>CM057820.1:51393885-51756385 GCA_030067965.1 Latrodectus elegans
AAATGAAATTAGAGAATATTTTTTTTCTTTTTCAATCTTATAAGAACTTAAGACCTGAGATATATGAAATGCTTTTTTTTATGGCTAATTTTAGAGGATTTTCAAAGCGGAAAAATAAAAAGTTTTATCTACCTTAGTCAAAAACTTCTGCACTATTTCGAGTTGTTCGGAAGCTGCTTTTTGTAACAGAGTACATATATTTTATCACTTTCATAAAACGAAATACATAAAAATCTCCTGCCTCAAATATAAGATCACTCATTTATGTAACAAAGAAACATTATCATTTTTACGTCAGGAGAAATATTTTGTAGTGAAAATTTAACTAATGAAAAACATACCAAAAATAATTATAATAAATTGAAATTTAATCCCTCTTAAAACTGATACATATTTAGATCCACACACAATTTTTACAATTATAATATCATATTATATTTGCAAATATTAATCATAAATGTAAGATTAATCATAAATGTTGGGGAAAATATTGATTAAGTAACATATGCTTTGTGTGTTCTAGTAATATACTAATTTAAAATAATATGTTATTTTTATTGCCTTTATAAACAAGGACATTTTTATTATAAAGGTTATTGTGCATATATTTTCAGTATTCACTTTTGTATATATCTATAATCCTCTACAGAAAGTGACAATAACTAAATACATATAACTACGTAATATTATAATGAAAATAATACATTAAATTGCACAGATGAAAGTGTAAAGTTTATAAGCGAAAGCATTCGTTTTAAGTTCATTGATATGTTTTCCCTTTTAATCTTAAAACTTAAGTTTCATTATTTTATGCATGGAAGTTTTAAAATCGTAAAGAAACATAATTTTCACCTGACAAACAATATGTAAATGTATATTAACTGTATATTTAAAGAAAATGTCCTGATTGTGAACAAATATAAAAATATAGGATTCTTGATCACTGTTAAAAATATTCTTGAAAAGAATTATTATTATATTCTTGAAAATGAATAATTTGAATAAGTAAAAATTAAATGAAAAATAAAGTATCAATATAAATCTAAAAAGTAGTCAATTTATTAATTAAAAAATTCTGAGTTATTATTAGTTTTAGAATAAAAAATCAGCTACCCATCCTTAAATAAAACTGATATACATTAACTAAATAAAGAAAATGAGATTCAGATCTTGATGATACAGTTATCTTATTCAAAGAAAGGTCTTTCAAATAATTCGATTTGAAAAAAAAATCATTAGTTTATTATATTTAACATTTATTTTTTAAATTTAATTTTATAATGTTTTGTTTAAGGCATTGAAATTTATTAATATTCCATTATAATCTTAAAATGAGAGAAATAAAATCATAAGAGAAGGTTATAATCAAAATAATTATTTGAATAAATATTTTTAAATTGAATGATATATTGATATATTAGCTCCATAATTATTCAAGAAACTTAATTATGAATAAATCAAAGTATACATGAACTATTAATAGGCTCTTAGGTGCTCTTAGAAAATAATACATACATACATATATATATATATATATATATATATATATATATATATATATATATATATATATATATATATATATATATATATATATATATATATATATATATATATATATATATATATATATATATATATATATATATATATATATATATATATATATATATATATATATATATATATATATATATATATATATATATATATATATATATATACATATATATATGTGATGTATATATATATATATATATATATATAATTTTCTTCACACATACAAGAAATATTTCAACAATTAAATTTTACTGAAGTTTTTTATACCGATTTGAAAATAATTATTAATTTTTTATTTAATTAGGAAACTAATCTATTGCATTTATTGAATTACGTAGTAAAAGCAAAAGCACTTTGCTTAAAATCAAAGTGTATTTTGAAATTTAAACTTTCTTCGGCTTTATGGAAAATAAAAATCTCTTTACATACAAAATTTTATATGTGTCATTCATGTTTTTTATGTAGGAACAGAAATCGATTTAAAGCCAATGCCTTATTTAAATAAACTGAAATTAGCGTAGAAAGTAAATTCTATTCGATTTTAGTTAAATGCTTTTCGAACGAAGAAATGCATTTTCATTCTAATTAAAAATCCTCTTTCGTGTGTGTGTGTGTGTGAAGTTTAAATAGCTAATTACAGCTTAGTAGTACACTAGTTCCTTACTTGCTTGAACTAATAAAGTAATTCAGCAGTTCTCATTAGTGCGGAAGCGTCCCCAACCAATTCAGTCAAGAACTCATAACTAAAATTATTTTAACAAATTCTATGTTTTTAAAATACTAGTTACACCTAAACTTCTAATTAGCTTTAAATTTTCCGTTATTAACATTAGGAGTGGAATTTTTTTCTTGGGATGAAAAGGCAAACGTTTTAGAGAAAGACAAGATAATACTCTCATACAGATGATGTATAAAAATGTTATTTAACTATTAAAATGATTTTAAAATCAAATATGTGACCTTAATTATATCAGAATTATATGTTTTTGTTTTAAACTGTATTTTTAAACAATTAATCAGAAATATGAATGTAATACGCGTAACTAAGTAGTGCATATTTTTGTATCATTGCTATAAATCTAGTGAAAAAATAATAATTTGCCTAGTAAAATAATAAATCTAACTTGACTTGACGATTAAGTATTTATGATTAAGAGAAATTAATCATATGACTTCCATATGTGTGTGATAATATAGTTTATTTAAAATTAATGGACTTTCCTCATTTTATAGTTTAAAAATATTCTTTGATAAAATATTTTCTAATATATTTAGTTTTACAATTTATTGCAAAAAAATTCTTTTCATTCTTGCAAAAATGAAAACAAAAAATTGAAGGATTTTAAAATATGATATAGTTATGATATATATACGATATATGATATAGTTATGATATATATACGATATATGATATAGTTATGATATATATACGATATATGATATAGTTATGATATATTTAAAAATATGATATAGTTAAAACCTCTATCATTTTCTTAACATATTTTCTAGGAAGATAAAGTTCAGAAAGATAAGTTTAGGTATAAGAAGTAGAAAATATCTACAGATTATATTCACTTACATTTACTAGAAACCAATGTATGCTGATTTTTATTACATTGCATAATAATAATATATAATAAAATAACAATTCATAAAATAATAATGAATCATAATATGCTTATGTGATTTAAAAAAAAAAAAAAAAAACTTCAATTCTCTGTCTGCTCTACTGCCCAGATGTAAATATATTTAGTCAATAAGATTTTGCTCAATAATAGGTCTTCCACATTTTATTACAAATATCAATATGTGTGTCTATGTATATTATTTAATTATTTATAATAAATCCTTTGAATAAATAGATGTTTGCAATTTCAGAGTTGATGAATAAGTTATTAAACCAGATTCTTCAGCGTAAAGAACAGTAAGTTTGATATTTATCATGATGTCTGCATCAATTTCAAATTTAGCTTCAGCAGTCTGATAATATAAATCACTCTTTATGTGAAAATGAATACAAATCGGAGAACAAAAATGTAAAAGTAAAAGTTATTAAATGTTTTGAAATTTATTATGGCACTTATAATGGTTTAAAACAATCAAGTTGTCTTAAAAACTTTATATGTGATGAAATTCAAATTTATTTTATTTATTTCTAAAAGTCAATGAAAAATATTTTGCTATAAAGAAAGAAAAATTATTATGACAGATGTTTTCAATGTTAATGATTTTTTTAATGTTTTCAATGTCAAATTATCAGATTAAGAAAAATGTTAAAAATACGATAGGGTTTTACTAACAATCTTTAAATTGTTTAGTATGTTTTTTAATTAATGAATAATTAAATGTAAAATATAGCAAGTGATTACGTGTAACAAAGTAATCTCTCTACTGTTCCAAAAAAGGAACATTAGCGATTTTGTAAACAAATATCTTTTCTTCGCAGTTATGACATGAGTATGCTTCCGCTTATTCAAATATAAATGTAGTTTCAAAGAATTAAATTTTATATATTAAAATATTTAAATTTTCAATTAAATTGGAACTCTAGTTCAACGTAAATTTTTTTTATATTTTTAATCTACATGAATTAAAATACGCCTTACTCAGAAATCAATATTTATCAGAAACATTATTATCCAAAAAACGAAATATTTATCTTGTAATAAAAAGAAAATTCATATTTGCAAATCATCTAGAAAGTTTAATCCCTTCTTTGAATTGTAAATAATTATCAATATTTTTTTAAACGATTCACATATAATATCAATAATTTTCCATAAAATTGCTGGTTAAATAAAAAGTTATAAATTTTAATATAATTTTAATCGTGGAAAATATAATTTTTAAAACACTAAATGTTAAAATGAATAAGCAAACTGTATTACTTTTAAATTAAAAAAACAAATCCTTTTCGAAATCAGTCAAAAAATAATATTTGCTCTATTTTAGATTTCAAGTCCGACATTAAAATAATTTCATACAATGGCAATGATAATGTAATATGTTTTCTTTCAACCCAAATTCTGAAAAAAAAAACTGGATACTTGTTTGACAGTTTAAAGATTAGACTTTTTGCTTATGATTATTCTTAATCAAATAGCTTTTGTAATCATCACTTGCAAATGAATCACGAAACATCAAAAATAATTCTTATATATATGAAAATAAGAGATAAAAATGGATCTCAGCTGTGAACAATGTTATTATCTATATTACGTAAGAAAAATTATTTTACACTTGAATATATTAATAAATTAAAAATAAAGTAACTAGAAAAATAAAGTAAATATATATAATATTCATTTAAAAATATCTATAAGAAAAGTTTCCTGTTTAGATCATTAAGCAACAGTTACCCTACTAAAAACTATATAAACATAAAATCAATTTTAAACAACAAAAAATTGGATAAAATAAAATTGACTAATAACATAAGAAAAATTATCTAAGTAAAAGGAAATAATTATAAAAATGTATGTTTATCAGCGCTAACTTGTGGTAAACAGTATTAAACAATAATATTTCTTGACATCTTAATAAATTTATAAGTAGTATTTAAAAACTGACGATTTTAATAATTTTAAAAGCTAAAACTAAAATTAAATCAAAAATATATCTGAAATCTTTTTTTTTTAAATTGCATTAGTCTAATTAAGTTTTTAAATCAGATATTGCAGATATACAGTAATTAAATTCATTGTATATGCCTTCCTGCTAAGGTCTACAATTATTTATTTTTTAATTTCTTCTCCGTGTTACAGTGTTATGTGGAAGAGTTTATAAAATTATAAAAGAAAATGAATGTAATAAATTTGCTCTTTAAAGCTAATTATAAAGTTTATTTAATATGAAACTATACTTTTGCTCTTATAATTTTCATCAAAACATTTTGAAATAAATTTAAAATTAGAATTTTCTATGTGAATCTAAGGAATTTATATAAAGGAAATGCTATCATCCAGTGACTTCATTTATGGATTAAATGAATACCATATTAAATTTTAAATATTTTATGATGAAAGGACTATTTTGATGAATGAGTAAACATTTTTTACATGGGATTTCTTTTAAATGATCTAAAAATCTCATTAACTGGATTCACATAATAGAGATAAAATTTTACGCTATTCTGAATTTAATGACAGCTAAAAATTAATTTTTATGTGAAAAATATTCATTATCAGAAAAATATATTAAACGTATTGAATCTGATTAAAATAAAAAAAAATGCACTATAAACCAAATTTTGTGACAAAATAATATCTAAATTCGGAATTCCCAATGTTTTTTTAACCTAAAGAAATATTTTATAACTTAACTATTAATAAGCATTCTGCTTTTTGGATGCTTATGTACACACACAAACTAGCGATACAATAGATATAAAAATATAGATCTTTAACAATATTTATAGCTGATTATTTAGGAAAAAATAGCTTACTTTAGTATCAATTACAATTTGTTTTACTTACTACCATTTTTAATAATTTTTTATTCTTTAGTGCTTCCGGCCAACTTGTCTAGTAGTCAGCGTGCCTGACTACGGATAGGGAGTTCCTGGGTTCGAATCCCGTTTCAAGTATGGATGTACTTTCTCTCTCTCTGTCTTTGTCCTTTCCTTGTGCGAATGAGGTGTGAATAGTTACCTATCCTATAAACGGGTCCCTATGGCATGTGTGTGTACTGAAGAAGTCGAATTTCACACCAAATATGGTTCAGTTGGAAAAGTATAGCAGCGCACTCCAATTTGCTAGCCTAGCTGGCACATGAGAACAACAACAACTCTTCATTGTTCATTGAATATTCAAATTATAATTTCAAGTCTCAATTTAACGGAAAATCCAAAAGCAAATACATTCCAAGAAAACTCTTTTAAGACGCCAGATCGTTAGAACGGTTATCTTTGTGAGAAAACAAACAATTTTTTTATTGCATTCTTCAGTAAATATTAAAATAATACTTTAATGCAAATATTCATTCGACACACACATCATGCTGCTTAGAGGAAAAGGTAACCCATTTTCACAATTATTGTGTAGAGCCCGAAAGTGAAAACTTTATAAGATTTTCAAATCGGTAAATTAAAGGTTGTATTTCTAACAGCATTAAAACATAATTAAAAATTTTATCCAATGCAGCATTAAATTTTAAATTACTTTCTGGTGGGAAATTCACTTATTCGGAATATGTAGTAGACAGATTTTGTTTCAATAATATGGTTAATTGAATAAAAGTAACTAATTTAAGTTTAATATTTATTTATCTCTTTAAATGTATTTATATGAGATTAAGTATATATATATATATATATATATATATATATATATAGATATATATATATATATATATATATATATATATATATATATATATATAGATATCAGTCACTATTTAGCTATTAAATGCTTAAAACCATGCTCAACTGAAATTTTTCTTAAGATAGTAAACTATGTTTAGCTTTCTGTTTGACTTCAAGCAAATAAAAAGATATTTTAATAAATTATTTAATTTTTACAAATTTCGATATTTTAGAAAAAAAATGCCTAACTATTAAACACTCCATTAGCTTTAACCAAAGTGAATTAGACTTACCATTTGAAGATAAGACTGCGTGCGTTCATTAATTTTAACTTAAATAAAAATTGATTATCGTTGCCGAGAAGAATAAGGCTTTTAATCACATTTTCTCATTTCCATTAGTTTCTCAGATAAGACAGAAAAAGTATATACAAATTTGAAACAAGTTTCTTAAATGGATAAGCAAAATTAATTCTGACGTGAATAGTAACAAGTTTTTCTATTATCTTTATGATTACTGATGACGATGGTCAAATTACTCAGATTAGATGAAGAAAAAAAGCTTAAATATTTAACTTCACTTTTATATAAATTATTAAGTAGATTTTCAACACACACACACACATACACACGCGCACACACACACACACACAAATATATATATATATATATATATATATATATATATATATGTTGTAATCAGTTGTAAAAAAATTAATGTTGAGATATTTTAAAAATTTTAAATATATTACTTTTTACGTAACAGTAACGCTACATTTTAATAGTATATAAGAAATGAATAAATACTAATATTGTGTGAGTATGTGCATATTGTTAATAATTATTTCTACTGAATACAATTCACGGAATATTTTATAATGAACACAATTAACGGTATTCATTATGCATCTTATCTTAAACAAATTGTAGGATCATTAATATTTTAAACGTTATTCTAATAAAATAAGGAACTCTTATATTTTTGCCTCTATTTAATTACTGATTATTTGCTCTATCCCTGATAAACAAAATATCACTATACTGATTATTTGCTCTATCACTGATAAGCAAAAAATCCCTATACTGATTACTTGTTTTGTTCGCAAAGTATTGAGGTGTGTTGATTTGATTTAAACGGCTATTTTTTTTTAATATTTGAGGGTATGCCTATAATTTTCATTTTAAATATTTTGGGCTGTATTTGCTTGAT
Organism: Latrodectus elegans; assembly: GCA_030067965.1. Taxonomy (NCBI): domain Eukaryota; kingdom Metazoa; phylum Arthropoda; class Arachnida; order Araneae; family Theridiidae; genus Latrodectus; species Latrodectus elegans. The sequence goes on from CM057820.1 coordinate 51,401,957, forward strand.
TTCGACAGTTATTATTTTAAACGCAAAAAAATATATGATCAGCCTCTTCGATTAACTTTGACCATGCACTTACTTAATTACATATTTGCGTTCAGATGTTTGCAAATAGGAATTTTATTTTTTCTTATTACACTTTCTATATATATATATATATATATATATATATATATATATATATATATATATATATATATATATATATATATATATATATATATATATATATATATATATATATATATATATATATATATAAATATACAGATTTTTTCTTATGCAGAAAGGAATATATGGGAAATTTATTACAAAATAAATTTATAATTTCATTTCTTTAAACGTATTATTTGCCATCTTATTTGAGAAATCAATTGATAGAAGTAAGTATCATGGCGAATTAATTTCAGTTTAGTATATTAAAGTAAAGAATCCTTAAAAATTTATGATAATTGACCTTTTTTGGTAAACTTCACATTAATAGAGAATACTAAGAGTTTGGAGTATTTGAATTGAATTGCTATATATTTTAAATTGACAGAAAATCTTCATATTTTAAGATATATTTTACGAAACCTAATAAATTTCAAAACTCCAATTTTCTATACTTTTCTAAAATACAACATTTTGAGATGGAATTGGGATGTATAAATACGGCATTGAAGAGGTTGATGGTAGCCATTCAGTTGAGCACTAGTCTGGTTTTTCTCTTCCGTATTAAAATGAAAATATAAGTGAATTTTTTAAAATCAAATTTAAATCATTTCTATCTTAAAACTTTGACAGTATCTCCTCGTATTTCATTGCAGAATATATATTATTTTAACTCCTATATATCTTAAAGAAAAATATTGCAATAATGTAAATATACAATATATTATCAATAATCTCACCGATAAAATATTGTTCACAAAATTTCATCATTTTTATGGCAGATTTCATTTCATATTTCAGTCAATATTATTATGTCTATACCTAACTTATTAAGAATAAAATGTAAAATTGAAAAGTACTATTAGAGAAACATTTCGTTGATTTAATAATAAGAATTATTTACATGTAAAGATTTTAAGGTATGCTACTGTTATCAAATATTAAATGCAATATTGTGTTTTCATAAGAAAACTGAATACTCATTCTAATACAATTTTACATTCAAAATTCAAATATGAAAAATAAGATTAATTGCATAAGTTATAATTATTTTCTTAATATGATATATATTTTTCTTTGATTTGATTTGAAAGCTAAGGAAAGAGATAAATGAGCCTACCTCTAAAGCAGGTAGCTCATCATAACCTCTTTTTTATCTCAACAAGATCCTAATGACTAAAGGAATTTAAATTTTTCCAAACAGTCAGTGGAACTTTTAAGTTTTATACTTAATGTTTAAATGCAAGTAAATAAGTCGTCCAGATATTCATTTAACGTAATCGATTTTTAGTGATTTTAAATATTTCTTTTCTAAATATGTTATGCAGTTTTTTTAATGCTTATATATAGTAATGGAGGCTCTTGAATAATAGTACTAGCAATATGAGTGGCTATTGTTCATAGAATAATGGAAAGTCAGTTTAAAGTCTGCATTTCTACATCAAGAGAATGGATTAATATCAAAACCTATTCTAAAAATGCTAGAGTTGTAAAAGAAACATTAAGATGTTGTCAAAATAAACAATACATTAAATATAATTGAAATATATGCAAGGATTTCAAAGTAAAATACTTTGAATCTAGGCTACTCAAAATTTAAAAGTTTTTTTGTGTAAATGGGGTAACATGCATAGAACGCGTCTCAATACATAAGAAAGTAGTGACATATAAGGGAAGTTTTTATTCCGAGACATAAAAATATATCAAAAACACCTTTAGTGGTCCACAACGTAATCACTCCACGAAAAATTCTATTTTCTCCAGTGGACCAATTTAGCATCATAGGGTAAATCTAGTAACCGAAAATATATATGTGCAATAATATATAAAAATATATACCTTTATATTTTTTATCAGTGATTTTTCCTTTAAAGTTTAGAATTGATGCAGCAAACCATGATATGACTGATTGCCTGCCGCATAACCTTTTTGTCTAATCGCTATTGGGAAACAACAATCATACGCTCCATTCTTTATGGTGTATGTTTTCTTCAAGCATGCATTTATTCCCTTGTGGGGAAAAGTATAAAAAATAATTTATAAGACCATATTAGTTCCTTCCGTTTATCAATTAATTTATGTGAGCGTGACACCACTGTAGACCACATGTAACATCAGCACGTGTGGCAAGTGATTTAGGAAAACTTGCTTTGCCATAAATTATCATTTTAGAAAGATACCACTTATCTGTTATCAATGCCACTTGAGATCCCGGCAGCTAATTGTGCTCTGCGGTCATTCATGCAGTAGTTCGTTTCTTAGAGAAACAGATACTCAGAGAGATCCTGAGTTGTATCATAATCTTAAATGATTACGTCACACTGACACCATCTGCACAATTATTGTAAAGACAAAATATTTACAAAATGGGGCGTATTGACCCAATACAGAAAACGGTGTTGTTTTCTCAGTAAAACTGATATAAATATAAAAGAAAATTATCTGAATAAGTGCATGTAGAAGGAGGCATAATTACAGTTAAAACAATTAAATTCTAATTATGTATTAGCATTCCCAAGTTTATGCAGTTTTTTTAATTAATTAAACTGCTAAATATTGTGCGTACATATGTATTTTAAAAAAAATGTAATATTTTCTTAAATTAGAAATGTACTTAGAAATGTACTTTTTGCTTAATAATGAAATTTTTTCAAGCAAATGTGATAGATATTAGGCTTAAATAATTTAAAGTTTTCTACTTAAATAAATATTGGCACATCTTTATTAACAAACAATTTTTGAACTAGCATTAATTTCTAAAAAAAATTGATTTCCGTATTAAAATTAGATTTATTTAATTAACTAAATGAGCTTCATTTTTACCATCAAATAACTACACGAATAATACTTAATAAAATAATTTTTAGTGATTCGTTTATTTTATAAGGCATTATTTTGTATTATTCCATAAAAAAGTTGTTTTATAAGAAACAAAGTACTACTAACCTGTTATGATTAATAATAAAAATACTTTCATTATCAATATTTAACTTTATAGGTTACTAATGTTCCTTCATAGATTATTCACTTTAGTTTTATCCACTTCAATATTACATTTCGTCCAAAACAATGTATCGATAATTCTTATCAATTTATAATTGTACATTTATTCGTAGGATTTATAATTTTATAATTTAGGTATCGTTATTCCAAACATTTAATGTATCATCTCGGAAAAAAAAATTTTAACGCCTGCTAACTAATATAAACATTCATAAATTATGATTTAATAAGAAGTAACTTCTTAATTCAAATAAAAGTATTTAACATAACGACAAATAACATAATTCAAATTTAATATTTTTTTATTAAAATGTATCAATTAGTTTTTTCAAAGTATTTTAAACCACTTATATTAATTTCATCAAATATTTACATAATTTATGATGTCAAGTGTTTTAAGATGCATACATTCATTCCAACTTATTATATTTTATATATATTTATTTAACAATTATAGTAAAGCAAATTATAACATAAAAATACATTCAGTAAATTTATTCATAAACGATTTCTAAAAATATAACATTCTTTTAGTAATAAATGTTTAAAAATGTACTATCAATCTGATGAGAATTTTTCTCATTAAAAATTTTCATTAGGATATACGAATTTCTTTTGTTAAAATGGGTTTAGTATATTTTATTGAATATCAAAACTCTCAAAGAAATAAAGTCACTTGCGAAACTGCATCACATCACTTCAAGTTGTTTATCTGTTTTATATCTCCTACGTGAAAATGTATATATTGTCCGTTTTAGGTAACCAAAAGTTAATGTCAAACTGTTTGTATCCTGGAAACTGTATGTTGAAAATTGTGCTTATGTGGAAGCAGTTCATGCTTAATATGTATTCTACAAAACATTCTACTGCCTTAAAATAGTGATAAAAAGGGAAATAGTTTGTGTGTTTGATATATATATACACCATTTATGGGTACTTACATCATGTCTCCATGTATCGTAAGAAAAAGAAATGCCCGCCGTTACAGTTCAAAATATTCACTCTCAGTGCAAATTGTTAAGAGTTATGGACTCTACTTTAACATGTTTAGGTGTGAATTCAACAAATAGCTGCATACTTTCTAGTCAAGTAAATACTAGAAATAAAATTTGTTTCTAAATATTTAATCTCGAATGTTTTTGCGGTAAATAAAAATTCAAAACCATGGATAACCTTAGTGGATCATTTTTAATCTATCACGAATACATTATTTTCTTCAAATATTATATTAAGCAATAAAAAAAACAGATTTTAAAACATGAATTTTTTATTGTTATACAGTTTTTGATTACCTATGAATAATGAACGATAAAAATGAATAACATGAAACATATGTATAAATCATGAAAATAAAGCTGATAAAATAAATATTCGTATTGAGAAAAGGAATCACCTAATAAAGATTTTGCCTTTATTTATCATTTATGTTAATTTTGATATAAAATATAAAGTATCTAAAACGCTTTCAAGCTTCTATATTTAAATTAATTACAAATACTTTTATAAAATTACGATGTCCCAAATTAACTACCTTGAATTAAGTTAACTTATCAGTAATAAATGTTGGTTAAGCATAAATTGTATCTTTTTTAATTATCATAAGTTATCTGGAACAAGTATTAAAATTTTTTTATTGTTCTTGAATTATTACGTGTTTGTTAAAAGTTAGATTGTTAATTTAAAAGAATAAGCTATATTATGCATAGAATAAATTATTGTGGAAACATACTTAGTTGTGTAGGTATTACTGTTGCGTTGATGAAGTGGACGTAGTAAAGCCAATGGAAACGAAAGCGCTCAAGATTAAATCGATATTTTATTCTTTCTCAATCAATACTTATATACAGTTTTGCAATCTTCCAGACTTGGAAGGCCCTTCAGAAAATTGGGAACTGAAATTTACACGAATTTGCGTGAGATAAACTTAAAAATTAATAAAGTAAACAGATATAAATCTTTTATCGACTTAACTCACTTGCTTTTGAACCCGCAACCTCTGACTCCCGAGTCCGCTGCTTTACTGACTGAGCAACGAAATCCTTGATCGAGATGAATAATTTCCGCTACATTTTCCCCCTCTTTAGGAGGAAGCAGCGTCCCACTGCAATCTGGTTTGACTCCTTGTAACAGGTTTCCGGGAAGTAGGCATCCCTTCATCATCAAATTGTCCTTTTGGATCAAGATAAGGATTTAACCTTAGTACATGCACCACGTCTTGTGAATTTCGACGCCCTCTGTTTCGTTCCACATTTTCTATTGCATATGTCACGTCAGACAGTCGTAGTAATACTCGATAAGGTCGGAAGTAACGTCTCAGCAACTTTTCAGACACTCCCACTTTGGGGTATAGACCCATACTAAATCCCCGATATTGTAGATGACATGTCGATGCCTCTCGTCATATCGACGTTTGTCTGCATTTTGCGCTTCGCAGATATGGAGTTTTGCTAGTTGTCTAGTTTCCTCAGCCTTGGTAATCAGATGATGCACATGACTTTCGTCAGAAATTTCGGTATTAGATGAGAAAATTAAGTCAAGAGGAGTCTGGATACCTCTGCCATGAACGAGAAAGAATCGGCTAAATCCCGTGGTGTCTTGTTTTGCTGAATTGTACGCAAAAGTCACAAAGTGTAGTATGGTATCCCAATTTCTTTGCTCAACGTCTACGTACATAGACAGCATGTCCGCCAATGTTTTGTTGAATTTTTCTGTCAATCCATTGGTTTGTGGATAGTACGCGGTCATCAGAAGATGTGATGTCTGGCATAACTCGTTGACATTTTTATAACAATATTGGCTAGAAAGTTACGACCTCTATCACTTATCATTTCTTTGGGAGCTCCATGCTTCAGTACAATTTCTAAAACTATAATTCTTGCAATTTCTGTGGCCACAGCAGTTGGTATAGCTTTTGTGACTGTGAATCTAGTCAAAGAGTCTGTGCAAACAATAATCCACCGGTTGCCATTTCGGGTTACTTGAAAGCGTCCAAGTAGATATATTCCAATTTTGATAAAAGGTGTGTCAGGGGCTTTTATCGGTTGAATCTGCGCCGGCGGAAGTAGTGGAAGTGATTTCCGTCTCTGGCATTCTCGATATGAATCACACCGACGTATGCTTCCATACAGCTTTGGCCGAAAGTATTTTCTCCTTATCCGATCGTACGTTTTGACGAAACCAAGATAACCGGCAGTTGTAGCATCGTGAAGACTTCTTAGAACATCACTACGAAGTTGTTTTGGTACCACCAAGAGCCACTGCTGTCTCATCGGATAATACATTATGTTATAAAGTACGCCACTTCTTATTTGATAATTTTGGTAAGACTCAACTTTCTTAAGGATTTCTTTAATGGTCTTCAACTGTTTATCCTTTTTTTTGTTATTTTCCGTATTCTTCGATTGTTGCGAGGGACGGGATTTCGTCATTGCTTTCAATTGTTGGTTCAATGAGGGGCTTCCTTGACGGAGAATCCGCATCCGAATGTTTACGGCCGCTTTTGTAGGTAATATTTATGTCATATTCTTGTAACCTGAGATCCCGTGCTAGTCTACCCTACACTATAACTGCACCGAGACCATAGCCTCTAGCATCTGAATATACCCCTGCCTCCGCGTCTTTAAGGAAATGTCCTAGTACAGGGCCGCTGGTCAGCAATTTTTGAAGTGTTGAAGAATATTCCTCCTGCCATGTACTCCAAGAAAAGGTTGCGTCTTTCTTCAATAAATCATGCAAGGGTTTTGCGATATCAACAAAATGAATGAATTGTCGATAGTATGAGCATAGACCCAGAAAGCTTCCGACATCGGCAATATTTTGCGGTGTAGGGAACTTTGCTACAGCCACTGTTTTCTGTGGATCTGAATATATTCCATGCTGATCAACTAGATGTTCCAGTATAGTTAGCTGCTTTTTGCTGAATGAACATTTGTTAGAATTTAGTGCTAACCCCGCTTTTTGAATGCATTTTAGAACTTTCCTCAAGCGTATTTGATGTTCTGTGAAGTTTGCTGCGTACACAATGATATAGTGCAGATAACAGACAAATATTCCGCTTTAGGCCTCTTAGTACTGTGTTTATCATCCCTACGAACGTAGCGGGGGCACTACATAGCCCAAACGGCATAACTTTAAATTCATAAAGCCCATCTGATGTCACAAAGGCTCTCTTTTCTCTACCTTTATCGTCAACTTCTATTTGCCAGTAGCCTGACTTCAGATCCATCATAGAGAAAAATTTCGAACCAGCTAGACAGTCCAGGGCATCATCGACGCGAGGTAATGGATATACACCCTTTCTGATTTTCTTGTTCAATCTTCTATAATCGACACAGAAACACTATTCCCCATTATTCTTCGTCACAAGCACAACTGGAGATGACCATGGGCTATTTGGTGGATGTATCACGTCTTAACTTAGCATTCGCTAAACTTCTTCAGCAATCACGCGTCTTTCGATGGTTGATACATGTTAAGGTCTTTGCTTGATTGGTACGTTACCACCTGAATCAATTTTGTGTCTCACTGAAATACATCTGGATTTCCTAAAATTTCACTTAAAATAAAAAATATCGCTAAATTCTTCTAGTAGGTTCAATAGCTCGTCTTCCTCAGCAATAGTTAGATCGAAATCGAGAATTTTTTTAATTTTTCTCGAGTTACCCTTTTTCTGGACTGGTGTCCGTTGGAAGTTTGTTGCACTTTGTTACTCAGGAAGCAGATAACGTCATTTGCTATTGTTGTGAAAAAGCCTTTATTCATCTCTTTCGGTATCAGTTGGGTTCGTTGGGGAAAGTTCGTTACCCACTCTTTACAACAGCCATTCTCAATGCAGACAATTGCAGCTGGTACAGATAACTCTTTTTCGTAACTCAGAACTTTACTATCAACAATTATAGCTGCATTTGCTTTCTGCACTTTTGGATTCAAAGCAGATATTTGTCTTGTTGAGTTAGTTTCAATTAAGTAATCCCATGCGGCACTTAAAAACAATTTGATTCATTTGAGACTGAGTGGCATGGAAGGATTTCGGAAAGCTGTAGCTCTTGATTTTCACTATCGATAACGGCATCGGTGGCATGGAAAAAGTCTCAGCCAAGTATCATTTGATGACTGCACTGCGGAAAAATTCAAATGGCTTCACAGTCCCGTTCAAGTCCATTTTTAATACACAGCGTCCAGAGGCGGCTACAGTTTTACCACATGCAGTTTTAAAAAAATATAGGATTATCTAATTGTCGCCGTAATTCTTCGGATATGACAGAATAATCGACACCAGAATCAACTAGGGTTTTTATACTGTCCATTCGTGGTTATATATGAGTTCTTTTAACTTGACTGTGGTGTACGTCGGAGGATCTTCTTCCACTGCGGCCTTACCTCCTGCACAGGTCGCCTGAGATAGTTTTCCTCATTGAGTCGGCGTGGAGAAAGACTGGAACGGCATACTGGTGTCTGTGTCTCTCGGTGGTTGAGGGAACGTTGTGGGTAAGGTGAACTGATCCTAATTCTGGAAGAAGTATGCTGGGTATAATCATCGTCGAAGCTACCAAAAGAGTCGGTGTACATATCTTGTCGAGGGATGATATTCCTACTCGCTCGTGCATTTTCAAATATTCGGCGTCTCTCTCAACAACACCTTAGCACATGCCCTGATCTCCCGCATTATTAGCAGAGGGGCAAATTATTGTCAGTCCTCCACAAGACTGTTCTGCGTTGAGGAGTGGGTCTGCTGGTTGTTTCATGCCTTGGCTGCGGCCTGGTTGGAACCGAACGCGATGGTTTTATTTCTCCTTGAACCGGTAAGTGGTACTAAAACCTTCATGACCTGTTCCTGCACCACAGAGGCAATATCACGTTGTGGCCCAGCTTCATTGCTTGTGTAGCCCTGTATTTCAGGCATGATGTTTTGAAGCTCTTCTTTGAAAATTGCACGAACTGATGACCTGAGATAAGTGGCATCTGTTTTGGCCGACACTGTGGAGACATTAGGTAGCTTCTGAAATCGTGGTTGAACGATGCGTCTTCGTCAAATGCTCTCTATGTGACGGCATCATTTTACAAGAACGTCGGTGGTCTCATATTCCAGAGATGACAAAATCTGGTAAAGGTTCTCTGCAATACCCTTCATGAGATGAGCCACTTTCTCGTCTTCAGGCGTAGAGGAGTTAACTTTTCAGCACAGGGAAAGTACATCTTGAATGTAAGATTCAGATGTCTCACTAATGTGTTGTGCATGGGTGAGTAACAGTCTTTCAGGTTAGCGTTTTATATCAGCTGCATGGCAAAAGTTGCTTTTTAGGGAGTTCCGAAAGACATTCCAGTCAGTGAATGTGTCTTCATTGTTATCGAACCATTGACGAGCAGTTCCGGTGAGATAAAAGGTGACATTTGCTAGACACATTTGGTCGCCCCAGCGATTATAATTCGCTATTCGATAAAAATCATTAATTCACAGGTTAGCGTCTTCTTGGTTGTCCCCAGAGAATATACAGAGGCTTCTGGGTAGCTGGTAGACCAAAATTGGAACTGGTGTTATGTTACTCGGACCAGAGCTGGCTCCAGATGAGAGCTTCTGATCGTTTTCCCCTCCTTCAGCCATCATCCAGTCTTGCCGAATCCGGTAGGAGACCAAATGCAGGAGCAAGACCTCGAATACATAGGCTTTGGCGTAACTCTTCCGTTTTAGTACACGGTGCCTCCACCAATCTGTCACGTAGATGAAGTGAACATAGTAAAGCCAATGGAAACGAAAGTGCTCAAGGTTAAATCAAGATTTCTATTGTTTCTCAATCAATCGATACTTATATACAGATTTGGAGCCTTCCAGACTTGGAAGGCCCGAAAAAAATTAGGAACTAAAATTTACATGAATTTGCATAATTAACTTAAATTAGTAAAGTAAACAGAAATAAATTTTTGCTATTTTACCGACTGAGTCACGAGGTTCTTGATAGAGAGGAATGACTTTCCTCTCGATTTTATATTTACATTTTTAATGGCGTCGCACTATTAATCAGAACGTATACATTCAATAATAAACACACATTTAATAAAATTTCTGAAAACTGTATATTTCATAATTATGTATACACAATGAATTATGATTAAAATTCATAGAATATTTCATTAAAGTTATAGAACAATGAAATATAAATAATACCTCTCTAAATATTTTTAAATTCTTTGAATAAATGTATGATTTATTTACCAGAATATCTTATACAAAAGGTAAAAATATTATTGAATACTATCCATGCAGTTTTTAAGAATATATCTTAATGTTTTAAATATGGTAAAAATCCAATGCTTATCAAGTAAAATTTTCAACAACCAGCTTACTACTGCTTATATTTTTCGGCATTTTAACAAATACAATTTCCAATATTTTGATTTCAAATTTCAATATTTTGATACTGGTGATAAAGTCACATGAATCTATCACGTGAATAATATTTTAAAATGAAATTTTGAGGTTAAGCAAACGTATATGAAAAGAATTGTAAACAAGCAAAACATTTTCTGTTTGCAGAATAACCATATTTCATTTTGTTGTTTTCAGTATATAAGTTTTAAAAACTATCAGCTAAAGTTAAATATTACTCAATTGTTTTACTTAGATATATAATAATGCCAGTTATTCAACTCAAGTTTGAAATACTCATGTTTAAAATTTAAGGAAGTTTGATTACGAGAGAATAAAGAGGAACTTTTCAGAAACAAAAGAAAACTTGAAAATAAGTGAGAAAATAATCTTATGTAACAAAATATGTAGAATAAAAGAGATTACAAGGATCCTCATCTCATGACTTACCTGACAACCACACAATTTCAGAGTGATGGCAATCAGCATGAAACTAGAGTTAAAATCCGCAAATGTGATAACGACTAGTAAACATGAAATAGTACACGTTTTATAAATGCTTAGAAAATAAAACAAAATTTGAATCAAATATAATTTTTGAATATCTGAACTCTATCGTGTATAAAAAACTCTCAAAAATTAAACCTCCAAAATGATTTTACATAAATTTTAAATTATATGAAGAGAAAAATTAATAAGTTTGTATTTTAAAATATTATAAAAGTGCAATAGAATAAACAAATACTTAAAAATTTCCACTAGTAAAATCTTGTTCCATCTTCCAGTCAAACCAAAAAAATACATTAAGAATATAAATTAGTGTTGTTGAATTTTTTGTATTTTTAAAAGAAACTTCTTTTAAAATAAAAGAATTTGGAAGTAATCATATTGACAAAACTTGAAATAAACACTTTTATTTGCAAATTGTTTAGAAATTTTTGTTTTGCTTAACATAAGTATTCAAATTATTCGAACAAAATCAATAAAAATATATTTTAACTTAGAAACAATTTAGAGAGTTATTTTCAATAATTTTATATTCTCTACTTTTTTTCAATTACCACTTTTTACTGAAATTCATAGATGCAAGATTTTATGTAGCAAGTATCGAATTTATAAATCATGAAAATTCTCAGTAGCCATTTATCATTCAAATTTTTAATTTTTTAAAACTTTCTTCTGTAAACTCATTATTCGCGAAGAATGATTTTACTCACGAATCATACTTTGGAATTTTATTTTGTTCTGACTCCTTTTATTCATCTTTTTAATTTTCAACTCCAATTTTCATTGCATATATTGTTTAAAAAATCTAGAAACATTACTCAGTTTTTATTGATATTACAAAATTTTGAAATAAATAGAAAATCATATTTTTTTTATCCACAGATTAACTGTTAATCTCTTAAATTTCAAGATACAATTTTAGTAATATTTGTACGATTTCCACTTTACATCATTTTGAGATTTTTAATCTTACTTTTTAACATTCATATGATTCTACAATTGATTTCAATTATTACCATAATATGTAGGTTTTATAATTAAAAAAAATCATAACATATTAATAGAATAATCTCATTTCTTATAAAAGATAATAAAAGCATTTTCTAAAAAATAAGGTGTGAAATTAATTTTTAGAGAGCAATCTTTATGCATACTTTTAATATGTGAATAATTTACCAAAGAAAACACGGTTGAATGGATATAGCTAATATTATTTTATATACAAACTATTTCCAACATTGTTCAGTAAATTTTATTTATTGGATTAAATTTTACTACATTATAAACATGGGTATTAAAAATCTGAAAATGTATTAAATAATTTTAAGAAATTTTATCAAATGTTTGTTTTTAACTACACGAATACCACTTTCATAAGAAACCGATGTACAATAAGCAATGATAAATTTGTATCTTTACTTTAAAATTTTATTGCAGATGTAGGAATCATAAATTATGATGTTCATAGTATGCATATATATATATATATATATATATATATATATATATATATATATATATATATATATATACTATGAACATCATAATTATATATATGAATATATATATATTTATATATATATATATATATATATATATATATATATATATATATATATATAATTTAGGAGTACCATAAATTATATCCGATATATGTATAGGACACATTTAAAATTTAAAATAATCAACGGGAACAATAACCTTTCAAATAACGTTTTTTAAAAATTATTAAGTCATTCTAATGCAGTTTATTTCTTTTATATTATTTTTATTGTATAAGAATAATTTTTAGATTGCATATTTCATAACATTACGTACTCTAATCTTTAGTGCTATAAAATATTCATCTGAAGGCGTATCATTCTAAGTAGTTGAACAGTGTTTCACTGACCTCAAATATAGTACTCATTTAAAAAATGGTTAGATTAAAAATATACCTAATTTGTTTTTTATATTAAATATTTTTAATAGCTTAACTTTTCTATCAATAATGTCTGTATTTTCAAGAATGTTGTGAAAAAAGCTTTTGTGGAATTAATAAAGTAATAAAAGTTATCAATGTCAGCACATTTTATAGTTTTAAGTTTTTTTTTAAATTCAAACGGTCATCCATTTCTTTCAAAAAACTAATATTTTCAGGTAGTAATGTAGGATTACATTGAAATTCTTAGAAATCTCTACAATATAGAAGGTCAAAAAATTCCTTTATAAATTACGTAATTTAATTATTATATCAAACTAAAATGTTTAATACGTGTATTTAGAATTGTGGAAATTAAAACAAATTCTACATTGTAAAATAAAAATAAACCTAAAAATTGTCTTTAATGTTTTGCCAATTTTCCAAATTTAGTATTAAGGAAACTTTAAACTGTCTGTTTAATTAAAATGCATAAAACTTTAATAGTTGTCTGCTAAACATATCAACTTTTAAAATAAATATAAAATTTAATGATGGATTTGATTAACAGCAATCCGGAAATTATCAATCCGAAGATATATAGCATAATTTTCTCATTTTTTGTATTTTAAATTTTAAATTTAATTTTTGTATTTCAAATTTTAAATTTTGTATTAAGATACACTTTTGTCATATAATTTGAGGCTCAAAATTACATTTTTAATAACAGGCATACTCAAAAATATAATCATATTTAGTTTCTAATAAATCGGCAAATATTAATATTATTATTTAATTACTTGGAGCAATATAGAGGGAATTTACAAAATAAAGTATGTAGCATTTATTTGCTTTTATATTGCTTAATGCTAAATGAATAATATAATAGTTTTGCTGTATTTTGCTTGAAAAATTTAAATTTGTTGCATTGCCGGAGGCCCTTTTGGTATTTCAATTTTACTTCCTCTGTATAGGACATATAATATAGAATCCAAAGCACTTGAAATTCTATTTTCCGTGTTTTTTCTGAGAAATAAAAATGCCTCAAGGAAACTGTAATAAGTCAGGTAAAAACGGAAAAAGATTTGGTATCAAGTAAAAACGGTTAAGCTGATTTTTCCCCTAGTCTCTTGTATTTCAAGCACTGTTTTTTGTAAAATAATGAACTTTGGGAATTCTGATCTTAAATAACATTTATTACACTTAAAATGTTTGTAATATATAGAAAAGTAACTTTTATTGCTTCACAATAATTATAAAACAAATTTACATGTAAAGTCTTCAGTTTTTTGAGATATAAATTATATTAAAGTTTATTACACACACACACAAATTAATCTACTTTATGTAAAATCCTTTTTTAAATTTCAGCATTTTCTTTAAATTAAAATATAGGTTAACATTCAAGAATTCCATTTCTAAATAAACTTTATACTAAGTATTCACTTTTCAAGTATGAAAAACATTAGTTTCACAATATTGCAACTTACTTGATAAAAGCAGGAATCCGATTAGAAGTATAAAATTTATTAATACAAATTTTGGTAGGCAAATTCAGTTACATATTACTGTATAAATACAGTAATAAAGTACAGTTTTGGGAGTTAAATTATATTAAAGTTTATAACACTTATAACACACACACACACAAAAATTTATTTACTTCATATAAAATCATTGTTTAAACCTCAGCATTTTCTTTAAATTAAAATATAGGTTTATATTCGAGTATTTCATTTCTACCATTTATAAACTTTATAATAAATATACACTTTTCAAATATGAAAAACTTTAATTCCAGTATATTGTAATTTACTTGATAAAAAAAGGAATCCGATTAGAAGAATAAGACATAGAATATTAATAAACGTAAATATTTTTATGAATCATATAATTCTTTGATATACCTTCGCTTATAGAGTTAAACAAATAATAATACCTATATATATATATCGGATAAAATAATAAAATTAATTAAAATTTATTTTATTATTTTATCCGATATATATATATAGGTATTATTATTATATAGGTATTTATAATTATTATTATTAATATAATAATTATTATTATATTAATAATATATAGGTATTATTAAAAATTAATTAAAATTTATTTGTATATTATCTTATGAGAGTATGAAAATAATAATATATAAAAATTAAAGAATTTCAGTTTTTTTTTTATAAGTAGATCTTGATGTGATTGGTTTCGATGAATAAAATGGGATACTATGAAATATTTTAAAATGATTTGTAATCAAGCCTATCATGGCTGATGGGTTCAGAAAAAAAAGCTTATGTAACATAGTGATTTGTCTGCAGAGAGTATTGTAAATAATTTTATTATTAGAAAATTTCATTTTCCGAAAGGTCGAGAAACTAATGTTGTTGGAAAACATTTATATATTAATAATATTAATGAGATTTCTCAGCACTGATAATATACAGTGTGCTGAGCTATAAATTTCATATTATGAAATTATTTAATCTCATATTTTGATTTCTTTGCTTGAATTTTGAAATAAAATATTTTTTTTTCACTTTAGTATTATTCTTTAATATTTAATCATCATTTATTATACAATTTTCCAAATAATATTACCAATACCTAATACTGAAGTTTTTACTTGAGTTTCTATAAAGTTTATGAAGGTTTAAACTGAATAAAATCAAAATGTAGTGGAGGAAAAGAAAGTTCTTTATGATCATTTAGGAAGGCTCTGTTATTATTATTTCTCTTCAAAATTTCTCTTCTTCAGAATATTCATTAAAATGCTTTTTTTAAGCTTTTTATATTAAGCAAAATATTTTTAGCAAACAATACAAATTTAATCAAAAATTTAAAATTTTATTTGTAGAAGAATTGTTTAACCAATAACCATTCTTTCTTTGATGCTCATCCTCTATAATATTTAATGTCAAAGAGTTGAATGATTTACAAATGTAAGTAAATTAATGAATAGGGAAATGCATTTCTCTTTTTAAATTATGTTTATTTATCCAATGTATGTGTGTTAATGATAAATTAATTTTTATTACTGTAGTTTATAAGGCAAAATCATATTTTATTTAATTGTAAACGCACTTCAATCTTTTAAAATGTAAACATAAAATTGAGTATTATTTTATAAAATTTAATAACATTATAATATTTATATAATTTACTCACGAAATCATTTCTCATGGATCTGATTATCTGTACGAATATAAAACATAACATTTAAAACACTGCTCATTATCAATTACTTAGATATAAATTAAAATTTTTTGTATATAAATAAAATAATATATAAATTATTCTATAAACTCATATAAATTATTATGTAAACTCTCTCATATATAAATAAAATAATATATAAATTATTATATAAACTCTTACAAGTAACAAAACTACATATATTATCTTTAAAATTACTTAATCATTAAACAGTATATTAATGTGTCAACAATGTTTAATAGTAAAGGTAGGTTTATATATAAAAATTGTGATATATTTCTTATCCATAAAATGGATATAAATACTCTTTATTTATAATGCTTTTTATAATATGTTTTTTTGAGTAAACATAAATTTTCGTGCTATATTTCAGGTAAGTTAATTCTATAGATAGTCTCAAAGCAATGTTTCTTGTCATTTAATTTATGACCTTTTCTAAAAATAAATTCGTTACTCGTTTCCCGAAAATAAAAGCTAGTCTATCATATTTGTCTCGAAGAAATAATATGCTGAAAATGTTACTTTTGAAACAATATTCATCCTTCCTTTTTTCCTTAGAATACTCTCTGCTCAAAACAGCAATAAAAAGAAAATATATTTGATATATATGCACCATTTATGAGAATCTACAACTTGCCTCGCGTAAAAGCTTTTGTGGAAAAGAAACCATTGCGGTTACAGGGGAAATATTTACTCTTTGTGTACATAGCTGAGCAAATTTGGCAATGTTTTAACATGTTATGTGGTAAACTTAACAAATCGCAACATATTTCATTCGTTAAATAAAGATCTCAACAAAATATTTCCAAAAAAATGATGTTTCTAGATACATTTGAATATATATATTGATCGTTAAATATAGTTATATGTATTTCTTGTGTGTAACATCTGCCTTAGTTAATGATAAAATATATAAAAAATACTGATAATACTGACTTATTGTCATACATTAAAATTTTAACACATTTAATTATTTGTATGACCATGAAAATATTTATTTAAAAAGACAAATTGTAATTCTAATGTCAATCATATTATGTTTTTGATTAAAAAAAAAAGCTTATTCAAATCATTTTTAACGCTGTCGTATATGTAGCAGATCTTTTAATTTTTCTTTTATGCATTTAATTTCTTATTTTGAATTTTAAAATTCGTAATAAAACACATTATTCCTGGACAAAAATTAAATTAATTTAAATTATGTATTTAATAATTATACATAATAAATTTTGGTACACAGCATACTCACCACGTTGCATAATGATAGAAACGGCATGTATTTTCAGCCTAGCATACAGTAATTGGAATAAATGATTGAATTAAAGATTTTTATTAAAAATATACAAAATAAGAATGATAATAACAAAGTAAAATCACTACTCATGCTTATATTTTCATGTAATAAAATAAAATTTTTAGGTTGCTTAATGATTTTAACCTCTATCAGTTAATACACTGTAAGAGTACCCTTTTTGGCTATAAGTTCAAAAATTCGATTACGCATGCTTTCGACTAAGCATTTAACTATATCCTCATTCAGATTTTCTTATTCTGTAATAACAGAGACTTTCACTTTTTGAACCGTTGAATACCTCTTATCGTTGGCGTATACGGCCCTGCTTAAGGTACCCCAAGCGTTTCCCATGGGGTTTATGTCAGGAGAACAAGTAGGCCATTCAATTACCAGCACTTCGTTGCTCAGGAACCATTCCCAAGACGAGTTTGCAAAGTGAATGTTGGCATTGTCCTAATGGAACTTCCAAAATCGACCTCCAGTTTCTTCTCCAAAAAGCAACAATTTTTCTTCCAACAAGTCTTGATAATCTATTGATACCATTCAAACAATAGGGGATGTAATGTTATTCCGCCCAGCATTGCCAAATGCAGCCCAAACCATTAACGATCCTCCACCAACACTGTCTCTTAGAAAAAAAATGTGTGGCTCATTTCGAATATCCCGCCAATAGAATGCCCATTTATTCGAACCATCTAGACTTAATTTTTTTCGTCGCTGAACTCTACTCTACTTCAGTCCACTGTTCTTTCCAAGTCATGTGTTCGTTAGCACCTTGCATCCTTTTTCGTTTGTGAAGATCTGTAAGTCTCGGTCACGTTTTCATTTTCGTGTACTATGATGTTCGTTCCGCCGAGATGGATAAAATTATTCTTGATAAATTGAGTTGCAAACTTTGATCGTGGGGTTTCGTGATAGACTGTTCAATGTTTCACCAGCTTTTAACTTCTTTATAACTAACCTTTCTTGCCGCTCTGCTAGCTTTCATGGTCTTCCAGTGAATTTCTTTGTCCCATATTTGGATCCAAAATGGACAAAACAATTGACCAGTTGTGGTCAACGCCCAATATGTCTTTCTATATTCCGTAAAGACAATTCTGTTTGGTTAAAAGCCGCAGTTTGTCCTTTTTCAAAATCAGATAATGGTGTTTTCCTATCCATACTTAGTGACACCTTTTCAAATCTATAAACTTTGTGTGCTCATAATAAATGCAAATAAGATTAGGTTAGTTGATCAAACGAAGCTTTTATGTTATGTTTGTTGAAACCCAACTGCTTATTCTTTTCTGAGATCGATTATTCCACTGAAAATTATGGGTGGTACAATCATTTTGTAACCTAAAATTTGTACTTTTTATTTTATTGCCTGAAAGTATAAATATGAGTAATTCTTATTTTGTATTTTCAATAAAATAAATTATTCCAATTACTGTATGCTAGGCTGAAAATACATCGTGGCTTTATCATTATGCAACGTGGTATAAATAGATTAATACAAGGAGTTAAAAATATATTAATTTTGCAAAATTAGATAAGCTGTATTTTTTATGCATACTGATTAATAAATACAAATAGAGATAATATTTAAGTGAATGAAATTTTGTGTGCATTGACATAAATCATTCTAGATTACAAACGCATAACAAAATTAATTTAAGCGAACTATACAAATTTAAGAAAAAGCCAAGCAAGATTACTCAAAAAAAATGAATATGTAAATTTAAATTTATCAAAATGCTTTTTATTTTTAGGAATTTAGCTAATATGTTTATTCATATCATAGCTAATATGTTCTCATATCATATTTTTATGCAAAAATATATTATATCATATTGCAATCACAGACATTAAAAAAGGAATTTATACACCTGAGAAATTTTGTTGTATTTTTCATGATGCCTTTATGTAAATAGCAAACAAGTCATTAACAAAGATCAGATGAGTAGTTACATGTATTATTTTAAGAAATAATTTTATGTATTATTTTAAGAAATAATATATTTAATTATCAATTTAAGATATGTTACATAAAATGTGTACCTTAGCAATTACTGTGTAATAACTTAATATTCCAGTAGCCATCTCATAAGTTTAAAATACACACATAAATTTCACAATTTAAAAGACAATAAATTAATACATAGAAAAGTATTTTTTCAACAAAACAATAATTTTTCTTTTCGCAAATTTTATATATTTTGGGTTGTAGTATAAATAAAGTAAAATTATTACCCATTTCTATTAATTTAGAGTTAATTTATAATTCGAAAAATTATTATTGTAATTAGGCATCTCAAAATGAAGTATCAAAAATAATTAAAATGCACCTTGCATACTCAAGACTGATCAAGCTCTGTAGACTTAAATAACATAATGGTAAAATAAAGTGAAGAATATAATTGAAGAAATAATACTATTTATTTTATATATAATTAAATATGTTCATTAAAATTTGAAGCACTTTTAATATATATGTAGAACACAATTTAAGATACTTGTTACAGTATAATTGCATGAGATGCTACATTTACTTCATGACCATATTATAATGTTTTCTTTGTCTATTATAGATTTATAGATTATAGAGAGATATACTTTCCAATAAGTATCACTGCCTAGCTTATTAGTGGTTACACAACTTAAGGCTAAGATTAGCTATATCTCGATACTATTATACTAAAAATATAAATTGAATCTTTTTAACACTTTATGGTAATCAATAGGATTTAAGAATTTAAATTAAGTTTTAGGTTATTATCACGTTCAATTATTTAAACACTAAGCGATTACAATAAAAAAATTATGAGTTTGTCGAAGAACATTATAATTGAAAAGATTCCTTGAGAAATGAACTAGAATGTTTTTTTTCCAGACCAATGCTTTGTTATAAATAGTTTTATGCAGGAGTTATAGCAAAAAAGATGATTTGTAAAAAGTAATGATACACAGAATGAAAAAATTAAACGATCAAAAGATCTTTAAGAAAAATTAATATTTTGATCACGGACTCTTTGAGAAAAGATTGTAATCAAAGATGCATCAGAAATTCATCGAAATACTCATTTTAAATCAAATGAATCAAATCTAAATTAAAATTACGAAGATGACTGCCGATGTTTCTTAGAGTTTGTGAACAGATATTTTTACTAATATTTTATTATGGTTTACTTGTAATGATATGAAATAAATACAGAATTAAGTACTATTTCTACGAAGTATTTACGAACAGTACTCTCTCTTACCCGATTTAATAAAGACAATGAAAATAACTATAGATAGCTCTATGACAAAAATTTAATAATTTAACAGAATCATATAATAAATTTATTAAAATTTATTAATTTATATAACTATTTTCAAAACATAATCGAACAAAATAACTTGATATTGGTTCAATTGTGTCTAAATATCAAGGCATAACGGAAGTTTTAATGAATAGTTTGCTACTTTACCTCTTAAATAATTGATAAATTGAAGTGTAACAATGCATTTTATAATAAAGAGAAATTTAACGATAATCTCTTATATTTTTGAGAACCTAAAATAGTTTATCCGTTGTTCTCGATCAATTATTTAAACTTAAACTTTGTAACATGTTACCGTTTACAAGATAAAATTGACAATAGCTTTCGAAATATCTAACTAAGCTTAAAGTTATAAAAATAGGATAACATAAATTCCCCATTGTTTGGTATAATTTTACAAACTTCATGGAGAATTGTTCAAACAAAGTACCACCATTTCTTAGTGTTTAAATAGGTATATTGTACAAAATACATTAAGTATAAACTGCACATTAAAATAATGATTTTAAAGTTCTTACATTTGAGAAAAGTAAGTTTTATAAATGTTATTGAAGTATAATTGATTAAAGATTAAAAAAAATGAAAGCACACTTTAGCTGAAAGTATTAAGCTTTAAATAAAATATTTTTTATCAGCAATTTTAAAATCTATTACTAATAAAGTATTTAAATGCTTATCATTAGTTCTATTTTAAAATATTTTCCTTTTTATTAATAAACATATTGAAATTTTTCAAAATATGCTGTGAGATATTTAATTATACAGTTTTATTTTCCGATTAATAGCACGTATAGAGAGGGTGCTCTATATATTCATAAGAAATTTAAAATACTATATTTTTAAAAGATGTAAATTTATTAGAATATGCATATTTAAAATTGCGACAGATAATGAACTAAATATAAACATATAAGGGCTAATAAAGTAGGTTATGCGTTTCTTACGAATATTAAAACTATCTACTTTTAATAAAATTGTATCAATGTTGATACAATAGCCATTACATCCAAAGAAAAATACATTTTTAAAAAAACTGAATTAATTATATAATACTGAGAAAAATAGTATTTTTAAAAATGAATAATCTGTGGTTTGGGTACCCCTTTCTCGCCAAATGGACAATAGACGCGCAAAGCGTGATAACCTTGACAATTTCATCCTAAATGCACTTCTTGTGGCAATCCTGTCTTTTTTGTTATACAATTATATGTGTACTTTTTGTTATACAAATCGTAAAAAAGCCATTGTTTTTTCTTTCGTTGCCATACCAGTGGTGAAATTCGTGAAAAACAAGGGTTTCGGTTTCGTCACCATAGAAACGCCGTTTTTGCGTAGTGCCTATGGAAGCCTTCCTGTCCGCGAGACAACACGCAAAAATGAGCCAATTGGCGATTTTTTTAAAACGCTCCAAGAAGGGGATCTAAAGCACATTTTCACCTTAAAAACAAAAATTAATCTAATATAGGAATTAATTTAATTAATTTTTTTAATCCCTTAAAGCGAATTATTTAAATGCATGATATATTCCAAATTTGATAATTTTGCCAAATATGTACATAAAGATATAAAATATTGAAAACTCCCATTTAGAGGTCTACGGAATGAAGTCTACAAAAATGTAATATTACGAATGTTGTTGATTTATTTAGATCAATATATTAGTTTTATGCAATAGTTATAAATAGTTTTATGCAAGAATTATAGCAAATATGATGATTTGTGAAATCTAATAATACACAAAATTAAAGGTATGGCAAGTTAAATGATCAAAACAATTTTTAATAAAATTAAGTGGATGAAAATTAAAATTAATAATTTGATCACATATTCGTTGAAAAAAAAAAGATAACAATCAAAGATTTATCAGAAATTCAGTAAAATACTGATTTTAAATTCCATGAGTCAAATCTGAATTTAAATTGCAATGATAACTGCCCATTTTCCTTAGAACTTTCAAACAGAGTCTCAATCATATTTTTATATAGTGGATTCCTGTGATGCGGATGGACTAATGTAAAATAGGTTTTACATCAATCCATTTCTATGTCTTATAATGTTATGATAGAAATACAGCAGTAAGTACCTATACAAATTATTAGAAATCAAATTCTCTTCGCTGGTTTAAAAAAAGAAATTGGCCTTAGATAGTTCTATGATAACAATTAATAACTTAGCAGAATCTAATAATATATTATATTTATTGTATTTGATTGCTTTTATATAATTGTTTTTATAACATAATCAAACAAAATAATATGATATCTGGCTAAATTATTTCTCAAATGCAATGTATAATGAAATCTTTAATGTATATTTTACAACTTTATATCTTACACAATTTTTGCTAAAGGAATAGAATCTAATTCCAGTCAAGTAAATTAAATATGCATTAATAAAAAACTTGCATATAACAGATTTATACTAATATTAATCAAAAATAACTATTTCTAATATGTAATTCATGAAAACTGCGAATTTAATAAAGGGAATAACTGTGTGAAATTTATATAATTGATTATCTATGAATAAGTAATTTTAGTCAAATCATAAAGAAAACAATTTATACTCATACAAAATTTTGCGAATTTACTTCAGTTAATAATTATATTTTATATTGTTTTTAAAGGGCTTATTACTTTTCATTCATTACATTCTTTTTTTTTGTATAGTTATTTGTTTCATTTTTCTTTATTTTGTTGGCTTCTAGAAATCATCAAAAGCATTATTTGTTCGTAATTTTTTAGTCAGAAGCAAAATTGCATCAAATATTTCCAGAAAACTAAAAATGTATTTAACTTTCATTTTTTTCATGCTTTAATTTAAGTAATCTGAATGGGAAATATGTAACTAAATGCTTATGATAGCATGTAAACTTTCTCAGATATTATTTATCATTTATTTTATGATACTATTGAAAAATTTAAAGCTACTTTCGTTTTTTATTAAATGAGATACTTAATTGATTATTGAAGAAAACTGTAAGAATCTACACATTTTATATAAAAAAATTGGCAGTGCTTCATAATATATACTTTTAGTATCTGTAGAAAATTTTGAATTAAATTATATAAATTTTTACAAATTTTATGCAACAGAATAATAACTTATGATTTTAATATTAAAACTCCTTAAACATTGTATCACGTATTAGATAAACTGATAAAATACAGTACTGTGAGATTAATTAGTAAAACAAAGTTACTTTTATTGGAACAATAAACTGAGAAATAACGATGAATTAAACATAATATCTTTATATTTATCTTTTTATCTATTTGTATCACAGTACATATGCTTTATGATCAATATGAATTTTTGAGATGAGAGTAAAATATTTTTGTATAAAACGCAAAGGATTCTACAAAAAATAATAAATTATGAAAGGAAAAATATGATGATTATCATGATTTTATAAAATTAATGGGGCATTTCTCTTAAGACTATATGTAAAATTTTCATAAAATGGCAAAAATAATATTGAGTATGATTAATTCAACATGAGTAATAAAACTCTCACATGAATAATAAATCCTCATTCAATATTTTGTTTGCATGAAAAAATTAATTCTCATTATTGAAAAATGACTAGTATTCTGCATATTATGTCAGAAATGAATATCATTATCACCCTGCTAATTTATAAAAGAAAATATATTACTCTCATATTCTAAGGATTTTATGCTCAAAATAATTATTTCTAAAAATTATACCACAGGGTTTTTTTTTCAAGCACATACATGTTGCTCTGAAACTTTTGATCATTTATGTATTTTAAATAAAATTTGAAGAATGGTAAAAGAGAATATGTTAGTATAAATGAGATTTTTAATTTTGAATCTGCCCTTTGCATGCAAAGTAATCTTTTTATCACAGATATTGATTAATCAAAGTTATTTTTAAATAAACATGGTGACGATATTTAGTAATATATCTTAGCAGACATATCAAATATAAATCCAACAATTTACAAATATTTAAATTGCAGTCAATTCCATTTATTATGAAAGTGTACGAATACTGTGAAACTAATTTAATTGTGAAATTTATCAAATTTTAAATTTATGATAAAAATCTTATTGATTCTTTTAATGTAAAAACTATTTCTTTCTGAAATAAAATTCTCATAGATGATTTTATATATAAGATTAGAATGTTTTGAGAGAGAGAGAGAGAAACACAGAAAATATTACTATTTCAGATAAATTATTAAATGATTCTTTAACCTTTAAATTAAATGATATATATGAATGGGGAAATTTAGCTTCAGTAAAATATCGTTTCTATAAAACAAACATCCTTTCCATTTTTATTTCAGAACTAAATTTGGAATTTTTATTTTAATGAAAATGAAAAGGATTGAGAAGTTTAAAAGTTTTCGGTCAATATAAATAATGATTTTCTGACCAAAACATATAATGACATCATGTATAACTTTTTTTGATAGTATAAAAAAACTATAGACGTGTCTATAAAGAAATATTATGGATATTTTTAAGATAACTTTTTACAAACTACAATTTCATAAATTACAAGTATGTTTACATTCAAGCAACGTTTTTCAAAACAATATTAGTTCTTTCAAATGATTTGCACCAATTGAATAAAAAGGAATTGTGCAGCTGTTAGGAACGTAGTGATTTTTTGATTATTGATCATTTTTAAACAGTAAATGGAAATGAAGAATTGTATTCCTTCTATATTGCAATATCCGTTATCCTCCATTTTTATATGAGTTGACTAGCAATTACACATGGCTATAGAAATTCACACTCACTTTTGATAGTCAAAGCAATTTTTAATTTATGTGACTACAAACAATAACATTTCTCTCAAAATCAAGAATCTTTTATATTACTGCATTTCCCATCTAAGACAGGCTGTTTTCAGTATTCAAAACATGAGTAGTAAATTTTCAAAAAATCTGACATGCAGTCAAGTTTTATGCAAATGTGTTGGGGTCTGTTTCTTTACTTTAAGTTATGGTATATACGGATTGATCCCATAGCACTCATTAAGAAAATGTGAATGCTAGTAAATTCTCTTACCTGCTTCCATTTTACACTTCCCTTGTTGCTTGTATCTTTAGACTTGATCGTGAAAGTAGGTCATTAGGTAAATTTAATGGGCAGTATATTTCAACGTATTTAGTATAGCTTTGTTTAAATATTTAATATACTGTCAAAGAATGTATTATATGTCCATATATTATATTCTTCTTCAAAGTAATTAATCTGACTACTGAATTGAAATTTAGAGAAACTTTTAGTTCTTACTCCTTGTAGTTCTCATTCTTTAAGTGATTATTGATGTTAAAAGAAACAAAAAATGTCATTTTATTATACAAAACAATCTTTCTAATTAAAATCGGAATTAAATTTTAAAATAGGTCCTTACACACAGAGCCTTATCTATCAAGCAAATTGTTGAACTTTATACTTAATGAACAGAAGACCAATACTTAATCTACTCTAATGTTATTTTGTGCTACCAGATTTAAAAATATAAAAACAATAATTTTGACTACATTCCCAATGGGATTCCCTATTTACGTTTCTCAAAATAAATCTAGAATTAAATAATTATATTTTAAAATGTGATGAGTTCAACCCATAAATTCTTTCTTCTGACTTTTATGATTAAAATCCTAAAATGAAATTTTTATAATCAGCTTAGTTCTTTCACCTAACTCATTCAGATTTAACACATGAAAATGCATATAAAACGAAATTAAAATAATCCAAGCTTGAATAATTATAGTGAATCATTTAGTAAGTAATTTAAAAGCGATTATGACAAAAGGTGTAAAATACTTAAATTTAAAATTTATTTAAGAATAAAATTGAATTTTTTCAGTCTTATGAGAAATGCAGAAGTTATATAAATGATAAAGTTATATCCTTATGTATATGGCTTGTAAAACAAGAATATGTATGTGAACACTTCTATAATGAACTATTTAGAATTTAACATAGAAGAGAAAATAGAGAAAAAAAGAAAATATTTCAAAACCTGATAATAAATAAATAAACGGATTAATTTTATAATTTTCTTAGTGTGTGCAATCTGATGCAACTATTTTCAACTAAAATAATGTATTTGCGCGCACGTACACACACACAAATATATAAAATAAGCACCGTTTCACTGTGCAGTCAACTCCATATTGTAGTCTGTGTCCCACACATGCGCACTAGCCTTCCTTGTTCATTGCCTATTAACTTCCACCATTTCGATTGATCTAAATTTTGTTTTCAGTTTGCAGTACACATTTAAAATGTATAAGACAACTACTGATTGCGTCGACTATAACATTCGCACTATAGTTTGATTTTGGAGCACAGGAAATGTGAAACTGGCTGAAATCTATGGACAGATTAAAGATGTTATAGTGCAGATAATATAAATGATGGTATGGTGATAAAGTGAGTCATAATGAGTAATGAAGGTAGAAGAAATATCCATGTTGAGGTTCGGTATGGTTGGCGTTCTGTTGTTAACGATGGTAAGGGAAATTGATGAAAAAAATGCTTGAGGATAGATGTTTCCCAATGATGACGTTTTCAAATGAATTTCTGCGAATTTCATGTACTATTCTGAAGGAAATTATAGTAGTAATCATGAAAGATTTCAAAAATCACAAATATCCTGATGTTCACAAAACCAAGCCAGTTGGCAGTGTACCGACATTTCTTACGAGGTGCTAAAAAGAGAGAATATTTTAAGCTAAATTAGGACAGTTGATGTAACTTGAGTTCTCCATGCCACACCAGAATAAAAACAACAGTCGATGATGATTTAACACATTTAATCTCCGAAAAAAAATTCAAAACGACAATACTAGCAAAAAAAAAAAATCATGTGCACTGTGTTATGGGAAATGAAAGAGATTTTGCTTACTGAATTTCTACACAGATGTGAAATTGTCAACGTTGTTTGATTTTGCGTACTTAGAGAAAGCTATGGTATGCAATAGAAAATAAAAGGAGAATACTGGGTAAAGGAATTGTGTTGCTATATAACAACGCTCAGTTCCCTGATGCTTGTGATACTCAAATGAAGATTCAGCAGTTTGAATGGAGGCAGATTGATCACCAGCAATATAGACCAGATTTAGAGCTGTTCGATTGCCACTTATTCTTGCACAAGAAACGCGAGTTCAGGAGAAAGTGCTTTGAATCTGACGAAGAGGTAAAATATACTGTGGAGTCGTCGTTATCTTCATCGGGATATATAAAGAAGGTATTGGAAAGCTGGTAATCCATTACGACTAGTGTTTTAACAATGAAGAAAATTATGTAAAAAAATGTTTAAGGTTAATAATAGCATGTAATTTTCATGTAAAAAAATTTATGAATAGTTTAAAATTTTCATGTAAAAGTAAAATTCGCTTGAAAAAATTATATTAATACTTATTTTTTTTCAAAATGGTACTTACATTTCAAATACACATGGTATATGGATTCTTAAAACGGATACGCATGGATTCTTAGAGTGAAACAATTTTAAAGAAGTTGATTCCATTGAAATATGTTAAGTAATCCCTACCCAAATTTATTACCAAAGTTATTATAAAAACCACAAAATGCGTAATAGGTCCAAACAGAATATTGTGTTTAAAATACTTGAATTAATTAAATATTTCATGTAATATCAATTATTTTAGCTCAAGCGGTGAAAATAAATAAGTTCTGAAAATTATATTGTAATTTAAGTTTCTAAATATCCATTGGGAAAATTTGTACTTCCAATGTACTTATACTCCATTAAAATTTCTCCTTTTGTGATTAACCTTTATTGGAGTTTAATGGCCAAATGACGAAAATAGTTCAGTTCCAAGCAATTAACCATAATTTATTGCTACATTTTCATACACCCAGATTGTAAAAGGCAATCCTTATTTCAAGATCTTTTCTAAATATACATATATCTAAGCATTTAAAGTCAAATAAAGGAACCGTTACTGAAATGGCACGGCGCATTAATGAATACGAAAACTTCCTAAAACTGTCTTGTTTTTGGGTTGCGGAGAAACTCATCCAACTATAAAGAAATTCAGCCAAGTATGATGAAGTCATCCGGTATGAATTTTAGTAAATAAAAATGTATTCAAGAAATCAGAATCAAGTGAAGAATAGTTAACTAATTTATATACTTGGAATATTTTGCATGAAATTTTGCATAGTTTAATTAATTTAATGTTTAAATAGTTAGCTAAAATAGAAAGCTTATATATAACATTATTTGCATTATAGTAATTAAATAACAGAGAAACAAATTATAATGTACGAATATTTTATGAAATATCATGAAATGAAGAATCATTTTTACGTTTTCCAAACTGAATATTAAATATTAGGATGATGAATATTATTCTAAGCTAAAGGTTAAAAATATCTGTAATAAATATTAAGGAAAACCAGGTTTATTCATTTTTTTCAATAGTATTTACTTTTAATTTCTCATACATTAATTTTTATTCATTAATATCATACATTATTAATAAAAAATATTAAATATAAAATTATATTTTCCAGTTATGTCTAAGATATTTTATATTAATTCCCATTTCCTGACTTTAGCAGTTTACAAAATTGAAATAAACAATGCTACTAGTAACTCAAAAATTCAATAAAATATTTCTAATTGAAAAAAAAATTAATAAATATCAAGAATTTAATAACATAAATTATTTAGAATCAATCATGAGAGAAATTTGGAAAATAATTTCTGTTGATAATTTCATTTCCATTTTCACAAATAAATTTTATTTTATTTATAAAATTATATGTGTGAGATTTCATATGGCATATGCTTCCACTTACATCTTACAGACTTTAAAATCTGAAGTAGAAGAAATGCATTTAAGGCCAAACTTTCTCTTCCGAATTTTTATAGATAAATCCACGGTAAATGTAGTGTATGAAATACGTATTCAAGTATAATTTAAAGTATATTTATAAACGAAAATAACATATAAATAACTTTAATCTTGAAAATATAGCACTAAAATATGTATAATTATTTTTTTAAAGTTTTAATTTTATTATTCGGCAAAATTTTTCTTCAGTGCAATTTTATTAAAATAATATATATATATATATATATATATATATATATATATATATATATATATATATATATATATATATATATATATATATATATATATATATATATATATATATATATATATATATATATATATTCTATTTGCTTAAAAAGTGCTGTGAAACATGTGTTCTACAAAATCTACTTTCTAAGTATGCCTCTATAGATTCAAATTTATTTATTTACTTATTTACTACAAGAAACCTTTAATCCAGTCCCTTCCATTGAAATAGATTCAGGATTTAAGTTGCTTAGCCCACACATCGTAATTTATCCAACCTTGTTAGATTAATTTGCAGAGGCTTTCTCTTTTATCTTTCGAGATTATATGTGTGAATAGAACTTAATAAGGAGATTTTTCCTTATGTGGTTATATTATGTTTGACAGAAATGATTATTTGTAATCTATTTATGTGTGTATTTCTAAGTGCCGATTATACAATTGCTTAAAACATGCAGCTTTTCTGCTCAATTGCCAATATTACAAATTAAAATTTAATGTTAAGTGTTTTAATTTGCAACTCAATCGAAACTTACTAAATTAGTAATAAATTAAATACATTTTAGTGACTTGTTTGGGCCTATTTTGCAGAACACAGCCCATTTCACTTCATATTCAAACATTATAAATATTCATTCTTGCATCTTTTTATATATTCAGCTAAAATCTGTATTTTATCTTTCTCTTCAACGAAGGAACCACAGAAAATCCCGTTTTACAAAGTTAAGTGTTTGAAAATAGTAACAGAATACAAAATTGTCTTTTCTAAAGAAAAAAAAATAAATAAAATAAAAAAATTCTTCGTCTAAAGAGTGATTTATTTCTAAATTGTCTTTTAAATTTTCCACATGCAACAGAGTCTATTAAGGTTTCTTTCTTGATAAGTAAATCCTTCTGGAGTAATATGAAATGGATCCTTGACCTACATGTAATTTGCTGTCAATTTGTCAGCAACAAGAAATATTTATTAAAATTCTCTGGCAGCATACATAAATGAGTTTCTATGGCTACAAAAAAAATTATTTGTTGTTTTTCAGCCATGTAGCATTTAACACAATCATCTACATTTGCATACATATAGTTAAGTTTTAGTACTTTAAATTTCTGCTTCACAATTCTAATTTTCTACAAAAAAATATTAACTTTATTTTTCGTATCCAATACACGAGTGTTTGGAGTTGGCGATTTAACTTATTTAATTTCTGAAATATTTCGACTAAGCAGACCATTTTTATCAAAAATATACCATCTGAAAAATTCTGGGATTCCGTTCTGTGTTCAAGGAAAATAACGATTCCCCTTCTTAATTCATAAACATGTTACATAGACTGCCAACTTGGTCCCACTTTCCATCTTGATTCGCAGTAAAATAGTAATTCTGAATGTACTGCACTCATAACTTTACAAAGCACTGAAAATATTCTTGATTTCAGAGGTCTCAATTTTATATAATTTATTATGGTTACAATCGTAGTTAAAACAATATTACAATCTCTCTTCTTGAAGGCCAGAGTTTCTCTGTGAATCATACGATATATCCAGAGGCATTGTGGTGACTTTTGGTTCTATAGATTTTTATCTTCCGGACATTTCATCAACGAGAATCATCAATGCATATTCCGACGTAGTTTTTTTCTGCTTTTCCTTGCTTAAAATTTGATTTAAGACAGGAAATAATGCGAGTTGTGTTGCTTTAAGTTATATTGATTTGTAGAAGAGTATTTCTTCTACTATTGGCGTATCATCAGAAACATCAAACATATTGTCAATGAAATGAGTACCTTTATTACTATATATTGCCTCATATAGAGCTGAATCGAAAATAAACTGTCGCATAACTTTGAAAAAGGCTGACCCTGTACATCTTCAGCTGGATCATCAATTTGACGGTCAAGAGTATAATTTGAAAGATGAATGGACTGAAATTGTTATTGTTTAAAAAATGTTTCCAAAAATAGTTCGATAATCTCAATTGCTGGGGGCATTAAAAAAAAAAAAAAAAAAAAAAAAAATTCTCCAAAAGGTGTGTATGGCTTTTTACATCCGGCTATTTTATCTGAAATTTTGTAAGTGGTAATTAAAGTTTTTATTTTTTTATTTTCAAATGAAGTTTTTGAAAAAAATAATGTTTGCTTTTTATATGATTTCAATTATAATTCAAATAATTACCTAGGTTTGTTCACATATTGATTATGAAGCTTTTCCAAATTTCGTTTTAATTTATTGGGTCTACTCTTTTTTCCTTAAAATGATTAAAATCTAGTTATGTACAGTACCGAGCTGATAGAACAATGTTTTTTGTATCATCGATAAGTTTACCTATACTTTAATACTGTTCTTACAGTTCTTTAAAATATTTTTAGATGCCCCTTAATGTTTAATAATCCATATAAGTGGAACCATTAGCATATTATGGAAAATTTAGCCAAATGGGTAAATGAGTATGATAAAATTGTTATCTAATTTCTAAATATTAATTAATAATTACAAAAACTTTTTCTTTAAAAGTTCTTGGAATAAATTATAAAACTAAAGGAAAATTATATATTTTTATAGTTCAAGTGTTAAAAATGACTGAATTCGCATGAATATTTAATTAGATTATACTTATTTACAAATAATATATACTTAGTTCGAATAAAACACAAATATTTACATTTAATTAGGTATTTTATTAAAAATTTCAAATTTTCATGAACTTATATAAAAATGATGCACTTAAATTTATTTTCCTTACATTATTCTGTAAATAACATTCGAATGTCAATATCATGTAATTTCAGAATTTTTTAATTGCTAGCGCATATTTATATAAATTTATTATATATAGCATTTAAATTAAATGTTTAATACAAAATCTCAATTGGTTTTACAGAAGTTAATACTCAACTCCTTTGAAAATTCAGATTAAGTAGATAACTTGAACGTGATATTTGAATGACTTACAATGTTTTATTTATTCTAATGTTTATAATGTTTTATTAAGGGTATGATTCCATGTGGTAAATCATTGATAAATAAGAAAAAATAACACCAAATATAATGAATCATTTATTATGAAGGTTATCAGAATATCCAATAGTTTAAGATAATTACATTATGAATTAATATTTGTTATTATAAAAAAAAATTTATATTTTTATTTTAAAAATTATTGAAAAAAATAAATTAGCTTTAGTTTGCTTCATTACTCATCTAAGAATATATTATATTATTTGAAAAAAATGGATAAAAATATGCACTCTTAAAAATCTGAAATAAATATGTACAGAATTTTTGCAGAAAAACATCAACTAATAAGTTTCTTGTCGAAGATAGCAGAAAACCATTAAGAAGCAAACTTTAAATAAACTACTTCTTCAGTCTGTCCTCCAAAGAACTCGTCTTGTCTCAGGGGTAATATTTTCTATTCTAAAGCATTGTCGATTCCCAAGAACCTCATCCCTGTAAGTGCCTGATAAGGTTTCTTATTTCAGCCTTCTTTTGTCCTTATTTTTAAAAATTCTTCTTCACAGAGATAAAAAGCAAAATGACAAGTAATGGTAATTAAGGAAAGGAATTGTTATCATTAAGAAATATTTGGTTCGTATTGCTGTGTTCAACCCCTCATTTTTTATAACCCAGCGATTCAGATTGCTTTTAGAATTAAGTTAATTAAGAGAAAAGAATACAATTTATTTTTAAGCAATGGCGATATAAATTATGTCCTTGTAAGTTATTCACTTGTTCATTATTTTATGAAAGTTTCTTCATTAATTAGTGTTGCTAAGTAATACACATATAATAGTTTTTGATGTTGAGATAATTGAGAATTGATTGGAAAAGAAGTAAAAGTAAGAAGAATTTAACATTTTTGGAAATATATATATGTATATAATATACAAAACTATATATATATATATATATATATATAACATTTTAACTGTATTTTCATTATTTTATGTTAAAATTCCTGTTTAACAAAAGGAGCTATTTGATTCCGAACTTATAATTCAGAATATTTATTTTCAAATTTTCCTTTTTTGTTATTTTATGATAAATATTTTGCTAATTTTACTAATGCTTGAATAAAGTTTTCAAAATAACCTTGAATCAAATATTATTATGAGAATTTATAAAAGAAATATCCATGATTATGCAAAATAAAATTGCGATTTTTTGAAAGTAATAAGAATTAGAAAGCTTATAATTTTGAAACTACGAGACGTATGTTATTATTGATATTCTTTTAAAATTTCATACAATTGAGTGACTACATTCCCAAACATTCTTTAATACTGTTTTCAATAAATGTGATAAATTTAATTGAAGAATTAGAATTTAAGATTAATCTACTTTTTATATAATGATTAAAGCAAAATAATAATTAATAAATCATTTCTTTTACATGAAATCCATGATACTATTTCAAACACATTAGTGAATCACTCTGAAAATTTACAAAATAAAATCTGGTGCAAAACCTATAAATTTATATTTTGCATGATTATCATAACCAATACTTTTTTTTTAAGCTTCTATTTATGCCTGAAAATGTGTCTTAATATTCATACTCATTAATTTCAATATTTAATTCAATCCAACTATTAATGGTAACTGTATTTTCTATCATATAGTATAGTTTAGAATTTAACAAGGATAGATTTCATTATGTATGTAAACTATGAATAATGGTTATATATTCTTAACCAACACAATTTTGTTTCTAAATAATGTATAAAATATGAATTAAATTGAATTAATTTCTTAATAAGCGAATAAAATTTTTATTTATTAATTAAATAAATAATATTCATAAGATACTGATACAGATTAAATGTTAAATAATAGATAAGCATGGATATTTATCTAAATTATATGATATTTTTAAAAATAGTTCACATATAAATCTTAGCCTATTCTAATCCATATGCATTCGCTCACTCCAGTACATTAGTTTTTCAAATCCTTATTTTATTTTCTGTTGTTTCAATGATATTATCATCAGTATAATGCTTAGAGAGTAAAAGTTCTCTTCTTAAAGAAATAGTCCAGTATCTCTCCAAAAGCATTTTTATCAGACACTCTTAGTTTGACAGGAATAATCTAACTATTGGAAGGATGGCGCAGTAAGGAGTAGAAATTGGGATCATTAATGGCTACGCATGACACGATAGTTGCTGCCCTAATTATATCTAAGAGAAACGACAAGAGCTTTTTTCATAAAACATACGATCCCATATTTTTCGGAAAGTATTCTTAAAGGCAGTTTTATCGGCTTTGGACAGATCGTTCAAGTATTATTTATGCCATTTTTTTTCTCTACTTTGATGGCTTTTGCTTTCATAATCAATAATAATCTCTTCTATCAACGAATACATTTATATCTCATACCTCATAGAAATAATGTTTTTAAATAAATCAGTTAAACTTTTTTTGGAATTTACTAAGATACTATAAATATTTTTGGAAATGTACAGAAATTAAAGGTAATTTAAATACATTTATTTCCGCTTGCAATAATCTATGGGCATAATCATGAAAACTTATTAATCATTATGTAAAAGATGTTAACGTGCATAAACTAGTATTTCGCTCGAATTGGAACACAAAAATTCAAAAATTTGATTTGCTTTAAAAATATTTATAGTAAAATGTTCCAAAATTCATTTTATATTAAAAAGTAAAAGCTTTAAAACTTTAAAATTTTAGAGTCGGTTGAAATTATAATAACCTCCTTTTGGCTTATATATTTACATACTTATACTAACGAATTGATTTTCATTTATATGTAAAGCTCAATCATATTTTTCAATTAATGTTTGAAACTGAAAATAAAGAATATATGTCACAAAGAATCGTCATAAAAATTGTATTTAAGAGTTTTATCATTGTAAGTATCAAATGAATAATATATTTTTTACAAATCAAATAACTACATAAAAGAACAAGTTACGAAAAATTATAAAAACTATATAATATTTTCAGGATTTAGTAACAACCATATCCTTTTGTCAATTAAACAGAAAATTTAAGTACATTTCTTACTTTATATGTTACTCATAAGTTTTTATTCTCCTTCTCCATATGTTCTTATTCTAATGGATTTCACGCTTGTATAAAAAGTATATTTGAATCCATTTCCAACTCTGCCTTCACATGATTTGCCCTCCTCCTTTAATGAGGTTCTCTGTGAGCGTAAAAAATACGCTTATGCATATCTGGAGGATTCTACTACTCATAATTGGTATAATAAAAAAACTTCTACTGGCTACTTGCTTTTTAAGGGAACTAGAGGACAGCAGAGCTATGTTTTACGATTCGCTAGAGGTCACCTAAGAGGCCTCAAATATGAGCAGGGTCTAAAGACTTTTATTCTATGCACAAAATATAAAGCTGAACAGGCATCACCTGAGTATATCCTGAGTTGCTTAAATTTTGACTTGTAAGTGGCTTTTTCAAAGCCACTTATTATTTCAAATACTACCACTTATCATTTTGCCGATGTCTTCAAATTTAAAAAAAAAATATTATTTTCATTATTATATTCAGGTGATTAAGAAATGTGTATAAAATATTAAATTTTTTTAAATAATAGTTTATTGCATGTTTATGATAATTTGAAATACTATAATTGAATTAAATTATTGCATAATTTAAGTAATTAACTGAATAAATATAAAAATGAAATATTAAATTCAAATTGGAAAAAAAGCATGAAATTCGATTTACTTCAGTATGTTTAATATCGTAATTACATATAACTATATATATATATATATATATATATATCATATATATATACTATATATATCATATATATATATATATATATATATATATATATATATATATATATATTACATATAACTGAAAAAATTATAATATTGTAAGTCATTATATTTACTAATAAATCATATATATATATATATATATATATATATATATATATATATATATATATATATATATATATATAAATGGTATGTAGTTCTTTAAGATATTTACTTATTGCTGAATAAATTTGAGAGTACGTCCTAGGACCTGTAGCACAAATGTTAACTTATGCGAAGTTACACTACTTCAGTTTTAGGGCAATTGCTAAGTCATTGAAGATTCTCAGGCAAAGTTTATAAATTAATTTCTATCACTTGAAATGTACAGGGATTTTACGAGTTTAATTCTTCACTTAAGATTTTCTAGATTTACATGTGATGAGTTATAAGTGTTAAATAGCTCTTCAACTTTAGGATAGGAGGACAGAAATGATTTACTTCAGTTCTAAAATAGTAGAATATCATTTTACACCAACCATATTCAAACTTTTCAAAAGATGGTATATTTTATGAATTTCAGGGGTATAAAATTCATACAAGTTTTTAATTTTAAAAGAATATTTACTCATGTCTATATCAAACATATTTCAAACAAGTACATTCTCATAAGAATCCTCACTAGTACTTACATATAATACAAGTTAACTATTAATTGTTAAAAGAATTTACAAATTTATATATGAAATAGAATATCCATTAAATATTATTTGATTTTATTAAACGTTTTCAGAAATTTTAAGAAAATAATTTGATGAAAACTTAAAGATTATATAAATAATCTTATTCAAATATTTTTTATTGATGACCAGATATATTGTTTTAAAATCTGTGTTTTACAATAAATCATACATTTTAATTTATCTCCATATTCTACATTTGAAAAAATGAATATATAATGTAACAAAAACTATCTTTTAATAGTTAAAAGAAAAGAAGAAAAAAAAGATTAAACATAAATTGTTTAACGTGCAAGTTAGGCCAGTAAGTTACTTTTTATTTTCAACTGCTTTTTTTTTTTTACTAAATCTACTTCAATGAATACTTTTAATTTTAAAATTCAAATGTTTATCTTTTAATAGTAATTGTTGAAATTGTGTACTAACTCAAATTCTACTAAATTTTCTATTCTTACAAACGGGAATTGAATCATAGAAATGTATAGCTAGTTAGTAGCACTTACAAAAATTCCTCTATCCAGTTCAGGGCATATAACAATGAGAGAAAATACTAATGCATTTAAATTTTTTTAAGGATTATCATTTATTAGGTACAATCACATGAATTACTCACTTGTCATTTCCTAACTATAGCTATAAAATTTACAAAAACTATTTCTAAATTTTCGTTTAGCCTCTATTTGATTAAAAAAATTTTGATTTTAGATATAATTGACTTGTTAACATTAAATTTTATACAAAATTTGCGCAGCTTTGATTTCATAAATTTTTTGATCTCATGGTTTTGTGGAATTAATAAAAGTTTTCTAAATGACATCAATTGCACCGAAATGTGGATATTTTTAAACATTATTTATATAAAAAGCACTTAATGATATTGTATAATATATGCGCACACATTCAGATACTTTAAATATATTTTTTATCCATATGTATTCCTAAATAATTTTCTCTAAATAATATTTTATTTCCTTCACAATAGAATGTTATCAATTATTCAACTGCAATTAAATTGCAATAGGTACACCAGTGGTTCAAATTCAGTAAAATACTCACGTGCATCAGTGAATATAAATTAGGAAAGTCTATTACAAATTGCTGATTTCCTACAATCTTTGTAGGAAGAAGTAGCCTATTTGTGATTCCATTCCTCCTTATCTCTTCCTTGATTTACGAAAATATCCTCTTTGAGATGTGTGATAGTCAGTCTCATCTAATCTTTAGATTATCTTAAGACATTTAGTATAACCTATCTTCAATGACTAGCACTTGAATCAATTTCTCTATTTGTGCTCCCTATATTAGATCACATATTTCATTAGATTAATAGCTGATCTAACAATAGAATATGCTTTGAAAATTTATATTTGTTACCTAAGTAATCGAATTATAATTTTAATAGATTACAATTCGTACTTTCATAACTTATGTTTTCTTAAGATTATCACAATATTTATCAATACATGGAAAATTTAAATGAATAACAGTGGGGTTCAAATTAAATATTTTCTTTGTAGAGGTATGCTTTGAAAAATACAAATTATAATATATATTTCAAAATATTTCATTGAAGTATACTGTTTTATATCTGAAGAAGTTTCACTTCAAGCAAGCAATATCCCTTTCCGATTGCTAGCGATCAAACAATAGACTTACTTTATAAATTATTAGACTTCAATTAAGAACTTAATATTATTACTGTTATTGTAGAAGAATTAAGGAATCTTTCTGATTTCAGCATATAATCAGAAATTATTATACTTGTGTTATATTATGTTTTTATAACGTTATTAAAAATAATAAAAAAATTAAAAAGACTAAAGCTGACAAATATCTAGCATGTTTCTTTATTTAATTCAGTCTTTAATTTCTTAAATATTAACCTCTAATTTTCTTTCAATATAAAAATTATTGCATGTTAATCATTTTGACAATGCGTATGTTTTCCGGGAGGAAATTTCATTGGCTCTAGACTGTATTCACAAGTCACAAGGATGAAATCCCAGAAAATTAGCCAGCACCCAATCTAACTGACGATGACGCAGAAGCATAAGAGAAACATTATGTTTTGTTGCTCTATAATGATCGCATGTATGAACTTACGAGCTAAAAAGTGACATTCTAAGCTTTAACAAAGATGAGGTTCTTGCAAAATACTTTCAATTGAGCAACATAGAATAAAATCCTTCATATTTTCAAATCAAAGCATTTTTCCTTACAGCTTATCCTCTTGGGATCATAAATATCTCAGTAATTCATATATAAAGTAAGATGACGGAAAATTACATTAATTTGTCAATGTTTACTCTTTGTTTTGATGGCGTTATTTACATCTTCAAAATAAACTATGACAGTTATTAATTTTATAAATTTCTTTGCATTCCTTTTTTATTAAGTGTAATTATTTTTTTCCAGTGATAGTTTATTTTTTCTTAATAAAATTCAGTACATTATCAGTATGTTGTGGTTTCAGTAAGAAACAGTAATTTAACTTTATTTTCATTTGCATTACGTTTCATATATGTTTCTAAACTATTCTTTATTGCAAAATTTTTAAGCTTAAAACATATTTTATGTTAAGATCAGTCTCCTTAAAGACATTATATATATTTTTTTCACTTATGTGAGTTTTATGATTTAATTATGTTTTATCATTTTTCTCTGAACACCGCATTATTTTTATTTATTTTTACCAATATTTTACTTTTCATGCTTTTAAATGCCTCTAATTACATAACTTTCCGTAGATAGCTGGGACAGTAATGCTATGGTATTTTTCTTATGGCTTAAGGTACAATGAATCAAGTCATTGTGCTGATATATTATATTGACATTTAATGAAATAATTCTGTCTACATGTGTACTATTATGAGACATGAACTAATATTATATTGGGATGTCATAAGATATATAGATTTATCTATGCATTTAAATTGATCTAATACTGCAAATTAAGAAAAGTATTCTGCTAGCAAATAATTAGTCATAATATATATATAAATATTAAACTTGTTTCCCTTAAATTAGGACTTTAAATAATATGAATAATTTAAAATTAGACATTTTTTATTCATCTGCCTTTAATTATATATATTTTAAAATTGTATTATTTATGAATTTCTATCTTTGATGTATGCGAAAAATCTTTTACTCTAAAATCCGCTCTTTAATACTGATAACTCGATATTTGTCTCTAAAATTACATATAAATGAATCGTTAAATATGCAAGTGCGTTTTTGGATACTAATGTATTATTTAACCTTATAGCTCTACTTAAAAATTGTCATTTATCATAATTGAAATGGTTAAACTTTTATGAACAGGCTATTTTGTAAATGTGAGACTTTTATACTACACCCACTTCTTTTGTTACTTATGTTTAAATAATTCTTCGGTCCTTTTTAACATAAATTATTTGAGAATTTCCATTATCTATACCGTCCTTTTTTCTATGTAATGTGAAC
The DNA here is from genome assembly GCA_030067965.1 of Latrodectus elegans. Classification (NCBI taxonomy): domain Eukaryota; kingdom Metazoa; phylum Arthropoda; class Arachnida; order Araneae; family Theridiidae; genus Latrodectus; species Latrodectus elegans. Next base: position 51,442,761 of record CM057820.1, read on the forward strand.
TCGTACGCAAATTATAATTTTTATAACTATCAGAATTTAAAAAATTGTCTACTGACAATTTAAGCCTTACAATTATGTATACATTTTCTCATGTTTATAAAATAAATTATACTATAAATTAAGATTAATGTGATCTTAATAAAATTGAATATTATAATTTATTTTATATTTCTAAGCCAAATATATCTATAGTTCAAGTATCAACAAAATTAAACATTTTTGTCCATGAATTAAAATATCTTTTTTTCTTTTAGATTTCTTTTGATAATTTCAAATGCATAAGAAGTTATTATCTCTAAGTAATTGTTCCTTTGTAAGAATCATTTCAGTTGTAAAAAAGAAAGCTGTATGATTTCATATTGGCAAAAAAACTACATATTTAATTAAACTTTTTATTTCCTTTAGTGTTTCATATGGGGGATATTCTATTTATCTAGCCTACAAAAATCAGCAAATATTCTTGCATTTCATTTTACTTTTTACTTCTTTTTAATGGCAAAAATAAAATGTTCCGATTGTTTGCTACTTAAAATACAAATATTGCCTCAGAATAAATCTATACGAAACTGATTTAAAAAAAAAAAAAAAAAGATTTTAAGAACATATTTCACTCTATATCCATGTATGACCATCACAGTTTATTAGCAATCTTATGGATATTGCAGGATAGTCACAGGTTTGTAGAAAACGACGCCTTACATCAGTACCATGTACACACATTTTAGTAAAAATACCATGTATATGCATATGTTAGAAATTAAACGTGATAGGTGACGTGAGATTACTCAAAATGTGTGTCAATGGTGCATGCAATTTAAAAGAAAAAAGATTCAATTAAAGATATTTATTACAAGACCAAGTGAATTCTTCGTGAAATATGGCTAGAATGCATCACACTTGGGAAATTTAACACCGAGAAGAAAGAAATATTGTCATCTAATTTTTTTGGTATATTACTGCGAGCTTAGATTTTCAGCTTATTCTGTTTAATTTGTGGTGCAGAAATCAAAGTTTGATAACTTAATTTTAGGTTACAACATACAACAATGGAATTCAAATAGTCACGTTTCAAGAATCTTGATATCAATATAGACATAACGATATCAATTTTATCTTGATTTTCTAATGTACATCTATAATCAATCTTACCATGATTTTTATGTTGTGTAATAAAATACCATCGATCTTTTTAAAAAGCAAAGTTTAAAATTAACAAAATTATCTGGGTAATTGATAAGATATTTTAGCATATATGATTATTAAACATTGCAAACAATGTTGATAAAACATTAATATGAATGTAAGCAAGATTGATGCTTGGTACTGTGTTATACATAAAGCGTAGCTAATTAATATACAATAATAGTTTTCAGCATTTGTGTAGTCACATAGGTCATTTTTAAGCCAAAAAAATTTTTAGATTCAATTTTAAAAAGCATTATTAAAATACAGAATCACTCTAGTATGGACTTATATCGATTTAATAAAGACATAGTTATACTTTCTATAGAAAAACATTTACATTTCTTTAACGTTTTATTGATTTTATGTGATAAAATGTGTTCTAATAGTGATTTAATTAATAAAAGCGAAAATGTTTTTATTGTTTACAACTTACTTATTTTTATTCTATTTGCTTCCTGGAAATACTTGCGAATAACTTACTGTTATAAATTTTTCCACATTTTAAAATTTATTGATTAGATACAAAAGTTATTAAAGTAAGAATTATAAGAGGAACTTGGTTTAAAATTACAAGACATTATGTTTAAAATTTTATTGGAAAAAATGCACAAAAAACAGCAAACTGTGGAAATTCAATCTGACGTAAAATTGGAAACATAAGCATAAAGCCAAAGTTAAGTGTTATGATTATATTTTAATAGATTGCGTTAGTTATTAGTGAAAAAATTAACTAACAAATTAAAAATATTAAGCAAAAATTAAACAAGTTGAGGTAAATAAATTTATAAATTATCTCTAAATTTTCTTTAATTGGATGTGTTATAAAGTTAAGTTGAAGGGTTCATAGTCAAAACAACATTTTGTCACTACAATAAATTCATTCCAAACAGATTGCAGTAAATTATTTAGGCTATATATATTTAAGCTAAAATGAAAAAAATTTAGTCTTTATCATAATCAAAATATAAAAATGAGGCTGGCCAGAGAGTATTGGTATGACTTAATAAATTATTAATTAAAATACTTCAATTAGTTTTTAAACAAATTTAAATTTATAAAATAAATGGCTTATAGAACAAGCTATCAAAGAATTTAACGGAAAAAGTGTCTTCCTTAAAAAAATTGTAATGAAATTTTTTTAGTTTCCTTTCCCTATTATATTACATTCCAATAACATACTTAACCCAAGTTTAACTGCTCATAAAAGGTTAACGAAAAGAGCAAAACATAAAATGGTCAAAAAACAAAAACAACTGCTACATAAAAAGTGCCTTGGGTGCTTCTCTGTTTTTGGAGTTTAGAAAGAACTTCACTCTTAAAAAATAGCATTATCCATTTAATACTAGTGATGGATGAATGTTGTTCTGTTCTTTGTATCAAGGCTTATCTCAAAAATACTCCAATAAAAAATCTAGAAACCAATCAATCTTAGTGTGCTTTTATTTTTGGTAATGCTGCTAAAGATATCAAGAAATTTTAAGATTATTTTTAATCATGATTCCGATCTAGCAGCGAGGATACATCCGATAAATAAGTAAAATATATTTATTTTAAAATTCATTCTCTTAAAATATATATACAAACCCTTGAAAAATTATGAAACATGTACCTTATATTTTCCAAATTGTTTAGACATGTGTGCTCTTATGAATATAAATGAAATGCCCTACATTATTTAAAATTTTACAATGTATATCGTAATTTCAGTGCTTATCTACTTTATATCACTGTTTGCAAGGTATAAATGGGAATAATTTTACCACTTAGTATTTTTCAACATGTATTGGTTTCTAATTATTTCCTCATTTACTTCTCTATTCAATTAAAATAATGAATAGTTATGTTAATTTTCAGAAGAAAATTTGATAAAATATGATTTTTAATGTGTACCTATAGTGTCAAAACATTTTCCCAAAATTATTTAAATGGATACTATATTTAGTAATTTTAACACCGTATTATGCATTATATATCTTTTCAACATTCTAAAATGTTCATAAAATAATAAAAAATTGAAATAAAATAATTTTTTTAAATTTAATATTTAAATATTTATAGAAATTTGATGATTTGCTTGAGAAGTTTCATGATTTGATATTAGCATCGTATTACATTTTCAAATTGTACACCGGGATCCAAAAGTTGAAGAAAAATTGCAAAAAAGTAAAGATCTTTCTAACAATTAATTTTTATAATATATTGAAACGTAAGCATGGTATTTAATTCGCATTTAAACATGAAATACTATGAAAAGACAGTATCAGTTAATTAAGGTTTATGAAAATTAGCATATATACAAACCAAACAAATAAATTGACTCAATTTTCTGCAGGTGTGTACGGTAAATTTAATACAAACTATAATCCTTCTTGAAGCAATATCCTTTAGTGCAATATTTCTCAACCGGATTTACTCCTAGGATTTGTAAAATAATTAGATACGCTCTCAAGGACCAGTAAGTTTAAAAATTTGAATCATTGGTATAATTTTTTCGCATAAATAAATTTTAAATATAAAAAAAAATCAGGAATTATTAAAGAAAAAAATTATTTATAAATTATTACCTCTAGTCATTCAGCGTCCAAGTTATCAGCGATTCTGAAGGCTAACTAGGACACACTAACTAAGCTTACGCAAGGCAATTTATGAAAGGTGATTAAGTACATAGTTTCCAGTTTGTAATAATTTTCATTATTTACCATACCATTTTCTAAATTAGAAAGCTATTATTGTAATGTAGGTGCTGTTTTAATATAACCAGTGATACTTTGGATTTTGGATTGATAGCTGGATATTTTAGGTACCGGCAGATGTTTCTTACAGACAAGTACCGGTTCACGAACAGGAGATTGAGAAACACTGGTTTATAGTGCATGAAACTATGAGTAAAGCTATAAATTATATGTTCTATTATATATAATACGAAATAAAATGATAAATATTACTATTAAAAGCAGTTGTGAGTACTGTTAGAGTTCTTGAAAAAAAACAGAGAACAATTTCGTGATTTCTAGATAAATTCCAGTTCGTTCTATAGGACTTAAGTGTAGAGACTTCACGATATATTCAAAATTATTTATTGCTCATGAAAAAAAAAAAAAAAACTCATGATCATTCACTAGCACAAAATTATTCAACACATATTTGACACCAGGATACAAATACGCATGAATAATATCATCTAGATATATGAAAACACAACATGGTTGCACATGGAAAATACGGATGTCTGAGAGTCCAACAAAATAAATATATAAATGCAATGGAAAGATTTCACAAATGCATGATGATCGATAATATTTACAGAATTTCTCCAAACCTAAAAAAATATATTATCAATATTAAGGTTAAATCAGAATTCAACTGTAAGCAGAACAAATCTCCCGTGATCAGTCGTTCAGTGGACATGATGATATATACACATAAAATGTTCCCTTTCATAGTTTTGATTGTACGAGATTCAAACGTCTAATCTCCTGTGAAGATAATCTTCGTATAACTTTCTAAAATTGGCTGAATTTAAAATATAATTGCGTTGTTCTTAATAAAATGATGTAAATCTGTTATTGGCATTAATCGTAATGTATGGCCATCCTTCATTAAACATCATTTTTACAAAATTCTAGGCCAGAAATAATTGACAAAATATTAAATTCACAGGACTTAAATTAACATTTATAAAAAGTTTATTCACCCATAACCTTCCTGAAGATCCCTATTGCAGATTTTAGTTTGAAAATACACGGAAAATTAATTAAGATTGAGATTAAAATGGAAATACTGCTACAACTTATAATCATTATAACTCTCTTGAAAGTTTGCTTTCAGGTATAAGTTGTGGAGAAACTTCTGAATCTTGTCATCAGATGGCGCTACGCCGCCTAAGTAAAATAGTTAATGTAAATATGTATATATAATCAGTTAGAACAAAGCCATGTTTAGCGTAACATTGTAGTCGACATTTTTCGTTAGGAAATGTACGAAATCAAATTCGAAGTATGCACAATGGTGCATCGGCCGGGAAATATTATATGAATTGTAATTTGTTGAATCGAACTATAGTTTATTTGTTGCTGAACCACGATATTGCTATTAAGTGGAACGTCGTAGCATTGGTGGGGTAAGCGAAGTTTCGTTTCGGTTTTATAGTAAATCGTATCGGTTTCGTATAGCTTAAATTTCGTATAGAATTAAAAGTTGAAAATTTTGATTTGTATTGTTGAAGTAAAATTTTAGTCGTAGTACATTTGAATGTTGTTTTGCTGAACTTTGAATTGTATTATTTGAAGTGATTTAGAATTTATTGTTTTGATTTGTTTCGTATGGTTGAATTTGATGCGTATAATTATTTCGATTTTATAGTTGACATGAAAATTTGAATTGAAGAATTTATTCGTTAACGGTTTGTTGATTTCATGATCTTAAGAGTTCTATTAATTTGAAGTTATGTAGAATTTGTTATTGTAAATTTGCGTAGAAGTATTGTATTGTAAAAGGATAATGGCTGAGAAAAAGGATTTAGAGAAACTTAAAAAACAACGTACCTCTCGTAGGAGTCAGGTTACAAAATTAATTTCTAAAATAGTCACTCGTTTGACTAGCCCATATGTTGAAATTGATGAGTTGGAAGGTCTGTTGATTTAGTTACAAACTAAAGACGAACAGTTGAAAGCCATAGATAGTAAAATTAAAAATGCTTTGGATCTTGCGGAAATTGAAAAAAATAGATGAGTACAATGAGATTATTGTTTTTAATCGGTAACACTTAAGAACAAAATTAAATTTTTACAATCCGTACGGAACAGTTAAACAGTGATAGTATTCTGCAAAATTCATCAAATCATACCAGAAATTCAAATGGGAAATTACCTAATTATTAAAAATTCAGACTTATTATGGAGATCCCGCGGAATATTTGAATTTTTGGAACCAATTTGAGAAGGCGGTGGATAAAAACACATTGCTTTCAGAAGTGGAAAAATTTTCGTATTTATTTAGCTGCCTAGAAGGAGAAGCGCTTTCTTGTATAAAAGGGTTTGCATTATCCTATGATAATTATAAATCATCCATTAAGTTACTAAAAGATACATTAGGCCAAAGTGATGTTTTGATTAATGCCCATGTATAGAAATTATTAAATATGAACCCGGTGAAGGCTAGTTCTAATTTGCAGGAGTTAAGAAGTTTATATTTTAAATGTCAAACACAAATTCGTTCTTTGGATAGTTTGAGCGTGTAATCAGAAACTTCTTGCGTATTCCCTAGTTCAATTATTTTGAAAGTATTTGCTAGCGATCTTGCATTAGAATTTAGTGAAACTTAGATCTCTAATCTTGAAGAATTGATGATGTTCTTACACAATTCTATCTGTGCGCGTGAAAGAACCATTGGAATGTACTCTCCGTCTCCCTCCTATTCGCGGCGCGAGCTTTCAATCTAAACAAACTGTTCGCCGACACTTTGGCGCTGTTAATCATAATAAATTAGTATCATCGATTAGTGAATTTATCACTAATGCAGCTCCCAGTGGTTGTTTATTCTGTGCTCAAGCTCGCCCATCGCATTTATGCGAGAATTCGAATACTAAAAAAAAAAATAAATTTTGGCGTGATAGAAGATGCCTATGTGTGTGTGTGTGTTGTAATCTAAATTGTTTTATTAAGAAATGAAATGGACCGGTTTGCTCCTTTTGTAATGGATTACATGCAAGGGCTATTTGTTTTAAATTAGAAAATTCAAAATCTCAGAAAGGAAAAAATGACCAAGAGAAAAAATCTAATGAAATCGTAGCTACTACCGCTAATTATATGGTAAACGATATGAAGAGTATTTCTGAAAATTTAGGATTAAAAGTTGTCAAATCGGAAAAATTGAATATTTATTCCTTTGGAGCGAAAAAACCAAAGTTGCAGGTTTGTCGTAAGGTAGAAGTAAAACTGCGAAATATTTTTGACGGAAATGAGGTGATCATACAAACGTTGGAAATTGATGAAATATCAAAAACGTTGATTCGAATTCCAGATTGGGATATGTGTGCTGAAATGGAAGACGGGGAATTTGCTTTGACTTTTGATTTTAATGAGTTGTCTAGCAATTGTCAGATTTCATTGTTAATAGGAGCTGATTATTACTGGGATTTGGTGAAAGGATTTCAGCGTTTAAATTCGTCAATGGTGGCTTTAGAAACTGCGTTTGGTTGGTCGCTTCAAGGTAGATGTGATGAGTTGACTGAGTGCGGGAATTTCGTTCTTAGTGAAAAAGAATCTGTATCTGCGGAAATGAGACGCTTTTGGGAATTGGAAAGTTTAGGAATTAGGAGTGACGATATAAACACAGATGTGAAAGAACAAGAAGTTTTGAAAGGGTTTAATGAATCGATTCAGTTTGTTGGAAATAGATATTGTCTTAGTTGCCTTGGAAGGCAGGTATGCGAGAGAATTTGGGGAATAATAGGGAAGTGGCATTGTGGAATTTTAAGGGTTTGGTCGAGAGGTTTAAAGAGATCCGGAATTGTATAAAGAGTATCGCGAGGTTATTGATGGTTATTTGAAGGAAGGAATAGTTGAGATTTGTTCGTTGGAAGGGTTAGCTGTTGAGTCTTCATTTTATTTATCCCACCATGCTGTCGTTCGTAAAGACAAAGTCAGCAGTCGTCTAAGAATAGTGTTTGACGGAGCAACTCATGCAGGAGGACAATATTCATTGAATGACTGTCTCCAAACAGGAATTTGAGCTTTTGATCAAATTTAGAGAAAATTATATAGCATACATAGCTGACATTCGGTAAGCGTTTTTGCAAATTTCAATAGATGCAGAAGACCAACGTTTCAACAGATTTTATTGGACAGAAGATTTGAATTCGAACAGGATTGTAGTGTTAAATTTTACGTGTATTTTTTTTTTGGACTTAAACCTAGTCTTTACCTACTCGCCGCTACGTTGAAATATCATATGTGAAAAAATAGAAATTCATATCCAGAAACTGGTGAATCACTTTTAAAATCTTTTTGGGTAGATGATCTGGTTGGAGGAACTGAAGAAGTTGAAGCAGCTCTGAAAATTACCACCGAAAGCGTGGAAATATTGAATAACGCTAAAATGGTGCTTAGAAAATGGCAAACGAATTCCACAAATCTTCGAGATGCTTGGAAAAGAGCAGGTATTGAAACTCACGAAGACAAAACCACCATGGCTGGAGGTGGTGCTTCGACAAAGATTCTGGGACTATCCTGGGATACAGAAAAAGATATTATCTTTTTTGACGTCAGCAAGTTGATTAACATTCTTTCTAGTGAAAAAAAAGTCTAAAAGATTAATTTTCTAATCTAAAAGATTCATTTTGCATATTCTGAGTCGCATTTTTGACCCGATAGGATTTTTAGGACCATTCATCATTAGATTAAAGATGCTACTCCAAGAACTATGGGCAGCTGATATTGACTGTGACGATAAACTTCCATCTTCACTAGACCACAAGTGGCAGTCGTGGTGTAGTGATTTGGAACACTTAAATAGCATCAAGATCCTTAGATATTATCTTACTGAATTTAGTGTATATGAATTTACCTCATTTGAAATTCATTCTTTTTCAGATGCGTCAGTAGCAGGATATGGATGCGTATTATACATCCGAGGGATTACTCGTGATAACAAAGTAATTGTAAGATTTAGAAGCTCGAAAAATAAGGTTGCTCCTTTGAAATTATTGACTTTGCTACGTTTGCAGATGATGGGATGTTTATTATCTGCCAGATCAACTAAACAGGCGAGTAATTTGTTTAAAATTCGAAACGAAATGTTATTTCTGGACTGATTCAAATATATGCGCGTGTTGGATAAAGGGTATGGCCGATAACTACAAGTCCTTAGTCAAAAATATAGTCAAAGAAATTCAAGAATTGACAGACCATTCAGATTGGCATCATTGGCCTGGGAAAGACATCCCCGCTGATATTGTCTCATGGGGAGCAAAGGTTTCGAAATTGATCGAAGATCCAACCTGGTTGTTTGGTCCAAAATGGTTAAAAAATCCTGCAGAATGCTGGCCAAGGTCTGAAGGTAAAGAAGAAATAGATTTTGAAGATTTAGAGTTTAGAAAACTCCCAGATGACGTTTTCCAAGGTCAGTGCCTGGTTGAAGAACAAGGAAATCTAATTGATATCACTAAATTTAGCAATCTTGAAAAATTGATGAGTCTATGCTTGGGTGAAGAAAATTGTTGAAAAGTTTAAATAGAAATCCGAGGTATGCAGTAGATTAACCACTGCTGAACGATATCACACGATTAGGAGGAATATTAAAGTTCAGTGATTTATCAACGGAAGAGAAGCATCCTGTTATTCTTCCGAAATATTCCTGGTTGACCACTTCAATTGTTCGTACAGAACACGAAAAGGTGATGCACAGTGGAATAGCTTACACATTGGGAAGAATTCGACAGCATTTTTGATTTCAAAAATGCTAAAAGGGAAATTGAAAACCTTTGGAAGATATTATCAGATGAATTGATTTCGGAATTTTTCACTAAAGAGAATTGTTTGGAAAAATATAGTAGAGCGAGCTGCATGATGGGGAGGGTTCTATGAACGCTTAGTAAAATCCACAGAAAACTGTTTGAGAAAGATTACCGGAAAAGCTCTACTGAATTTCGAGAAAATATCAACCTTACTTTTTGAGGTAGAAGCCGTCCTGAATATGAGACTTTTAACTTTCGTTTACAATGAACCATTGCCCCTCACACTTATGCATTTTTTGAATTTTGGCAAAGAACCATGTTTTTTTTTTTTATCAATGTCGCAGAATTAATAAAACACGGATCGAACAGATCTTCTCTCCTTAAAAGGAAGAATTATTAATCCCTGTTTTTGAAACAAATTTGACTCAAATGAAAAAGACATTACTTATTAGATCTTCGAACTGCGCATACTTTAAAAAATCCAAATTGGCAAGCAGAATTGAAAGCAGGATATGTTGTTTTAATAAAAGAAGATTCTAAAAATAAACTACTCTGGAAACTTGGAAAAATCGAGAGAGCTATTCGTGGACGTGATAATAACGTTCGTTCGTATGAAATCAAAACGCCAACAGGGGGGTCTTTTAAAAAGATCTATCCAGCATTTATATCCTTTATAACTATAGACAATCTCTAAAAATATCTTAAAACTCTAAAATTCTACTTTTTTTCTTATTTGATCCTATATCTTACAAGCTTAAATGTAATTCAATTTAATTTGTTCAATTAGTTTATATTTGTATGATTTAGTTTAGTTTATATTTGTGTTTTTTATTATTGTGTTCTTTTCTAGATGTTACATTTACATTTGAAGAATTGTAACGCTAAGTTAGGAATTTCATTCATTTATTTGATTAATTTGATATTGATCGTGAACTCCTCACAGAGTTTAGGTAGGGAGTGTGTGGAGAAACTTCTGAATCTTGTCATCAGATGGCGCTACACCGCCTTAGTATAAGAGTTAATGTAAATATGTATATATAATCAGTTAGAATAAAGCCATGTTTAGCGTAACATCTTAATCGACATTTTTCGTTTGACATTGCACGAAACCAAATTCGAAGTATGCACAAAGTTTCATGTTCTTGGCCTATAATGTGTACATACTGCAAATCAATCATTTGTATAATATTATAATTCATATGAATAATTTCTTAAAATATTTTTTATAATGCAAAAAACCTCGATAGAAGATTGAAAGAGATAAAGAAGACCAGAACATAAAGGAGGGTCTAAGACTGATCAGTTCAACATTAGCAACCAATATGACACAAGAATATTTAATCACCCGAAGGAAACAAATAAAGTAGTGGTTTATTCACCTAAAAATAAATTAATTGCATTGTTGACAGATATTAATGGATTTCTTTCGAAATAAAAATTCCTTTATTTTAAGGTTTGAAATGATCAGAAATTATATTTACTTCATCGCGATCACAATTTTTGATGATTATTCTAGATGTAAATTAAGTTTTCTTTATCGACATTATAAAATTAATCAATATGCTTATAATCCTTTATGAGGGCGAATGTAGATATTTGTTCTCATTCGCCCTCAATAGCGGCAGAGCCTCTAGAACCACAATTTCCAAACTAGAAAGCGGCCACACTAAGGGTCTCACGAATTTCAAAGGCAGGAAAATCTTTAAGGTCTGCTCTAAATGTAAAACTGAGCAGGACTCTGACTGAGACTTTCCAGAGAGGATATATATTGATACCCCTTCTATTCATCGATTCCTTTAGAATCAGCGATTTGATGGACCTTGTCTGACTTTTACAGACATATGGAGCATAAGCCACAACAAAAGCAGAAAATTTTCCTTATTTTTGATAATAGGATGATAGCTATTAGACACATTTTGAGCGCTTCACCTTCAGATCAGCATCGCTCTTTAACAGCATATGCTTAGTGTAATTTTAATAAATCTTCCAAAATGCATCTATTTGATTGATTTTTGAAGAAAAAAAATGAATTGCAAATTTAATTCAAAAATATTGCAATGTCACTATTTGCTGAAGAGATCATTATTAAAGTAAATGTTTTTTATTAATAAGAATGATTTATTGTAGTTTAAATCTTTTCTGAAGTGTTTCACAATTTTTAATTCATTTTTAGCTAAATTTATAGCTACAATTACTTACAAAAATATAGCTTGCAACTTTTAGGAAAAGCTTTCTTTTCTAATGGGGCCATTTTCTTGCATTAAACTGTAAATTATCATTCTTAACTTTATTTTTAAATTTAAAAAAGTTCTACAATTACTTGTATGTAAATGTAGAAAAAACAACAGTAATTTGAAGATTATTTTCAATATTAATAAACAATTATTTTTTTACACCACACCATTGAAATAAATCTATATCGATATATATCTATCTACATCTATCAATCTCTCTCTATATATATGTATATTACATTTTTATATGTTCTAATGAAAGAAAATACGTATTGAACAAATAACAAATATACGCCATTTATCAACGATTTGAGAAATATATTAAAAGCAAATGCTGTTTTCATGATATTATAACTTTTTCTCGAAGATTCAAACAATAAACAGTAAAGAATTGAAATATATTGATTTATTCTTTTAAACTTTTATTTCTTACGACCAATACTTATTTAATCCCAAATGCTTAGCTGTGAAAGAAACAATGTGTCTCAGACAGAAGAGAACTGAAAAAAAAATTATCTTCCAAATTCATTTTATCAGTCACTCTCTGAACGACACAGATGCTCCATTATTAGTTAGAGATATGTCGGAGATTCAGAAGTTGGATCGTTAATGGTAGGATATGACATGATGGTTGACGCCCTCATTATACTTGGGAAAAGTGATGAGGCTCTCTTTTAAGAAATATCATGTCTTAGAAATTTCCTCGAGGAAAAAATTTGAGGAAACTTTTATTTATGTCTTGAAATTCTTCAGATATAAGAGCATTTAAGGATTCTTTTTACTCAGATTGGACGGGAAATGAATTCCAACACTTGCTTTCCCTATTCATGATTAGGTTTTTTACGTAATTTTTTTTCTTCTTATCATTCTGAAGAATTTGGCTGACGCTTATTCACAATTTCTGATTTTAAATATGTTATATTATTTATGAAAAATAATACTTGCTTTGTTACAATGAAACCATCTGTTATGAAATGGAACAATTAGTCTGAGAAGAGATTTGCCAATTAAAATATAAATGATATTTAAGTAATATTTTAAACAAATTAACTTTACAAATAAACCAAAAAAATTATTTAAATTTTTATTTGCTATTTAATAATGTTTTAAAGTAAAAATTAATAAAAAAAATTTATAAAGTAATAGATTATATTAAAATAACTAAAGGTGATAATAATTAATATTAGATAAGATTACAAAAAGTTTAGATGTAAAATTAAATAAGGAAAATACTTGTTTATAGATTTCTCATATTATTGGCACTTTTTGGAAATTTTTGTATGCAATATTCAGGGAATGTTTACTATTAATAGTTCACAAGAACTGACAAAACATGCGTATAATATAAATTCTAGTAATATTTATGATTTTCCAATTGTAAATATTTACATATTAAAAAAAATATTGATTATGTGACTGCATTATTCTTTTTCATTTTAAAATTAATTCAAACATAATATTCTATTACAAATGTAAAGTAAAATTTAAGTTATATTTATTGCATTTTATAAACTCAGTTTTAATTAAGAAATATATTTTTTTATCAAATAAGTATATTTTTATAATTTAAATCCAAATTTGAAACTGATTTTCAATATGTACTGGAATGAAAATTTTATTGACATTTAAAGTTCAATTTTATCAACGAAGATAGATATAATAATTATAAATAAATAGTTTATGATAAAATAATATGTATCTTATATATGTATGTATGTATGTATATATATATATATATATGTATATATATGTATAAATGTATATATATATATATATATATACATTTATACATATATATATATATATATATATATATATATATATATATATATATATATATGGAATTATTTGTAATTGAACAATATTACAAAAATTAGCCATAACTACTTTTGTAATTTAAAGCTCTTGCTTTTGAACTCATTGACATTTCAAAAACTAAATGACTTATGTTAAAATGTAATTTATGCATAAAATCTGGTTATTTTCTTGGTTACCAGTATGTTATTAATAATCTTATTTATTCATTATATGTAATTTATGAAACCCTAAAATTTACATATTCCAATATGTTAAATACCCCAATTTTTCGAAGAAATTTTCGTAAAAAATAAGTTATTCAATATTTCAATATCAAACTATTTTTAAGAACATAAAGGGATTTGAACACTATAATTCATTAACATTTGAAAAATGTTACAACTTATTTAACTTAAATAAAATGAAGTATGTTATTGTGTTGATATATAGCTTACAAAATAGGTATTTATGATATGTACAACACATGTACAAGTTTACGCAGATATATAACGAAACTCGGTGTTTAAAGTTATGAAAAAAGACGTAAATTATATTAAAAATGCAATTGAGAAATTTATAAAATAATAATGAGCTTTATTGTTTGCTTTAATGTGTAAAACTTTAATGTTTGGTGAAGATTAGTAATAATTGCAAGCATCTGTGAATTAACATTTTTAGTGCTACGGTAGTACTTGTAGATTTTGTTTTCATGCTGATTTCTTACATTTATTTTCAAATAAAATGTAGAAAAACAAAACTGCATTAAGTGCTATTGTTTTTTGGCTAATATATATAATTTCAACTTCCAAACCATTCCTGAGTACTTTCATTAAGTTAAAAAATGAATAATTTGATATGTAATATTGAATTAAAAATGATATTTTGCGCATTTTGTTTCAGATTTAGATGTATATGAATGGAATTTAATTAAAACTTCGACTACATAAATTCATAGCTACTTATTATATGTATTCTTTAAGTAACTGTTTTCCAATTAGATAAATACTCATATTCCAATGGTAATATTTCTTATGTTCTACTTTAATGATAGTTTACATATGTTTTTCACAACACTACATTTATGATAAAAACATACTACGATAACCAATGAAACTAAACTATTATCTAATAATAAGACTTCATATAGCTTAAAATAAAAATATTTTATTTACGCATTTAATTTCTTTCTGGATATAGTCTAAATTTTCCTACCAATGATACAAATATGATTCAAATGCCTTTAAACATTTATTTCCGACCAATTTTTACAATGATTAAGAATCAAATATTTTTATTCAGTAAACTGTTGTGAGAAAAAGAAAACAAATTCACTGGAAAAATGCTCCTAAAAAGTACTTTTCCAACTACATTTAACAGTACATTTTTAAGAGACAAATACTCCCGCATTAACAAAATGAATGTCAAAGATTAGGAACAAGGTATCATTAATGGGCTACATATGTATTGACTGTTGACGCCCTAATTATACTAACGCAAAGTGATGAGACATTTTTTCTCTTTAATACAATTCCGGAAATCTTTTTTAAAAAATTATCATTAATGACAATGCAAATATAAAATTATTTTTCTTGTTCAGATTACTCAATAACAGTTTGTGTATGTGTAAATTCACAATACCTAGTTTAATTACAAAAATTAGAACTGAAAAGAAAATAAGTATTATCAGAAATTGGTAATTAAGATTTATGACACAAAAAATGACAGAAGAAACATATTTTGATTTGATTCTTACTTTAAATTTGCTGCAAAATTTCAAAATTTCTATCTGTTTAAATTTTTTTATATGATAATCTTGCTTTTTTCATGTGTTATGTATTGACTAGTATAGTGTTAACTTTAAAATATTAATAATTTTTTTGAAATAATGATTATTATAATATGAAAATTTTCAGTAGTGTTCGATCTGATATATCAAAATTAATTTCGCAGTTTAACGCCGATTAAAAATATGTACATAATTTATTATAAACTAAAAATACAAATTAATTGGGGCAGTAAAAATTTAATTCAGGAATCATGAAAATCTGCTAAGAATAAATAAACATCAAATTAAATTTCTAAATTTATAATTCTAAACAAAATACAATGTGTATGGTACATGGATGGGGTACTTGTTTAACATATTTTCCAAAAAAAAATTCTGTTCATATATATATTATTATTAAAATCCTATGTTAAGAAATATTTATTATTAAAATCCTATGTTAAGAAATATTTATTATTATAAAATTATTTTTGAATATAGCCTGCTGATTTTTTATTTTTTAAAATGTTAAATTAATCGCTTAGATCTTGTAATTCTTAATATTGATAAGAAAAAAAGTTTTTCTAAAATTCATTATTTAGAAAGATACTTAAATTCATATTTTAGAGTGATTCTTAAAATATTTTATTTTTTGTCATTTATAGCGCTTTAAAATGTCAACATTTTTTCCCTAATAATTGATTAAATATGGAAATTTTCAACAGCCTGTTTATCGAAAATATCAAAACACATTTTGTAACTCAACTGCAATGAGAAATAAGTTAACAACTTATTATAAATCAAAAATACACTTTATTTGTGACAACAGAAACATATTTTAATTCAATTTAAGGAATCTGAATTTATCATCGCTTAAATTAATTTTTGTTGTCTTGCTACTCAAACTCTATCAAAATCAGCAAAATTCTATATTATTACTGACTTTCAAGATGTCCAGATCAAGAAATTGTTCGGTGAAAATGTCCTCGATAGAGGAACTCAAACAATACAAATTTCCATAGATTGGAAGCTGATGACAATGTCTAAGGATTCTAGTGTATAAATTGTTTTGCTTCCATTGAACAATAGGCATTCTGTAGTTTGGTAGGTGAAGTCATGAATTCTGTATCATATATGTGGACTAAAGGCATTCCTAGTCAACATATATGATACAGATATATGATACAGTAAATAATGATTACCATTATAACCATATACATGATCCATAAATCTCTAAACATAGTATAGTTTTAGTTACTGTATAAATTCAATTCTGAAAATGCAATAATAATCCAAGTATGATAGATCAAATATATTTTTTCAAAGTAGCTTCAATATAAATGACACTGCCATCATGATATCCTAATTTGATACCCTCGGCATAAGTTTCAATGACAGATTTTTAATACAAATTCATACTTAGTATAATATACATAATATCATTTATTTGATATATAAATAATAACATATACAATCTATATCAAGTTTCACATATTACAAATATTCTGTTTATTTTGCATGTGTGTTGATTTATGTGTATTATTTATAGAAAGGCTCCACTCTTCAGTATTTATACAATTATTTATGTAAGAAATAGCAACAATAGCCTTTATCAGACACTTCCAGATGACCTGCTGTAGAGGAAACATTCAGACCGTTAATGACAAGATATGTCATGATAGTAACCGCAGCATTTATGCTTAGTATATACGAATTTTTTATACCAAATTGATTACATTTTTCTTAGCAAGCTTTGTAAAAATGCATTATATGAAACTCACTTACAACATATTTATTCATGAGATACATTAATATCTTTAGGTATCATATATTTTGATAACAATAACTTAGTTTAAAATTTATATTTTTTGATTGTCATTTTAAATAAGAAATAAACTGGGTCTTGAAGCTTATTTTTATTACTATTTCAATGGGCTATATTTGAATTATTAATCTAGTTAAATATATTTTTTAAATTTAAAATTAAAATGAATTAAATATTAATTTCACGCACAATGGTGAACTAAATTTAACGCATGAATGTTTTCTCAAAACATCTTATTCTGGTATTTTTAACCTTAACTTAGAAGTTGACATGAATGAAAAGTGCATTCATTTATAAAAAAGTATTTTGATTAATAAAGACTACCTAGTAACTGATGAGTGATAATAAGATGAATTAGAGTAACAAAATGGTGAATAATATATATATATATATATATATATATATATATATATATATATATATATATATATATATATATATATATATATATATATATATAATTTTAATTGATAAAAATCATTTTGAATTATTTTATGCCTTTTTTTTTATTATCCACTTTTTCAATAAGAACTTATGATAGTTTTTAAAAGTTTTTTGTTACTAAATTATCAACGCACACAACCCTTAATATTAAAGATAAATTAAATGAAAACAATTTATCTGGTTCAATTACATTCGGTATCCGAACAATTTGAAAAATAGTTATTTTATAGTGTAAAATAAGGAATGGCAACCTTTTCATTTTCAATATTCTTAAGGTACTAGATATGAGTGTCTGTTACGAGCCAACTATATTTATCTTAAGGGAAATAAAGTTGTGCTAGAAAAAGAAAATCTTTCTTTTCGTTGTTCATTTTTTCAGTATATAATAGATTTCAACTGTTGTCTTTGTTTTTAATTGTAACTGCTCCAAAAGTTAAGTATTCATTAGTAGTTCTAGAAGTGCTTCTAATGGTTTTCATAAATTTAATAAAATGCAGATTTGAAAATAGTTGATACAAGAAAATAATCTTATGATGAATGAAAGATTGCAGACTAGATAGCGACTAGACTCTGCTTTAACACCAAAATGTACAGCTTCAGTGTTAGGATTTTGGAAAAGTACAGTAAGAGAGTGCAATAAATCATGCAAAATTTTAAAGTAGATTGTACAAAAAATTATAAAAATCATTTTGATTAAAAATCCTAAACATTTAGAATTTTTTTTTGTCGTATACATACTTAAAAGAAGTGATAAAGTACATTCGCTTCTTTCAGTTGACGAATTATTAGTTAGGGGCATTACAGTTTTTTTTCCAATTTCCCCTCCGTTTGTTTATAGATGAATCAGGAGATTTTCAAAGGCTATCAGAAATGGCTTCAACAGCTCATAGAAATTGTAATTTACAATAAGTACTTAAAGAAACGTACAATTGTATTGACTACAGTATAAGCAAAATAAAAATTATTTAAATGAAATATATAAAAATAAAGTTGGATATACTAACACGTGATTGGGAAAGATCATAGTAACAGAAAAAGAAATGCCATTTAGATTAAAAAAGTTAACGTTATTATAGTTGATAGATTTATATATAAATTGGGTGAAAAATTTCTTTTCATAGAAAATGTTGTTAAAAATTTAATAAATGACAAGTAATGTATAATTCGTCTCTATATAAATACGAGCTGCAACGACGATACGAGTAATAATCCCTATATTGACAAAAATATTAAACTTTACTTGATAATGCATATTCTGGTATGAAAATAAGATCTAACTGTATATCTTGTTTGAAATATATTTTAATTATAAATAAAATTATTAAAAATAAAATATATGATTTAGCAGATTGATTCAGTTTCTAATTTTACAATTCAACTCATAATATTAAAAGATAAAGAAAAAATGCTTGTCGTTTTCGTATTGCATTGAAAATAATGAGAAGTATGTAAATCAGTGTACAACGTGGATGAAACACGAACAAGTTAAGAGTAGGAATAGAAGTTGTTATAAAAACAGGTCAACTGCTCACAGTCATCAATCGTAACTCATAGAGTAACGAAGAGAACTGGACATGCTGAACGAGTTCTTTCGGTGTATTTTGCGTTACAGCTTCAAAAGGACTTTATCAGCTCCTACATAAAGTCAACGAATATATCAAACACTTGGGGATAGTGCTGAGAAAGAATGTACGGCAATGCATTGGTTTCACACTTTCAGGTCATCATATTTGTCAATCTGTGTTGAAGCTCACAGTGGATGATCACTGGACTTAGATGACAAAGCCATGTAAGCGGTGATTGAGGAGGACAGTATTCAAGCATGTGATGAACTTGCCAGACAATTCAGCGCTTTCATTGAAATGACAAGACTTCTTGTGCTCTGCTTAAGTAAGACGTACAGGCTGAGCAAGTAAATTTCTTACACACTGTTGAAACTCCATATGCAACAACTAGTGGTATTCTGTTTATTGTTGCAGTAGAGAATCCATATTTAATAGACTACTGACCAGTGAGGAAAAGTGGCTCCTGTATAACACTCTAAAGCATTCCAACATTGGTTGTCACCCCATAATACTGTCCCAGATAGCACAAGACCACCTATACATCCACACAAGATTATGCTTTGTGTCTAATAGACTAATCGTCAAATGGTTCACTTTGAGGTGCTGCCAACTTGCCAAATGGTAACTGCTGACCTAAACTCTCATCAATTGGGCCATGTGCAACAGATATTGCAACAGAATAAACAAGCACTGGTTAATCGCAAGGGCGCATTTTCTTGTACTTCATGCAGACTTTAAATATATAATTGTGAAAAATTAAAGTTGTTCATCAGTTAAACGTAATAGGATATTATATCTTTATCTAGCATAAATCATTAATATTATAATTATTTATAATTATCAAAATTAAACTTTAAGCATACATAAGTGATTAAAAATACAGAATTACTTGGACCCATTATAAAAAAACCGAATTCAAAAAACAGAGAAATTGATAATTTATGTAAGAAAACTTTTCCCAAGTAGTTTTATTGCGAAAATAAATGAAAAAATTAAAATATATGTTAATTATAAGGAATTAATAATTTAATATATTGAGTATAAAAATCTCTATTTGTTATAATAATTGTAACCTGCTAATGTTTTCTGTTCTCATATATATATATATATATATATATATATATATATATATATATATATATATATATATATATATATATATATATATATGTATACATATATATATATATATATATATATATATATATGTATACATATATATATATATGTATGTATATATATATATATATATATATATATATATATATATATATATATATATATATATATATATATATGTATATATAATATATATATATAGTAAATCAGAATAGAAGGGAGAGATTTGAGACAAATTTTGACTTGTATAATTTTAATTTTATAGTGAATATTATGTGAAATAAAACGTCATTAAAATGATTGAGTTTAAATAATTCAGAGAAAACCGAAGTTTTTATTTGATGTCACAAACGTCTATTTTACTTGAACATTTATATAAATTGAAATTCGTTATAAATAAGAAAATTATAATTATATCACATTATTCTTTATTACGTCTTTGAGAGAACTTCAAGTTTTAACGAAATATAATCGAGAATAATGAATGATAAATATTTATATTACTTTGGACTTAAATTTTTTATTCAAGATTTTTTAACAAATGTATTTTTATTATACCACATAATACTGAATATAAGAAATTAATGTATGGCTTTGTTTTAGTTCTGACTCATAAAGTTATTCGATAAAAATATTTGAATAGAATCTCGAATAATTTATCAAAGCGCGTATTTCATTTTAATAAAAATTCAATGTACATCAACATTTCGTTAATAATGAATTTTGTGTTTGAAAAAATAATATGTCTCTTAGTATAAGAATTATTTTTGGAAAATGGATTTAATGGAATATTTTATGACACATAAAACTTTGTGTCAACATTTTATGACTGGCTTTCTCAATTCTGACTGATGCATAGCTTTTTTGAAAATTTTATTTCTCTAAATATTAAATAAGGACATAGAACGCATTTTTTTTATGTAAAAAAATTTCATATTTTAACATTTAATTTATTATACATAAAATCAGCAACTGGACTTGTCTATTGGAATTCTGTTAAGAAATGTGAAGCGTAAATTATAGTTTTCAAACTGAGAAACTTCATTCATTTTTTTATATTTCATATTATATATGCAATATATCTATTTTTATAAACATAGAGAATTTTGAGCTAAATATTAATGGTGTTCATTTGAAATTACTTCCACGACAATTCCTCTAGGTCGTAGAAGACATTCCACTATTCTTTTATAGATGCATTTAATGCTTGCTTGATTTTTTAATTACGTATCTCAGCTAAAATTAGTATTCGCCATGGAAATGATTAGTTTATTTTATTTAATTTGCCAACTTCATACAAAATGCATCCTTTATTATTTAGATTATGACTCTGGAGAAAATCAAAATTGTTTCTGACCATCTATTTCATTAAATTATGACTGTGAATAGAACAGTTATCTTATTAGTACGGAAATCGGCCGATATCAAAATGAAAATTCTTTTAAAAATTAAAGAAATGAAATTGGGATAAAATGTTTGCATACATTCAGAGTTTATGTTTTCATTCACAGGAATAAAGAAACTCCAAATGGCTAAAAATATTTTCTCATATAGTTATCACCGCCAAAATTTACATTTCGATCATCTATAATCTGCCTAATTTAGACGCGTCTATTAGACAGTGAAATATTAAAGGAGATTTATTATTCAAAAGATCATTTACTATTCTCATTAGATATAAGTCTTGAGTCCAATGCTAGTCTCATTAACAATTCACATTATGTGGAATGATATTTGGTTTATTTGCATTTGCATAGCCATAGCAGCTTACCTTTTATTTTCTTTCCAAACTAACATGCATGCTACTAACGCTGACGGTTGTTGAATTTTAATATTCATTCATGATTAAATCAATTTTTTATTATCTTTTTCAAAGTTTTCTGCAAAGTGTACTATCGTTTTTGGCTCTCCAATTCGTTTTCGTGCAGTGTAACTGCCTCGACTTTTCAACTTTTTATTTCATTTTAGTAGGTTTCAGCCTGGATATAATTATGAAAATATTTCAGGTCTAATTAACCACACAAAAGTTATACTACTATAATATATCAATCAAATTCATTATATTGTCTCTTAACTCAGTCAACACTTTGCGAAATTATAAATGTCACTTGATCAACTACTACCAAAACTTTTATAGCTTTTGAATAGGAATCGAATAAAATTATGTCAAATATAAGATCCAATTTATTCGGATAGAGTCCGTATTGTTTTATCCAGCATATTTTATATCTATTTTTATATAGAGTTTTGTTATATTTAAAAATACGCACATATATATTAAAACATCTTAACGACTATTGATTGAATTATCCAATATTTTCCAGCAAATTCCTATGTGTTTTGAGAATAAATTAGTTTCCAATGCATAACTGCAATGCGTTTTATCCATGCTGATAGATAATGCATAACATCTGGAAGTATGAAACATTGTAAATGGTAATGTAATCAATGGTTATAAAAATATGAAAATGCTTCAGATATGGGAAGAGTTTGTACTTAATTTACCTCCGGAGGACATGCAAAAAAAAAAAAAAAAAAAGGTTTATCCGAAATTACCGTAAAAGTATCCTGAAGTTAAATTTTATCAGTGACTGATAATGATGATTCAGAATGAAAATATACATTTGGAGGCCAGGGATATTTTAGTTTAAGCATTCATATTTAAAACATTATGAATAATTCAACGTAAAGATTAAATGTAAAAGAAAAAATCATTAAAAATATACTTTTAATATTATAGCAATTGATAAAAACTGCTCCCAATATATTTCATTGAACGGGGCTGATTTTTCATTTGTCTCATCATTTATGCATAGTTTATGCTGCTTGAATTTCTTTTAAAATTTCTTAGGAAATGAAATAAACGTAATTAACAATAAAATAATTTTTGAAAGGAAGATAATCTTTTGATTTTTTTGAACAACATGTATGAGAATAATATAAATATTGCTTCATAATAACTCAAATAATTTTAACTGTCTATTTTAAATAAATGCTTTTTAAATAAAGAAATAAATTTCTTTCATATTTTTAATAGATATTTTCAATTTATTTAAATATTCAAATAACTTCATTCAACAACTGATAGTACCCAGTTTATAGTTTCATATCAAGAAATGCTAGATTTGTTTTGGGGAAAAAGAATACATTTTAAAAGGTTAATTACAAGAAATATGAATATTTCACGTATAGCTAATTAATTTGTCCACATTTTTAGTTTATGATTGATTAAAAGAAATTTATATACAAGGGCTTTAAAACCATTTCCTTTTTGCAAAGTGTACTATCGTTTTTGGCTCTCCAATTCGTTTTCGTGCAGTGTAACTGCCTCGACTTTTCAACTTTTTATTTCATTTTAGTAGGTTTCAGCCTGGATATAATTATGAAAATATTTCAGGTCTAATTAACCACACAAAAGTTATACTACTATAATATATCAATCAAATTCATTATATTGTCTCTTAACTCAGTCAATACTTTGCGAAATTATAAATGTCACTTGATCAACTACTACCAAAACTTTTATAGCTTTTGAATAGGAATCGAATAAAATTATGTCAAATATAAGATCCAATTTATTCGGATAGAGTCCGTATTGTTTTATCCAGCATATTTTATATCTATTTTTATATAGAGTTTTGTTATATTTAAAAATACGCACATATATATTAAAACATCTTAACGACTATTGATTGAATTATCCAATATTTTCCAGCAAATTCCTATGTGTTTTAAAAATAAATTAGTTTCCAATGCATAACTGCAATGCGTTTTATCCATGCTGATAGATAATGCATAACATCTGGAAGTATGAAACATTGTAAACGGTAATGTAATCAATGGTTATAAAAATATGAAAATGTTTCAGATATGGGAAGAGTTTGTACTTAATTTACCTCCGGAGGACATGCAAAAAAAAAAAAAAAAAAGGTTTATCCGAAATTACCGTAAAAGTATCCTGAAGTTAAATTTTATCAATGACTGATAATGATGATTCAGAATGAAAATATACATTTGGAGGCCAGGGATATTTTAGTTTAAGCATTCATATTTAAAACATTATGAATAATTCAACGTAAAGATTAAATGTAAAAGAAAAAATCATTAAAAATATACTTTTAATATTATAGCAATTGATAAAAACTGCTCCCAATTTATTTCATTGAACAGGGCTGATTTTCATTTGTCTCATCATTTATGCATAGTTTATGCTGCTTGAATTTCTTTTAAAATTTCTTAGGAAATGAAATAAACGTAATTAACAATAAAATAATTTTTGAAAGGAAGATAATCTTTTGATTTTTTTGAACAACATGTATGAGAATAATATAAATATTGCTTCATAATAACTCAAATAATTTTAACTGTCTATTTTAAATAAATGCTTTTTAAATAAAGAAATAAATTTCTTTCATATTTTTAATAGATATTTTCAATTTATTTAAATACTCAAATAACTTCATTCAACAACTGATAGTACCCAGTTTATAGTTTCATATAAAGAAGTGCTAGATTTGTTTTGGGGAAAAAGAATAAATTTTAAAAGGTTAATTACAAGAAATATGAATATTTCACGTATAGCTAATTAAATTGTCCACATTTTTAGTTTATGATTGATTAAAAGAAATTTATATACAAGGGCTTTAAAACCATTTCCTTTTTGCAAAGTGTACTATCGTTTTTAGTTCTCCAATTCGTTTTCGTGCAGTGTAACTGCCTCGACTTTTCAACTTTTTATTTCATTTTAGTAGGTTTCAGCCTGGATATAATTATGAAAATATTTCAGGTCTAATTAACCACACAAATGTTATACTACTATAATATATCAATCAAATTCATTATATTGTCTCTTAACTCAATCAATACTTTGCGAAATTATAAATGTCACTTGATCAACTACTACCAAAACTTTTATAGCTTTTGAATAGGAATCGAATAAAATTATGTCAAATATAAGATCCAATTTATTCGGATAGAGTCCGTATTGTTTTATCCAGCATATTTTATATCTATTTTTATATAGAGTTTTGTTATATTTAAAAATACGCACATATATATTAAAACATCTTAACGACTATTGATTGAATTATCCAATATTTTCCAGCAAATTCCTATGTGTTTTGAGAATAAATTAGTTTCCAATGCATAACTGCAATGCGTTTTATCCATGCTGATAGATAATGCATAACATCTGGAAGTATGAAACATTGTAAACGGTAATGTAATCAATGGTTATAAAAATATGAAAATGCTTCAGATATGGGAAGAGTTTGTACTTAATTTACCTCCGGAGGACATGCACAGAAAAAAAAAAAAAAAGGTTTATCTGAAATTACCGTAAAAGTATCCTGAAGTTAAATTTTATCAATGACTGATAATGATGATTCAGAATGAAAATATACATTTGGAGGCCAGGGATATTTTAGTTTAAGCATTTATATTTAAAACATTATGAATAATTCAACGTAAAGATTAAATGTAAAAGAAAAAATCATTAAAAATATACTTTTAATATTATAGCAATTGATAAAAACTGCTCCCAATTTATTTCATTGAACGGGGCTGATTTTTCATTTGTCTCATCATTTATGCATAGTTTATGCTGCTTGAATTTCTTTTAAAATTTCTTAGGAAATGAAATAAACGTAATTAACGATAAAATAATTTTTGAAAGGAAGATAATCTTTTGATTTTTTTTGAACAACATGTATGAGAATAAAATAAATATTGCTTCATAATAACTCAAATAATTTTAACTGTCTATTTTAAATAAATGCATTTTAAATAAAGAAATAAATTTCTTTCATATTTTTAATAGATATTTTCAATTTATTTAAATATTCAAATAACTTCATTCAACAACTGATAGTACCCAGTTTATAGTTTCATATAAAGAAGTGCTAGATTTGTTTTGGGGAAAAAGAATACATTTTAAAGGTTAATTACAAGAAATATGAATATTTCACGTATAGCTAATTAAATTCTCCACATTTTTAGTTTATGATTGATTAAAAGAAATTTATATACAAGGGCTTTAAAACAATTTCCTTCTTGCTAAGTGTACTATCGTTTTTGTCTCTCCAATTCGTTTTCGTGCAGTGTAACTGCCTCGACTTTTCAACTTTTTATTTCATTTTAGTAGGTTTCAGCCCGGATATAATTATGAAAATATTTCAGGTCTAATTAACCACACAAAAGTTATACTACTATAATATATCAATCAAATTCATTATATTGTCTCTTAACTCAGTCAATACTTTGCGAAATTATAAATGTCACTTGATCAACTACTACCAAAACTTTTATAGCTTTTGAATAGGAATCGAATAAGATTATGTCAAATATAAGATCCAATTTATTCGGATAGAGTCCGTATTGTTTTATCCAGCATATTTTATATCTATTTTTATATAGAGTTTTGTTATATTTAAAAATACGCACATATATATTAAAACATCTTAACGACTATTGATTGAATTATCCAATATTTTCCAGCAAATTCCTATGTGTTTTGAGAATAAATTAGTTTTCAATGCATAACTGCAATGCGTTTTATCCATGCTGATAGATAATGCATAACATCTGGAAGTATGAAACATTGTAAACGGTAATGTAATCAATGGTTATAAAAATATGAAAATGCTTCAGATATGGGAAGTGTTTGTACTTAATTTACCTCCGGCGGACATGCAAAAAAAAAAAAAAAAAAAAAAGGTTTATCCGAAATTACCGTAAAAGTATCCTGAAGTTAAATTTTATCAGTGACTGATAATGATGATTCAGAATGAAAATATACATTTGGAGGACAGGGATATTTTAGTTTAAGCATTCATATTTAAAACATTATGAATAATTCAACGTAAAGGTTAAATGTAAAAGAAAAAATCATTAAAAATATACTTTTAATATTATAGCAATTGATAAAAACTGCTCCCAATTTATTTCATTGAACGGGGCTGATTTTTCATTTGTCTCATCATTTATGCATAGTTTATGCTGCTTGAATTTCTTTTAAAATTTCTTAGGAAATGAAATAAACGTAATTAACAATAAAATAATTTTTGAAAGGAAGATAATCTTTTGATTTTTTTTGAACAACATGTATGAGAATAATATAAATATTGATTCATAATAACTCAAATAATTTTAACTGTCTATTTTAAATAAATGCTTTTTAAATAAAGAAATAAATTTCTTTCATATTTTTAATAGATATTTTCAATTTATTTAAATATTCAAATAACTTCATTCAACAACTGATAGTACCCAGTTTATAGTTTCATATAAAGAAGTGCTAGATTTGTTTTGGGGAATAAGAATACATTTTAAAAGGTTAATTACAAGAAATATGAATATTTCACGTATAGCTAATTAAATTCTCCACATTTTTAGTTTATGATTGATTAAAAGAAATTTATATACAAGGGCTTTAAAACCATTTCCTTCTAAAAATGTATAAGGGTAGCAGTAGATTCATAGTTTCCTAAACCAGTTTGCCTATTACTATACATATTAATAATAATAGCAAATAATACGATTCGCTCATCATTGTTATTTCTGTCAGATCATGCACTAAAATGAATAATTTTGTACGCTTGTTATCCAAAGACAAATTTATAAATAAAGGACAATATTCATATTACTTTTTTTCATTACTACTTCTTAAACATTTTAATGTGAACACAGATGAATATTTTGACCTCTTCTTATTTTTTCTTTGTTTTTTTCGATAATGTAGGATAAATATTCTTGCATAAGTTATTTTTTGTATTATTATCTTAAATATAATTCCTTATTACAGTATTCCTTAAATTAAAACAAAATCTAATTTATTTTATATTAAAATATTATTCCCAACATAAAGAAACACCATTATCATATTTACTTTTAACTAAAATAGTATTCCCAATATAAAATAAATTAAATTCTATATTTTACATAAAATATCTTTCATGTTTGCATAAATAATTTAAATAAATGTTATTAACAACGGTCAGAATCGTAATTAAATATAAACCAGATTTATGAAAAAGAAAAACATTTTAAGCTAAAAAAATATAAAAGAAAAAAAATGTTTAACAACAATCAATCATAGGGACCTTAACAAATTATGCTACGTTATGAATGATATTGGCGGCATCTTTTATCTTAAGAACATATTAGCAAGAAACATAGAAAAATTATAAAAATATATATTTTTATATATCATTAAGTTTTTTTTTACTTGATTTAATAATTAGTTTAAAAAGTCATCTTTACAAAAGTTTCTTTAAGCATCTTCATAAGTATGGATTATCACCTACTAATGAATCCTGTAGGTATCACTTCCTTTATGTAAGACACACTGATTAGTCTATATAAAAGTCATTAATGAATTAATTTATAAATATTTTAAGTGAAGAAAAATAAAATCTTAAGTACATTAGTGGAGTAAATCTTATAGAGTAGATATAGATTATCACTAACAAATAAGGTATTAAATATATAACTTAATTTTCAATAATTTGAACAGTTATTTACAGAAATTAAGTTTTACAAGTGGGATAAAATAATATGAATATTTTTCATGCATAAAAACATCTGAAGTTTATTGCATCATTAAAGCTTTGCTATTATTGCAGTAAACGTTTTGTTAAGTAAAACTTAAAAAATAATACATAGAAATTAAGCAAAATCTATATGACTTTTCACTCAATATACATAATTTAAGAATAGACATTTCATTTTATTAGTAAAATATCATTATTTGATTACTGATTGATTATATATAATAAAATTAATAACTTCGTAATCTCGATCTTTCTATAAGGGAAGAGTTCTTAACTCTTAAATATATACCATTTTTAAAGTGAAATGTATTTCAATATTTTATTAGAAAGTTATGAAGTTTACTTTAATAAGTTAAAAAAAAATCTTTCTCTCCAGAAGAAAATATTACCTTAAAAATAATTAAATATAAAAATGAACAATTACTATAAATTCCAACTGAATAGAAATTTTTTTGCTGAAATTTCAACTAATCTTTTTTTTATGATATAAGTATATTTATATTTGGAAAATTTTCATTTAAATTCTTATAGTTTCATCACACCAAATTTATTTCATTCAAAAGTTCACTGACTAAAAAATTTGTTTCTATATTTTAAAACAATATTCTGCATTCTCTGTTCAGTTGCCAATAATATATTTGTATAAGGAATTAATATGTTTGACATACTTTTTATTAAAAATTATTCGAATAATATCTAGGGGTATAACTCTAATTAAAACGATTACATTTTCTAAAATTATTTTTTGTGCTTACATTTTCCTTTTTTTAAAACAATTTTTATAAATTTTGCAGAAGGAAATATAATTTTTAATTTCGTTCATAATATTTTATATTTTAGTCAATAGTTTTAAAGAATATTTCATCACAGAATTTAGTTTAAATAGTATTTTCTTTAAATATATATATTTATATATCTTTAAATTTTACTTAGTACTAATTAAATATTAATTACTGATAGCAATTATAAAGAGTAATTATAAAAACATTCCCTATATTTGGGTCTCTAACTATCATACTATTCACAGAATGTGAATGAAAATTTGTCATAAAGCATTTTGAGATATGCTCTCAAGATGATATGAAAACCAATAGTGTCGAACTTACAGTTATTGTTACAGTGAAAAATTTCGAAAATTCCATATAACAACAACCAATTGTATTAAAATGTAATCCATATACCAAAAAACACTAAATAGAGCGTTGCGATGGCTAGGCAAGAAAAAAGTAAACAGGATTTAGTACTTCAGAATAATTTTTTTTCCATTTAAGTCACACATCACATTGTTTCTTTGGGTGAGATCCCAGCCTGATTAGTCCTTCACAAAGCGATAAGAAATAAACATGAAATATAAATTTCGTGTTCTACCTCAGACACAGTTATGAATTACGTCGTCACGCTAGATGAAAGAAAATACACTGTGAAATGCAAGCCACGTATGATGTTTTCTGCCATTCCAAACAAGATGCAGTTTTCATGAATAGACCGTGGAAAAAATCGTTAAGATTTATTACCAGAATGAACAAAATGTTGCATAGACATTGCATGTTTACCACAGAAAATATGGATTAAGATGAGGCCCTTGCCTGTCAAAACTGTACGGGACTTGATTCAAATACTTGAAGTAACTGGTTGCACACGTGATCTACCTCGGTTTGAATGATTTTCCTTTTTGGTAGAAGCTGTTGCAGAGGCTCATTATTCGATAAGCACAGTTCATCCAGCAAGAGCACACGATACTTTATACGTTCCTATCTGCCGAATTTAACTGTCCGCATACTCTGCGTTCTGTTCTAATCTTAATTCCGCATCAGTTTCAGCATGCCCAGATGTTGGAAGCGGGATACTATCAACTACAATTTGATTTTGAGGTTCAATACCTTATCCAGTTCGAAGAATTTAGCAGCTGGCTTTTACGTATTCTGTGAACTGATAGGCATTTCTCCCGTTAACTTGTAATGTGAATTCAAAAAATTGTGTGTACTGAGCAGAAAATAATTTACATGATGTGCTTAAACGTCCATTATACGAGGAAGAAGTGAATTCATGGTGTAGTTTAATGAGTACGTTCTTCCTCACCCTCACATTTTTGGAAAGATTACTGCCAGTCACTCATTTACAGTTTTCGTGGCTGCCAAGGTCTGTTGATCTGATACCAATGATCTGAAATCCTAAGTATATCAGTTTCGTCTGCAAATTAAATCTGATTTGTAAGATGTTATCAGAACTACGATTCAGAAGATTCCTATTGTCATGATATATGCTGCAGTGTTGACTATCAACTGCCTCATACAAAGTCTCATCGTGTGTAACGGAGGTCATATGGAGAGAATTTGTGAATTAATAAAATGCTTTTTATGCAGCTTCTCAGTCCTTATTGATGTTCCTCACATTTAGTGTATCTACCGTCGGTGATTTTCATGCTACAGTTGCAGTTCGAATGCTATTTAGGGTTTTCAAAATGAAGATACCATTTCAATGAAGAAAACGTGGTGTTGCCATTTGATAGTTTCAAACTTTTCTCACTGTAAATGTAACTGTTAGAGTGAAAATGTTTTTCCTACCATTCTTGAGTGCCATATGACAAAATCTCAAAATACCATATGACAAAATTTCATTCACTTTCTGTGAATGGGATGATCATTAGGTGCCCGAATCTCGAAAGAGTTTTTTTTATAATCACCTGTATACTTAGTTTTTTTATTTCCGATGGCACAGATAAAAATACAAATAACAATAAGAAAAATAAAAAATAAAACAGCTGTAACAATGGGCTATGTATCTAAAAGGCCAATGGTCTCCCAGTAGCGGTCGGCGAATGAGCGTTTCGATAGCGCCTTATAATGGAGTAGGTGTTCACGATCCATGTCCCGTCCCAGATTACAGAGGTTGCAGATAGGAGTTGAAACTATTTGAAGACGGTACAAGTGTTTAAGAAGGCAGTCATGACCGGTGGCGAGCCTAAATTCAGCGAATATTTCTTTTTTGGGCCATTTTGAGAACGCAGAAAGATTGTCTTTCCAAGACTTGCTATGATCACCTGTATATTTAGTTAATAACAACAATTATATATTTGTACAAATTAAAGATGCAATAGTGATATTCAATATTGACTTATAGGTTAGAAAATTGTGCTGATCAAGATAAACTAAATTATATTGCTACTTTTTATTGTACAAAGAACAGAAATATAATTTACAAAGGAATTATCATGTGTATATATTTAAATATATTATTTAAGAATGACGTACGATTTAATGTTTTGGAATTCTTTAATGTTTTAAAATTAATGTTTTGTAATTAATTAAATTCTCTTTGAAAAACTATTGCATCAAAAATAAGTATTAACTTATTTAAATTCTTAAATTTTATATATAAAACAAATAAATTTTAAACGAACTTATATGTTTATTATTCCATAAAAAGATAATAAACAATCACATTCGTTTTTAAAATTAAAACAATTTTATTAATGATAAAATACCTAATTACTCTTATTACATATAGATCTTTTTTGGTTTGTCCTTTAAGTTTTCATAGATTTTTTTTTTTTTTGTTTATTGCGTGGGGGTTCTTTTTAAAACTAGTCACGTTTAATCAACATTTTAAATAATATACTCATTCACTATTAAAAAATTTGTTATCAATGAAAATAAATTCATAGTTTTTAAAAATTCAATGAAATAATATAATATAATATAGAGCATATTTTGCAAATTAACTATTAAATGCCACTATTATTTTTAATATATCATTACCTAAAATATTGAATTCGATAAGTGTAAACGGAAAACTGCTAACGGAATCCATAAATTATTACTAATACAAAATAATCTCATGATATTAAAATGTAATTAAATTTATTTACGTTTCACATAAAAAATATCAGACTTTTTTTTGGTAAAACAAAAATTGTAGCAATTTTATGTGATTTAAAATATTTCTGAAAAGTACAGAATAATGATAATTTGAATTGAATGACATCTTATGTCATCATACAAAATATTTTCAGAAAACAGAAATTCATTCATAAAAAATATGTATATTTGATTAAAAATACAAATTCGTAATATTTAAAATTAAAGCAATTAAATGTCTCACAAAAAAGGCATATATCAGACGTAATAAAAAACTGACATATGCTATTTCTGTTCTTTAAGAATACTCGTTTTCCTTAGAAGACATTTTCATCGATATATGTCAACAACAGCACGAAACAATCTTCAAAAAAAAGGCAATGCCAAAGTGACCTTCTAAAACCATTTTATCAGGCACTCTCTGAACGACAGAGGCACTCCTGTACTTGGGCGATGGGAAGCCTGAGTGCCAGAACTTGGATCGTTAATGGTTGGATATGACACGATCGTTGCCGCCCTAATTATACTTAGCGAAAGTGACGAGATTCTTTTTTTCACAAAATATCTTGTCTCCTATTCTTCGTAAGAAGGATTTTCGGATGAAGTTTTATCTGCTCTGGTGAGATAGTTCAGATGCAAGAGTATTTATGAGTGGTTTTTCTTTCTCTTGGAGGCGAAAGAGCATGGTTTACTTCATAATTTTCTTTTTCTTTGGTAGTATTCACGCAATTTGCATGTGCAGACGTCGAAAAACTTGGAAATGTGTTAGAGGTGAATAGCTGTTCTAAGCACGGCTAGATATTATCTGTTGATGTAAGGAGATGTGACCTTCGAAAATGCACAAATTCTGCTTTCTTTGTTACATTTTTATAATATATCCATATGTTCAAAGAGTAACTTGATACCAGCTGTTGATTACAATGAATTAAATATAGCTTCACATGAAAAGTGTGTTATACATAAGATTGATGAATAAAATAGTATGAATAAAAATAAATTAATTATTGTATGCATAAACAAGATGATTCTATTTTATTAATATACAATATACCATATCACATCACATAATGTATAATATAGTATGTAATATACTCTATTATTTCACGAAGTCATATGTGTAAAAGAATAAGTCTTCCAAAAGTATCCAAAATTTTGTATTGAATTCTATATAAATAAATGAGATGATTAATATTAAATATTTTAAACTATAGTTACAGAACATATTAAGATAAGCATGAAAATATATTTTATAAGATTGCTATGTTAAGTAGTCATACGAGAAATGAGATATTTTATTTAATTTTCAAAGATTTAGTTTAACAAAAGTCAAATTTCTATATCAGCAAAATATAACTAAAGTTATCTTAAAAACATACATTAAAATATTTTAAGTCTTAAATTATGTTAAAACTTGAAAACGTCAGTAGATGTTGTGTATTTTACATTCATTAAAACATTTTAACTTTCAACACATCAATTCCAAATTAGTAAATACAAATTGTATTTGTTGTGGTGTGCCAGCTAAGCTGGCATTATGAGGTGCACTGCTCCACTTTTCCAACTAAACCATAATTAGATGTGGAGTCCGACTTTCTCCGTCACACATGCCATAGGTACCCGTTTACAGGGCAGATAAGCATTCACAACCTATTCGTATAAGGAAAGGACAAACACACGATAGATATGAAGAGAAAGTACATTCATGCTTAAACCGGGATTTTAACCCAGGACCTCCCTATCCGCAGTAAGGCGCGCTTACCACTGGACAAGTTGGGTGGCACAAATTGTATTTAAACACATGTTATTCAATGAGAAATAAAGGAAAATAAAATTTACCTGGTACTTTATTATAGCATTTTGAAAGGTAGATTTAGTATTTTTGTTTTATATAATTTTATTTTTATCAGATAAATTTACTAATTTTAATAATTTTTTAGTCCCTAAATTTTCGCATTAAAAAAAATATCTCTTTGAAAAAAATTATTTATCAATAAGCTTACGGATATTTTATCGCAAAACTTTCTTCTTAAGTAGATAAATAATTCCTAACATCAATACATTAATTTCCATTAAATAAAATACTAATCATAATTTACATGAAGTAAAATATAGCTACAGGTAAAAAGTTTTTAATATTAAAAAAAATATAGATTCTCATGTTATCAAAAATGAGACAATGCTTAGTTTAACCAGTTCTTAAATTATTGATTTAAAATTTTATAATTCTTTAACAAATTAACTACATAGCTTGTTCTTTAATTTTGTATTTGACATTCAAAATTCCTTAAAAAGTTCAATCATTCAGTTAGATAATTTTTTTGTAAATCTCTATTCAGGTTTTAAGTATAATTATGTTGTGTTTTTGTTACTTATGAGACTTGAACAACTGAAGCTCACTATGCTGTTGGTTATGCATATTTAAGTCCGTAGGATGCATCCTTCTTTTACCCAGAACAACACAAAAGTGAAATTACAAATTTGTACTCAATTCCACCAATAGATGGCAGCATTAGAAGATCCACTCTCTTAATTTTGATATTGATCTGAAATGGGAGGAAAAGGCATAATTATAAATGCATGCATGTATTCAAGGATAAACGAAAAAAAAAAGGTAAAGTATAACGCTAATAATTCATGATAAATTATTAGCGTTATACTTTTTCAGAATATTCTTGCATGGAAAGTTTTAAAATTTGTAAATATATTCTTTTTCTGCGTACAAAGTATAATAAAATTGTGTATCAAATCAATCACAAAACCATACGAGAATCCTACAATTCTTTACATGAAGCGAAACACAAAAGAATTGATAACCTTATAGATACAATTAAAGATGCGATGCATATCATTATTTTCTGCTATATTATTTTTAAGCCTAAAAAAATATAAGTTTAATTAACTAAATTTAACAGCAATGCAAATGTAACTAATAATAAGGCTAATATTTAAAACTGAATTTTAACTCATTCCCTTTAACTTTTCAATAATTATAAATAAATTGTAATTCACATTTGCTTACTTTAAAGAAAAACAAAATATTTAAAAATTTGTGTTATATAATATGTTCTTGTAAAATTCATCATTTTTACACAAGAAGAAGATAATTGAGAAAGATATTTGCTCCTTACAAAATAGAGATATCATTTAATTAAAAATATCTCATATTTATCTATATTGTAAAAATATGTCAACCAAAAAGTCAAATATAGGAATTTTTATACGAAGTATTTATCTATCTTCTATCTTTAGATACTTTTTGGAAAAGTTTCATTTATCTATTTACTTTTGGATAAAAATATAGTTATGTTTTGTCATGCAATTATAATTTTAACTACTTTTAAAAATTTAATAACAACTGAGAGTTATTCTAATATAATTTTTTTAAATTATTTTATGAACATGTTTTATATAGTTTCATAGTGCTATCAGAATATTATAGATACATTATTATATAAACATTAGATTATAGAAACATTCTACAAATATCCATGAATTCATTATACATTCATTCAATGAATACGAATTATTTTGTTCATCCATTATATATATGGCTCTAAAAATTTTTTTATCAAATGTCATATTAAGGATGTAAACTGTGTAGATTTCTTAAAATTTTAAGTTTCTTTAAGCTGATTTTCTTGTTAAAAGCACACACCAAAAATTCTTTACTTTAAATGGAAATATTAATCATTAGTTTGTATATTTCTATATAATTTCTGTAATGGACTTTATTGTACATTAGTTTAATTATAGAGTTTCTGTATATGCTATTTTATTTCTTTAAACGCTTTCCCTAAAGTAGATAAAATAAAAAAAATGTTTTTACATCATGCAACACAGAATATAAATTAATACTTTTGTTTGTAAATACACAATTTTGGCCAATATTTTAACAGAAGATAAAGTTTTAGTACATTGAAAATAAATTATATCAAAATGTATCATGAATAATAATTAAAAGCATATTATGAAAACAAATTGGCCGGATAAACTTCAATTTCAGTTTTAATTTTTCATATCTTATTATAATTGTTTATAGGTTGTGTCCTAATTAACATAAAATTTAAAAAATAAGTACCGATACCTGTATTTATAGAAAGCCTGTTTTTAGTGAAAACTTTATAGAAATATAAATTTATTTATTAACATAATATCAAAAGTTTTAAACATATTTTAGAAAGATAAGAAAAAAGATTTTTAATAAAAACATAGGTAATTATGTTTTATTTATATGATTCTTATTTTTGTAGGGATCAGCGTATATCTCTCTGTTTTAATTTCTATCACTAATTTTATACACTTCAGCAAAAATCTAAATAATATATCTTATAAATAATACATGAAGTTTTATAGTTCCCTATAGTTTGCGATAGCAAAATGTGCTTAGAATAAAAGACATAAAACAAGTAAAAACAGCTTTTTAAGAAATTGTAAATTTTCAAATTTGAAAGTAGGAAAAAAAAAAGAAAAGAAGTAGATTAAATCATAATTTAATGCGAACATATAATATTTACAACAATACTTATGAGCTTAACAATGAAATATAAAGACTATCAGAGCCTCTAATTAGAATTTTGTTTGACAATCATATAGAGCATTATCTAAACAAATTTAATAACTCAGTAAATAAAAAAAATGGGAATGGAGTTTTTAATGAAATATTTATTCAATAAAAGTTCCAAAAAATAAAATGATACCATTTATAGTGGCTGATAAAGACTAATGTGTTGATAAGTACAGTTACGAAGCAATTTTCTTATTTTTACTATACAAGTTTCTGGGAAACAATCAATTTTCCATCTTTCAAACATAGTTAATGGACTGCAAAGCAATGTTTTAAGAGCCGTAAAAATTATGTAATATTTTTTTCACCCAAAGGTTAAAAAAAGTTTTTGGTGTAAAAAGTTTTTAAAAAATCTTAAAAATCATGTAAAATAAGATCATTTGAAATGCTAGTTATATTGTAAATAATCCAATGCATATATTATAAACATCTATATGGATTTGTTCGGTGTTGACATTAATACACCTATTTAATGCAATAATAAAATAGAAAGAAAACGTTTTTACATATATTAAATATGCAAACTGTTTATAAAAAGTGCTAACTTTTTTATTTTACTATCACAGGTATACAAATTAAAAATTTTCAGATATATTTCCAAAATATCCTGAAATAAATCCAGTTATTAAAATTTATGAATTTCTTTATCGTATAATTTTAATTTTTGTTCAATGAAATAAGGCGGAATTTTTCCTCCAATAACAATATTTGATATAGTGATTTACCTGAACAAAACATGTTGGAAAACATTTTGTAGAGCATTTTCGATGATTAATGTGTATTAAATAATTTAATGAATGTTAAAAATGAAAAATCTGTCTGTAAGCATAAAACATTATTTTATAAAGTTATTGCTTTGATCATGTGATATGATTGATATGCATTAAATTAGCTGTCTCTTTAGCCATGAAATCTCCTTTCCTTAAAAAGGTTGTGTGGTCGATGTAAATTATTAATAGAGATTTATATTGTTTATTTTTAATTCATACATAGAAAATTAGAAATAGGTTTAATATAGAAAATCATTCTAACACAAGCTGTTAGTCTCTGAATAATATTCATAAAAAGATAATGAACATTTTTCAGCCATTAAATATAAATACCAATTTTACTTTATTAAATTTCTGTAGAATAAATTATACACCATATATTCAGACAATAAGTAAGAACTTTACAGAAAATGTAATTTATCTATCAATATTTATTTATGTTCTTACCCTCTAATTTTAATGAAATTTATAAATTAAGTCAGTTGCATTTATTTAAATAATACTTACTAATGCTTAGCTTTTTAACAAAAAAAATTTAACATTCATTAGAAATATATCACATTAACTATTGAAAAAATAGATATGATTTTTCGTCACGATTTAATAAAACCAATTTCATTTAATAAAAACAACTAAAGCAGATTTGGAAAAAAAAAACTATGCAACTAATTACAAAAAATATCTAAACATGTCTCCTCAAATTTTCAATACTATGTAATTGCATTTTTAACACAAAGTTTCCAGAGATAAATACTTCCTGTTGTTCTAAAAGAAAAGATTTGAAATAAATATTTATTCCATACTCAATGCATATTTTATATCAAAAGTTATTAATAAATTAAAAACAAACTAATAACAATAATTTATATTATTTAATTCATAATAATAATTCATAATAATGTTTAATTCTTAAATTATACTTTCAAATTACATTTTTGGAAGAATTTGAAATTCCTTTTATAGTTAAAGAATATGGTAAATAAATTAATGGTATTTTAACTACTCTCTAGTTTCAATTTAATTGCAAACAATTTAACTATTGAAATTAATCGTTATAAAAGTCACATCAATTTTTATTATAATTCCCTCAAATATCATTTGAGTTTAGAGCAAACTCCTATTTTCACACTCGTGGTGATCTGGTTAAACGAAATACGCACTCTACTTACTTAAAGTCGCTTAACCAACGGTAGAGCAAGTTTGGCTTTAAGTGACAATATTCTTTTTTTGTTTTTCCTTCAACTGCTAGACTGCCATAATAAGTTTTTATCTGAAGAAACAATTAGTTTTAATCAGGAACAAAAGAATATAAAACTGATTAATTTATAGAATAGTTTACCATTTTATTCTAAGCATACATTGTAAAATTTTAGTGAAATTTATTTTATAGAGCACAACTTACAAAAATGACAAGAAATGCAGAAAGAAACTTAATCAATTATATCCAATATATTTTTTGTAACTAATATTAGTTATCTTAATATATAATTAAGGTATCTATTTTATATTTGATTTTAAAAAGTTATAATTTTTACTTTATGTAAAATATTTTTACAAGTATATTTATAAATATTATTTTTCTGGAATAATTGTATTCTAATCAGTTTTGAATTTTAGCATTTTAGTTAAAAGTATAGAAGCAATTCATTCATTAAATATTACTAGAAGTGTTCATTTTTGTCATTTTACTTACTTTTTGTTGATAGAGAGTTAAAGCTATAGTTTTCTTATAACATTACTTAAAAATTTAACTGTAATTTACATCTTATTTTGCATACATTGCTAAATATTTTTCTTTGTTTTTCTTCAATTTTATTTTTATTACACTTTGCGAAATAAATTAAAAAATATGCCTTATAAAACATCAAAAATCTATTGTTAATATACTTATTAATGGCAACGCGTTTGTAAACAAATGGAATCATTTATTATTTAAATCTCATCTTCCTCTAGAAAATTCAGAAAGAAATATTACGTGCATTTAAAACTTCGTATCGTAGCTAAAAAAAAACTGATCTGATATTTTATTTTATGTATTTAACAAGTTTCAAGGATTTTCCAATAAAATTTTGGACCGGTAAAGATTGAAACAACTAGTCATAAAATAAGGACATAAAATTTTATGTTTGTCATAAAATCTTTCACGAATTTATCATCTAGGAAATCCTCAAAATGAGGATAAATTTATCTAATCAAACAATTAAATCAGTTAAATAATCATGTAAAATCCCCATTTTGAATTATATTAAGTTATACAATTGCTTCTACAGCAAGCTAGAATCTCAGATATTTCCAACATTATCGTTAATAATGGAATTACATTATTTTAAATTATATTTGAAACTTTCAAAATTCATGTAATGAGCTGTGAAAAATTGAAGACGCATACTTAATTTCTATAGCTTTACCACCTTAAGAAGTTTTATAAGTTAAATAGATTCCGTGTGTGCTATAAGATTTAGCTATTCCATGCATTTGTATCAAACATTTTCTCACTTTTAAAACTAATAAATAGAGCACATGATTAAATGAACTATTGCGTGCTGAACAAAATCTTACAGTGATAGTTAAATTTAATAAGTTTTCTGAAGCGTGATTTCACAGAATTTTACATATTAAACTAGCAGCATTAATGAAATGTTTCATTCATTTTTAAGTATTTTAATTATTGAACTATATAACTCATGATAAGTTTAATTGGAAATTTCTTTGAATTTATATACAAAAGTTGTGGTTAATATGAAGCACGTTTAGAATCAATTTACTGTCATATTCTTTTTAAAGAAATCCTGTTAAGATAATTTATTCAGACTAACTTAAATATTTGATTTTAAATTCAATCTTCTCACTTGTTTGAATTTTTCAATTTATATAAAACAGACTTAGAAACTCTCAAATTCGTTATGACTATTGTTAATAATGCGTATGAAATCTTTAAGTAATGTGCAGCTTTTTTTTAACAAGCATATTTAAAATTTTTCTTGCAATTAGTTTCAAGGAAACATGCATATTGAAAATTAAAATTATTTAAAAATAATTATTTTTTGTAAATTTATGTCATTTATTAAGTTAATTTAATTGCTGTTACAAGTTTATTTTCTTCTACACTCATTTTAATATAGTATACGTAGTTTTGCATAAAAATTTGTGTAATTGTTGAATGTGTATCGTTTGTTCACTGAGTATTAATAAAGTTGAAATTAATAAAGCAATTTTATTTATAATATGAAAAATTATAATTAGGTTTAAGATAGAAGGTTTTTTGTAAATTTATTAACTTAAAATGTGTGTGTATTTGTAAAATTAATTTTAAAAAATCTTACAGAATCGTACTTGAGACTCTACTTTTAAATAATTTTTTTAACAGTTTTGTCAATTGTTATATTTAAACAACGATCATCATTTACTTATTTTAAATTCTTTTGTTTTATATAAGAATTAAATTTTTAAAAAATTAAAAAATAATGCATTCTTCTTCAAGCTTTAATTAGTTTACTTTGAAGAGATTTATAAGAGTTTATGTAATCAAAACGAAGAGCTATTACGTACACAAGAGACAACCAAATTTACAACATAACCACATTTCATTAAGGGAAAATATATTTTTGAAATAAGCAAACCTGTTGTGTGTTTAATTACTATTATTATATAGCTATTAAAAATAATATTTCAAATTTAAAAAATTTATTTTTTAAACACTGCGTTGTGTATTTATTTTTTTTCTTTTCGCTACCCAGATTCAAATCAGAAAAATAGAAGCAGAAACTGACTTTGTTTTAGTAATTGAAATTTCCTTTAAGTCAATCATAAAATTACAAATCTATTTACACACATACAAACTCACAGTTACTTATATTATTTCAAATATTTAAACTTTCCTAACAGTAAAGCACTCACGTGGAGTTCATAATTTACACTGGATATCATATTC
Source organism: Latrodectus elegans (assembly GCA_030067965.1). Taxonomy (NCBI): domain Eukaryota; kingdom Metazoa; phylum Arthropoda; class Arachnida; order Araneae; family Theridiidae; genus Latrodectus; species Latrodectus elegans. The sequence goes on from CM057820.1 coordinate 51,484,821, forward strand.
ATTGTTCAAACTTATAAAATAGGTGGTACCACAGTAAAAAAACCCAGCCAGGAAAAAAGGAATAATTTAATTTATAAAAATTATTCAGCCAGTGAATACAACATACCTCATAACCTAAGGCCTTTCCTTATGTCCTTTTTATGATTATATTTAAAAAAAGTTTATGACTAATTTAAAAAGATTTGAATATTATAAATAATAAGCAACCTATTTTGTGTTTAAATTTGTAGTGTATTTAAAAAAATATTCTCTAATAATGTACAGAATGTTTTTTATATAATTAAATTATGTATATTTCAAAACTTTCTTACAAATATCAATTAATAGGACAAAGATATAGTTTTGCCCAGTAATATCACATGCATGTTTTTCATGTACATTAATTTTCTATGAGAACCAATATCATGAACATATATTTTGAGTTATCAAAACTCAGAAATATTGCTTTTTGTTTTTCATATTTTATAATAAAATACTCATGTGTACAAATGATTTTTACAGTAAATTATGTTGTTATAGATTAACTAGATGAAATTTTTATATAATAAATGCTTCACATTAAAAACTGTGGCGGCTTTTTTTTCTCTTATTCTTTAATTTGGATTCTATTAAGACACGATTTGGATTCTAATTTGGATTCTATTAAGACCTAATTTTGTTAGAGTTTTTGAACACATCAAACAATTATTTAAAGAATGTACAATCTTAGCAAACGGCAATAGAAGCTCTTAATTTTATTATTATTATTATGATACAATTTCTTAAAGCAACTAAATTTCATAAAATTTTTTGATTAATTGCTTAATGTGTAAAATTATGCAACATAATATGGATATTATAGCATAGGATTTTCTCATTTTTGAATTCCTGGGGAAGTACTTTCAAATTTTTATATTAATGTTGATTGTTTTCATTTCTTTCAGAGTCTTTTAAATATATCACATCAAAGTATAGAAAACTTCTTACCACTAATGTGTGCAAAAGTTTTCTAAATTATCATTTTTAGCCATCAGTTATCTGTATCATAATAGTTGAATAATTTCAACAATCAAAACACATTACCGAAATAATATTTCGTAATACATTTAAAATTAAAAATCACAAGATTCAAAGAAAAATATGATTTAACTTATATTGTCATTTGCAATTTATTATTTATATTAGAAAATATATAGGGGTTTTTGTGGTACTTTATAACACCTAACTTTTAGCACTTGGAAACTTTAATGATGCGCTTTTAATTGATTAGTCCATTAATGTATGACGAAGAATTTCTAGATAATTGCTTATTGGATTACCGATTATTGCTATGACTTTTAGGAGTAACATTTCTTATAAATGAGAGTTTCATGAGTTCTCGTGGGTCGTACAGATGTTACTCTAATGTTTTATTAATATTTTGATCATAAATGTTATGGCTTAATTTTCGCCATAATTTCGGCGAGCATTTGGTTGCCTATTAAAATGTTCAATGCAAGTATGGAAATTCATTGTTTAATTCATTACATTATTCTTGAGTAAAAGATAAAAAAATCATAAGCATATGTGACACTTTCTTTGGAATTTATATAAAAACTCAAGGTACATTGTTGCACTCCCAAATATCTTATCAAATTTATGCAAGCATTAATATCTTTTATAAAATTTTAAATTTATAATTAAATTTTAAGTGTTAGAAATGGTTTACATATAATATTTTAAAATAATAAAAACTATATATAAAAGAGCTATTTTTAAATTGTTGTGATAAAACTCTAATATATTGATATATACCATTCATTAGTAATACATTTCAGTAAAATGTATAAATTCTATAAAAAACAGTTTGTGAAATATAAGTAAACAAATCCAAATTAAAATTAAGCATGAAAAGAATACTAAACTAATATTTCTACAGCAAAAGTACAAAGTTTATTCAGTTTCTCTCAGTAAATCAACTCGAACACATCTAGTAAATTACACCGACACTTTCTTCAGTCTCTGGCTAATCCTATTTATAGTACTTAAACACTAGACATTTAGTGTTGGATTAAGTAGCATTTAATCTAGATTTCCAATGGATTACGGTAATTTAGGATATTATGTCGCTTAAAATACAATGTCAGTGAACAAGTAATTGTATGCCATTGTATTATTTCCTAGAAAAATCACTGATGTGATTTAAAAAAACATTTTTCATTAAATTATAAGTGTAAATAGTTAAAAATGAAAAAAAAATATAAGAAGAATGCAAGACATATATTTAATTTTGATTTTATGGAAATTAGCTAAGTACATAAAGAAAGAATAAATTACCACAATTTTAACATTTCCCTAAAATATTTTTTAGTGTTAATCATTGCTTAAAGAAATTATTTTGAAAACAAGATATTATACGCATAATATTGCAGGTTTCCAATCACTATTATTGTTTTTATTACAAAATATTGTGATTGTAAAATTTTAATATAACATATAATTTTATGGGTTGATGAAGTATGTATGATAGTGTGAGTTTATATTGTTATTTAAAAGTGTAAGATTGCTGCGTATACGTCTCAAAGATAGTCATACAAATAGTAAAAGAAATGTTTTTTTTAAAAAAAATGATGAAATTATAATTTTTAATTGGCTTAACAAATAGTATTATGCGTATTATTATTAGATTTCTTTGCGAAAATAGTCTCAAGAGTTTAATAAAATTATAAAATTCTAAAAAAAATAAAATATTTTAATTTTAAAGGAAAATTGCTTTAAGCTTTTTACTGCCACGTATTTCTACAAATAAAAAACCAAATAAACGTTTTTATTTCTACAAGGGAATTTGATATTTCAGTCAATATTTCCTGATTATAAGTTATCGGAACTTTTCTTTTTACAGTCTCACTTTATAAAACCCAACCAATTAATCTTATTATAAAAGCAATTGAATTTATTTAACATTTCAAAAATGGAGATTTTACAGGAGTATTTATTAGAAAAGATATAGAGTAAAAATTGTGCATTCTTAATTACTTTTTGAAGATAATTTAAAATTAAGTACACAAACAATTACATAAGATTTCATAATATAAGTATATCATAATCAAGAAAATCCAAAATTAGTTATGTCTTCAAGTATAGATGAGATGACACTAAAGTTAATTACCTGATATATATAATATATATATATATATATATATATATATATATAAAATATTAGTATAATTTGTAATTATATATATATATATATATATATATATATATGTGTGTGTGTGTGTGTGTGTTTAAGATTTTGATTTTTGATTGTTTGTTAGCGTATTACATATATCATATATATGCATGAGTCAAAGATGGAATTTTTAAGAGAAAATTGTCCACATTGACGGCACATGTCGAAGATCCCTGACAAAGTAAGTCATAAATTTTTATGATTTTTATGATTGTGGAATTTTCTAATTTTAATATTCTACTGTAAAAATAACAAGCTAATTTTATTTCAAGGTATTTTTTATTTAGAAGTATATTATGTGAAATGTGGAATTTTTCTTTCGTTTTACACATTTGTACAAATATTATATGAAATAATGAGGAAGGACAGAACTTTATTTTGTTCTACATAGCTTCGAACTGAAAATTAAATATATTTTAATAAACTATTACATTCATGGATGACATTGTTACAGATATACTTATAGGAAATGGCTTTTTCATTGGTTAAGGTATGTAATCTGCTACACAAATTAACATTTGAGAATTAAAATAAAGATAAAACAATATTTGATTACAATTTTATATTGGTTCTAATACTAATAGTGTATAATGTGTTATAGACAGTACAATTAACAATATTTTATACTGCAATTATAAAAATAACATGTTTGTTGCTTCCCACCAAATTCCTGGTGCTCTAATGAATTGCTTGATATAACATTGGTACAAAACAGAATTTATAGAGAAGGATGCATTGCCTCAAAAAATACCAGAGTTATATGACAAAAATATTTTCTTCTTCCCAGTCACATTTTATGTTATATTTCATTCTTTCCTTCTGTCTTATTTTATCATTTATCTATGATAGGAGATGCATTAAATAATAACCAAAAATCTTCAATTTTTAAGCAGTGCAATTTTGAAAATATATTTTTGGAGTAGAATGTATAACAGAGGATTAAAACTGAAATATTTAATAGCTCTATCAATATTCTTAATGAAAAAAAGAGTTAATATGGGTTTAAATATATTAATCTATAAAAAGTAAGGATATTCAAAATTCAGTAATATAGGATTTATTATCTTTTTTATAAATGTTTTTTAATATTATTTATTTATAAAATTATTAATTTGAAATGAATTTCAGTTATTTTCAAAAATATAAAATGCTGTTACTAAGAGAAGAAAATTATCTTATTACTGTGAACATTCTGAATACATTTGTTATTACATATGTGCTCTTAAATATTATTTGATTAATAAAAAAAATGCCCTCTGAGATGATATGTGATTTTTGTTAAATGTCACTTAAAAATCACTGCTTCTATTCCTAATGTAAATATTTTATCAATAAAATAAGTGTTGCATTTCTTAATACAAAAAGTTAATTATATTTTTATTTGTATGCCTTTTTTACAAAAACGTTCGCCTCTATCTTCATATTTAAAATTAAATGTTCATCAAATTATAACTTCATCCAAATAAGTCTCATTAAAAAAAGGCGAAAGAAAAACAATGGAAATGCAGTAAATTTTAATCTAGTAAAATGTGAAAAAAGAGAGCTTTTACTGTAGTTGCTGTGCGCTTACTTGTTATAGTTGCAATAGTTTCATATACAACATTAACACCTTAGTTAAGAAAAAGAATCAAAACTTGCGGATGTGGTTAACTGTTGTTTAGCTTCAAGAGTAAGTACCAAACCATTAATATTCTTTTAATCAGCTTAGTTGTGACAAGGAATTAACCTCATGGTTTTGCTATAAATGACTACATTTTCTAATTTTATGAGAGAGAAGAATAATTGTAGCGGAATAACTTCCCACTTTTCTATTTTATGCTTGAGTTACGATCTTTCTACAGAAAAATCATTCGGCATGTTATAAGAATTATATCCTTGTATAAGGTACTTAACTCCTTTAATTTTACGCTCGACTGATAGAATAATGCATAAAATCTGATTAGCGAACTGTAGACTTTAATCTCTTTTAAAAGTCGTTGAAAAACAACGGTTTGGTGATAGAAATAATGCAAATTTATTGTAATGTCTATAAAATACATTTCAATCATAATTCTTTTTTTAAATTAAGATTCTAAGTATTTCTTTTTTTGAAAAATTTAGATTGCATTAAGATTTTATAATTAATCTCCGAAAGTTATGTTTTTAGAATCCCGAACATATATTTCGAAAAGTTTAAAATATTCCGTTACATAAACAAGTGTTAAAGATTTAAAAAATATATATTTTATCGATCTTATTTTAGCAAAGCAATAAACTAATTGTCCTGTAATTGTTTTATATTTTTAACAAAAAGAAAAAAACACTCAAATTTACAATTCTGAAAGTAAAATAACTAATAGTAGTAATTCAATAAACATAAAAATAAAAATCTCCCCAAATACTTCAAATTACATATTTGTAATGTCTCATTTATTTTCAGCAATATTTTTTAAAGAAATATTTTTTTGAATATTTCTAAACAATATCCTATTTCACAAAATCATCAAATATTTGAAACAAAGTCATAGTTTATTGAAAATTTAAAGTGTTATATTAAATTATTAAATTTACTAAAATAAAATATTCACTATATTTGAATGTTTTAAGCAATAATTAATATGTAATTACATTGCTATTTTGGCTAAAAAACAAATTCATCATTCAAGAAACAAATTTTCATTTGTTTCTTGAAGGATGATTATGAATATTATCTCTTGTAAAGAAAGTGTGTTTTTCATAAGATTGCCAAAATAAAAAAGGACGTATATCGATGAGTCGCTACATTTTGGAATATAAAAGTGGATAATATCTTAGTTTGAAATTAGTGATACACCAATGTAACATGTATGGATACATAATTCACCATTTTCTCTTGAGGATAGAAATAAAAACAAAACGAATAATATACTTATATATTTTTAAAGTTGAGTCCTCGAAAGCAGTATCACCCAATCACTTGCGGTACTCTAACCATGAATAACATATTTTATTTTTAGTAGGAGTTTAAAAAACACTCTATAATGGCTTTTTTAGCAGTATTACTTGTGGTACTCTAACCATGAATAACATATTTTATTTTTAGTAGGAGTTTAAAAAACACTCTATAATGGCTTTTTTAGCAGTATCACCCAATCACTTGTGGTACTCTAACCATGAATAACATATTTTATTTTTAGTAGGAGTTTAAAAAACAATAAAAGTTAAAAACATAAAATTTTTAGTAGGAGTTAAAAAAAAAGTTTGAGTAGGAGTTAATAATGGCTTTTTTATTAATTAAGTAACACAACAGCATGATTTATTGTATTTTTAGGTCTCTGATGTGTCGTCATAAATCAATAGAATATATATATAAAGGTCCGAACTTATATAGTGTACGTTACGATCATCAAAATTCTTGTAAAACTAAAACTGTCACTTTTTCCATAAATTGTTGTTACCTTCATTTAATCTTGGTATCTGTAATATTGTTTTTAGATATTCAAAATCTACAAACTTAGATTCAAGTTTTGCATTTTGTTAAAACAAATATTATCAAAAATGTATCCTCTCTTTTATTATTATTTTTTTAAATTCCTTATTAAATATTTTTACAACATAAAAGGTATTTAAAATTATTTTTTGCTCACATGAGTTATTAAGTACATTTTAATACATATATATATATATAAATATATATATTATAACAGAAAGTTTCATTTAGAACCATCCCCATATTTTTAAAAACATAAGAAATACTAGATATAAAATGCTTGCAAACTTTATATGCAGTATTCCGCAAAAAATTTCTGCAACAAAATTCTCTCAAAAAGTTTGTGCGTCCAGCAAAAAATATTGACATATGTTTGGCAATTTATTGAATCCTGTTAGGGAAGTTATATAATGTTTCTTGAAATGGATAACAACTCAGTTTGTGAAATAATGAATGGGTTGATTTTAAGAATTTTTTTAAAATGTACTTATATATATATATATATAAAACTGAACTCTAGAATTTATTTCAATTATGTTATATTTCATATAGTAATTATTATAGTCTAAATTCTAAAAAAATCGGAAATAAAGGATGCAATTATTTCTAAATTTTAATTAAAATCAAACTTTAATTTTATCAATAATATTCTGTATTGCAATATTTGAAACATACTAAGAAGGGGTTAAGGGGATGTATATATATATATACATTGTCACTATCTGCGTAAATGAGTCAAGAAGGACAATAAACAGTAAATAGTTAGCATTTAAATGCCTGACAACATTTAATATCTATCAACATAAAATATGTTCAATGTTGATTCAATTCACAAGTAGTTAGAATTCGGTTAACAGCATATAACTACTACTCCAGTACATCAACAATCTAATAGTTTATACATCTAATTAGATTGTTTTCAGATTTGCTCAATGCATTCATCACTGTAAAATTGCATGATATTTATTTTTTTATTAATCTTCTATTTAATACAAAAACTTTGTTTCAATCAACGTAAAAATTTACAATTGTGTTTTCATATACGCTAATTTTTCATTTGATGAAAATAATGATTAAAATTACGAATTTGATTACGATATATATAAAATTACATATATATATATTTTTAGGATTTATAATTAACAATTTCTTTAAGAGTTTAATAGTGATTTAATTTAATTAAATATCAATTTTCAAAAATAAGCAATTATTACTATGGAATAATGGTACAGGCGAGTCCGGAACTGTACTTTAAACTATGAAGATTGGATTTATGTTCTATAACGAACCTCAATGTAATTTTGAGCCATGGTCAAATGACGAGGTCACACCTGAACTGGCATCCTCTTTTCCGCAAAGAATGGAAATAGGACGTCTAAAAACTAGTGAGCACCAGCACTCCCAAACAAAGTGAGTGACAAATAGTGCTTTATTTTGCTAATCTTATGGGGAACACTTTGAATTTATTGAACAACTGAATCTCTATTTGGAAAATAGAAAAGAAAATATTGCTGTATTAAAATAATATAAATTTTATTTAACTTGATTGTAATATATCTAGTGATAATGCAGCGTGTAAGAAAAATATCATCAATGTATTAATGAATCTATGATACATTAAATATCATTAATAAATTATAAATTTTTAATGCAGTATCACTAGATTTCAAAAAGAGAAAAATAAATTTAAGAAAATTGCTTGGCAAGTTTATTAACTATAACTTTACATGAAATATTAATTTTGCATGATTTAAAAATTATCGATATATCTAGAAATTTAATAAATTTACTATGCACAAAAAATATTAGAACAATGCATTTTATCTTATTTTTAATTATTTAATATTGTTATGAAACAAACTAATGACTCCAAATTTTGAAAGCAAACACATTTAATGAACAAAGAAACAAAATTACAAAGGAGACATATCTGGGTTCGCTAACAACTCTCGCGCCTTCGTAGCGCACAAAAGTAAGTAAAAATACTGCAAAGAAACCCAGTTTCTCAGACTGCTCTTGGCACCAACCGTCTCCCTACTCACCCTCCTAATCAGAGGCACTTGAAATCGCAACTGCTAAGTATGAGACATTACAGACTAAACTATTCCTCGAAGTTTTATTTTCTTTCATTCAACGGAAATTAACCCCACAATAAAAAAGAAAAAAATTATACTCACAAACAACAAAGAGCAAGCCAGCCAATTTGTCTAGTGGTAGCATGCCTGACTACGGATAGGAAGGTCTTGGGTTCGAATCCCGATTCAGGCATGGATGAACTTACTCTCTCGCTATCCTGTCTTTGTCCTTTCCTTGTGTGTGAATGAAGTATGAATGATCCTTACTCTACAAACGGGTCCCTATGGCAAGTGTGAGGGTGCGATGGGGAGTCACCCCCTGTTGTGCACCCGGAACAACGCTTCGGCGACTAAGAGGTCGCTGTTTCTGGCCGGTTCCTTGGGTATCAGGGAACAATACATTATTAGACTATGTTGCAGTTGTAACTGTCTACAATCTGCTATTGAAAAAAAAACAACAGCAAAGAGCAAAATTTAGTATTATAGATAGCCATGATCAATCGGACTCTGGCTGATAAACAAAAATATATGAAATTAAATATAAAAAAATATATCAAAAAAATAGCACAAAATAATTACGTAATACAAAAAAATTTTCAACGTTTGCTAAATTTACAAATAAACGCATGATTATTATAAAAATATTATTACTTTTTTTCAAGAAATTATGTACACATGAAACAACAATTGGAATTTTTATTAAAAGAAAATATTTTAATTTAATATATGAGAGAAAAACTAATTATGTTTGGTTATTCAGCATTCTACTGAGACTATCGGGATTCTGATGTAATTTGCTCTTTCTGTGAACAATATCAAAATTTAGGCTTTGAAGTATCAATGCCCACCTTAAAAGTCTGTGATTAGATCCTGTATGATGTTTTAACCAAACTATAGGATTGTGATCAGTTTCGATAACAAATTTATGCTGACCATTCTGAATAATATTTTAATTTAGTAACAGCAAAAATTATTGCTGTACATTCCTTTTCAATAGTGCTATAATTTTTCTCAGACTATGAAAATTTTTTACTCAGAAACAGGATAAGGTGTTCATTTTCATTTTGATCTTTCTGAGATAAAAGTGCACCTATTCCTAAGCTTGATGTATTACTTTGAATACTAAATTGTTTTTGAAAGTCTGGACTGTAAAGTACAGGTTATTTTATTAAAGTGTTCTTTAATTCTTTGTAAATGCCTTTTCTCAGTTATTATTCCATGTTACTGTTCCCTTTTTGGACTTTCCTTTCAGCGGGTCGGTTAAAGGCGCAGCAACTACAGAAAATTATGGTATGTACTTGCGATAGTATCCAACAAGACCTAAGAAATCACTTACTTCAGTTTTGATTGAGGGACGTTCGAAATCGGTAATGGCTTTTATTTTAATATAGTCTGGTGCTCTTCGACCTTGTCCCACAAAGTGTCCCAAGTATTTAACACGAAGTTGAGCGAATTTGGATTTTAAGGATTTTACAGTCAATTTCGCAAATCGAATCTTCTCCAGAACACATTTAAGACGTTGGACGTGATCAGACCAAGTAAATGAATATATAGTTATGTTATCTAAATAAGGTACCGCAAAATGTTCGTAATTTTTTAATAACTTAGTTATTAACTTACTGAAATAGTAAGGGACATTCTTCAAAATGAATGCCATTCTCAAAGGTTTATAAACACCAAATGTCTTCGTAGATGCAGATTAACTTTGAGCCTTCAGACTTAAAGGTATTTGCCAATAACCTCGTGTTAAGTCTAATTAAGATATGAAATTCGCTTTCGAAATGGATTCAACGCACTCTTCAGTATTTGGCAATGGATAATATTGCATTCTGGCAACCTTATTTAACCTGCGATATTCAAAGCATGGACGAAGTTCTTTTCCAGGAGTTGCAGCTAATATTAAAGGTGATGCGGAATCGGATTCACTTGTTTCCACCACCTTCAATTTCAACATCTGGTTTATTTCTGACATCAGAATTTCTGTCTTTCGTGGGGACATTCGATATGATTTAGCTATAATAGGTTTATCAGATTCTAATTTGATGTCCAGTTCAGCCAGCCCTGTACAACCCGGTTCATCTAAAAACATGACAATAAATTGAATCAAAAGTCTACTCAATTGCTTCTTCTGCTCATCCTCTAACTTTTCATTAAAACAGCTTTCAGGAAAAGTCTCTGATGGTAGATGAATTAATTTCAAAACTTGGGATATCTTCATTCTCAGAATCAATATCTTCAATATCAGAATTGGAGGTAAAAATTAAATTAACTTCTTCTGGACGCTGAAAATAGTTTAACATATTTACATGGTATACATGTAGTTCTCTTTACCGGGAAATTTTATTATGTAATTTGTTTCCGATAGTCGTTTTACTACTTTTCCTGGACTTATCCAAGGAACAGAAAACTTGTTTGATCTAGAAGGTGCAACAACTAGCACAAGATCATTTCCTTTAAATTATATCTTCGTAGCCTTACGGCCATACCAATGTTTCTGTTTTTCTTTAACATTTGTCATGTTTTACATAGCTAATTCTTGGCATATTTTCATTCTATTTAAAAGATTAAAAACGTAAGCAATCACACAATCTTCTTCAATGGCTTATATAATCAGTTAGATTTTCATATAGTAGTGTTACGGGTGTTCTTAATTTCCGACCATGGACAAATTCTGAAGGAGAATATCCAGCGTCATCATGAATGCAAGTTGTAAGTGTAAAAAGTGCCCGAGATAAAATCTTCTCCCAATCTGTATCCTTTTCTAAACAAAGGGCTTACAGTATTCTCTTTAAAGTTCCATGCAATTTCTCAACAGGATTGCTTTAGGGATGCTGAACAGAACTATGCACAACTTTAAAACCAATTTTTTCTAAAATTTCTGATGTCAGGACACTTATGAAAGATGTTCCTTGATCACTTTACAACTCCGTAGGAAAACCTATGTGGCTAAATATATGAAGAAAAGCATCGACCTCAGTAGTAGAATATATATCTGTTACTGTTATGGCATCTGGATACTTAGATGACATGCAAATGGTTTTTATAATATACCGGTTACCACAGGAAGTTATAGGCAAAAGACATATGCATCAAAGTTTACTCTCGTAAATATTTCCGGAATTACTGGAACCAGTTTCAGAGGAGCTTTTTTTGCTTATCTTGAAGCTTTCCTACTCGTTGACATTTTATCACAAGATTTAACAAAATTTTCTATTTCTTTAAAGCAGTTAGGCCAGTAGAAAGTTTTGCACAACATATCTTTTACTTTTGTTATATCTAAATGAGCTGTAGTTACCTCATGGCAGATCCTTTTTAGCTGGTTGCGAAACTTCTTGGGCACAACTAATAATATTCTTACTGTTTCATAATTATCCATTTTATTATAAAACAACATTTAATTTATTGTAATATATTCATTATCTTTTGAATTTTGTCGTTTAGCGTGCTCAAAAAGAGGTTTCAAATCATCGCACATTTCTTGTTCCCGAGCAAATTCTTTTTGAAATGTCTTTATCAAATCCATCTATATATATATATATATATATATATATATATATATATATATATATATATAAGATAAAACATGAAAATTATGAAATTGGAAAAGCACTGAAATATATGAAACAAATGAAAAGAAGAAGAAGGCATAGGGACAACGTCTTCATCAGGAGGGAGATGGCCAGCTATGCAAAAAGAAAGAACACTCTTTTCTGACTAGCTCATAGGACAAATGTCTAAAGATCTTCGAACAATTCCCCCAAAGAGTGTTCGTATTCAAAGAACTTAGGTTAAAACATTTTAATAAATATAAATGCAGAAAATCTTTATCAAATCCATCTCTTCATAATCGGTTTCTAATGGTGGCAAAATTGCATTTTGCTCTAATTCTTCATTTTTTTTTAGTTTTGAGGCAAGACCTACAGGATTCTATTTCAGAATCGATAATCTCTTTATTCGTGATATTTTTCTTGCATCTTTTTTGAGCTCGAGTTTCTATAGCATTTATCATATGTATTTTCTCCTCTTCATCCCTTTTAGTTTCCTCAAATAAAGCGGCTGTTTTGTATCCCAGTAAATATCTTCCTTGATCCACAGAATATCGAGGAACTGCTGCCTAAGACATTGTGAATTAGGTCACATTTTTCAAAATGTGACCTAATTCACAATTTATTTTAACCTCGGCAATAGAAAAGCATACTAAAGTTTCATCAAAGGGTGTTATTAGCCAAACCTTTTTCCTTAGAGTACATGCGTATTTTCACGTATTTTCCACAAATCAAATCAAGAGTTGCTCCAGTGTCTCTTAAGATTGGCATTCGAATTTCATTAACAGTGCCGATCCCAGTATAAGGAGCCATCAACACATTAAATGTACATTTAGCAATTTCATTATATGCTATCAAATCTAAGTTCTTTTTTATTTTGTCACACTGAGGCCGCAAATGACTATAAGGACCACACTCATAACATCGGAGTTGCTTTCGTTTTTCATATTCCCTTTCATGTAAATAATTGGAATTTTTATTTTTATAGACTCTCTTAGGAACATGAGATTTATTATTTCGAACTACTTCATTAAATTTAAAGGCATGGTTTTCGTTTTACTGATGAAAACCAAAATTATTTCGAGGGAGTTTTGTAAAATCTTTCGTTTTAAAACTATCGCTTAAACTTTCAGATTCATCTATTTTCACTGTCAGATCATACGGAGAATTTATTTCAATACATTCTAACAAAAATATTCTTTATTTGAATTGGCACACGTTATTTCAAATGATCTGTTACCATTAGTTCCTTAAGCTGTTCAAACGTCGTTATTTCTAATTCCGTAAGCCATTCCGTAAAGTAACTATTCAATTCTTGTGCATAATTTCTCCATGATTTTTCTGACGTTTTTTGGTGTTTAAGAATCAATTGTCTTAATTTTTCGTTATTTAACTTGAATTGTTTAATAATAAGTTCTTTAACAAAATCGTTATCATCAGCCCTTTCTGGAAGTTCTCTAGCTAATATGTTAGATATTTCTGAAGGTAAAGCACTGACAAGATAAACTACCCATACTGTTTTTGGAATATGAGCCATTTCTGTTCTACGCTCAAAATTTATTAAGTATAAACTTATCTTTTTTTTTCATCAAATTTTGGTGTTATTTGCATTAACTGGATATTTTGAGCTTGTACAGTCCTATTTGTAACTGATTCTCTGTTCGAAATTGCAGCATTTGAAGACATTTCCAGACGTTTCATTTCCAAAATATGTTCTCTTTCTTCACGTCTAATTCTTTCCTCTTTTTGTGGTTGTCCTAGCCTAATTCTTTCCTTTTTTTCTTCTTGTCCCCTTTTAACTCTTTCCTCGATTACCCTATCTAATATACATTTTACTTCTTCCTTGTTGAAGTTTTTACAAGCTAAAATTAATATTTTAATATCTGGGATTTTAAAAGAATCTGGAACCATTTCCCCTAACTCTTCAGCTACTTCTACTAAATCCCCCCTTTTTTTCCCCATGCTAAAAAAGCAAATTTATTTACTAAGTGCTTTATCTCAGAAGCGATGCAATAATGAGAGAAAAGAAACAGAATACACTCACCTATATGTAAAATTTCTTAAATAACTATTGGAATTATTTACCACACACTACTAATATAAAACATATCAATAGCATTTAAAAAACTAAATAAAAACAAACTATATTGTAATGCAACAAATAGTGTATAAATGGAAAATCAATTATTTTCAAAAGAAGAACAAGTTTAATATTAAATTTTCTACTCTCGATTTCAAGTTTTTATTACCAAGCTAATGTTTGATACTCAGATAAATTTAATCATTAATCAAAAATGTAAACTAAATGTATAAATCTTATATAAAATCATATTCTTATATAGATACTACTATATTAAATCAGAAAATGAAATTATACATAATTTTTTAATTCAAAATATAAAACACTACAACATTTTTATATGTAATAGCAACCATACAAATGAAAAGCTTTAACTAATCTAAACCAGAAATCAGCTTTTGATTTCAAATCAATAAACTTAGTTAATCATACACGACATCAAATAATGATATTAACGTAAGATATTTTAAACATTAAGAATAACAATGAAAAAAACATGCGATTTAAATATCAAATAAATCAATTAGATACATTGCAAACAACAATCAAACACATCAATAAAAATCTCACATTACTTTAAATTCAAACCTAATTGTAATAATATACTATCGTTTTCACATAACGAAATCAAAACCTCTCTAAAGTGTACATTCCTTTCATAAAATCTACTTTATATATCAGTGAAACATTAAAAAAATATGTATATTATGGCACTTTCGATTTTGCACATTAATCTATAGCAACATAGTTATTTTAACATATTCCTAAGTGAATTCAAATACATCAACCACATAAAATTATGAAATACACATACTTTACTTTTAAAAATATTGCACTGTAAACTCGAATATACGAAATACAGAAATGAGCTTTTGTAATATGGAATATACCATTTACAAACTTATAAACAAAATTAATTAATATAACATAAAAAACCATGTAAATAATATAACATACGGAATTATTTATTTTCAATAGTAGCCAGAGAAAGATTGATCAAAATGGTTTACCTGTATTCCAACATTTCGGCACGTAATCCATTATAGTGCACATAATTAATTTCCACAGTGGATGCTAATGCAAAGCATTATAGAAGCCTCCAAAACCGCTGCCAACAGAACATAAGTTTGTTATGGAACGAACTAATGACTCCAAATTTTGGAAACAAACACATTTATTTAACAAAGAAATACAATTACAAAGGAGTTATATCTGGGTTTGCTTACAACTCACGCGCCTGCGTAGCGCGCAAAAGTAAGTATAAATACTACAAGGAAAACGCGGCTTCTCAGATTGCTCCTGGCACCGACCGTCTCCCTACTCACCCTCCCCATCAGATACACTTGAAATCGCAAGTGCTGACTATGAGAAATAACAGACTAAACTATTCTTTCCTTCCCCGAAGTTTTTTTTTTTCATTTTACGGAAATCGACTTGCAATAAAAAAAAACACACACACAAACAACAAAGAGAAAAAATTAGTATTATAGATAGCCCTGATCAATTGGACTCTGGCTGATGCACAAAAATATATGGAATTATATAATATTAAATATAAAATAAAACTATATCAAAATAGCACAAAATAATTATGCAACACAACAGAATTTTCAACACTTGCTAAATTTACAAATAAATACATTTTTATTATAAAAATATTAATAAATAGTAAGTATCAATACTACAAAGAAAACGCAATTTCTCAGACTGCTCCTGGCACCAACCAGGTGGTGCACCAACCGTCTCCCTACTCACCATCCCCAACAGAAGCTCTTGAAATCGCAAGTGCTGAGTATGAGACATTACAATATTAAATTCTGCTTTTAAATATTCAATTATATACGCTCATATTATTTTGAATTAATATTGAATAAACGATATTCACTAGGTTATTACAGTAATGATTATATAAAAGAAAACATAATTGTTAATAATGAAAAAATTTCAATTCCTTGATCTATCTATTTTATCTCAATACTAGAAAAGAATGAATTCTACTGTATATGTAATTCCCAATTTCATATTTTAAAACTATGATTTTTTAAATATTATTTTTATTTAATTAATTGTATTAAAATACTTAAAATATCTATGAAACATTTGTATATTTACCAAAGGATATTTTCTCCATTACTTCGCAGCTTCCAAAACACTTGGAAGATAAACTTAGAAAGGTAATGCAATTCGTTTGTGTTCTAACCTCTACAACTACTTTTCAAGTATCGCATTTCCGATATTCTTTGTGGTTTCCTTATTTCTTTCGGATTCTGTTCTTCCCTCAGGAGCAATATCTACCCACTGACGGATAAATTTATTGTTGTTCCCTAGCACTCTTCTACAATCTCCGGGGAAAAACAGAAGCATCTTTCAAGAACCACTAATCAAAGTTCCAACTTATCTCTGTGAACAAACCGATTTACATTGGGCATGTGTTTTCCTATGATCGAAGATGCGTACTGATGGCTTGCTTTTCTTATTAGTTACTTATGAAATGTGTTCACAAATATTTATTTCTCTTACAGGTTATTTTTATGTGAAAAAATACATGCTGCGTGTGTGCGAAAGCATAAATGTTCCGTTAAGTAGTTTATATCAATATAAATATTTAATATATTTGAAACTTAACAACATTCTATTTATTGAAATCGTTATTGCCACCGATGATTAAAATTATTGAACAATTAGAATTTAAAATTTTCGGTACATAATATTTTACTGATAAGTAGCTTTAGCTGATCGAAATAATTAATGTACGTAATTTAATGAAGGGTATTCTACAATATCATATTCAACTTAAGTTTAATTAATAACTTTCCAGAACTTATGAATTGAGAGAATGCGAACACACAAAATGAAACTTTTATTGTATCATTTAAGTGAAGATGTCAAATCTATGTCATAGATATATAAATTTATTTTTTAAATAAGAAGATATGTCATACAAATTATTTTATTAAAATTAATATTAATGGGAATTTATTGAAATCTAAAGTATTTTAAATGATTAAAATATTTATATATGTGCTTATGAATATTTGAAATTGCTTATGATATATAGCATTATTTTTGAGATAAATACGATGTGCAGTGATTTTAATATGGAATGCACGCATTTTATTCAGTATTTACTACAATGAATGATGTCAATCTGATTGTACTAATGAGATAATATTACTTACTAAAACTAGTATTGAAAATATAATAAAATAAATTATATATATCTGAAATATAGTGACATGAATATCTATATTATAAAAAAATGTTAAAATATTACTATGTTAAAGTATACAATTCAAATGTGTCATGATTTTAGATTATTTTTCTGTATTCAAAAGCTAAATTTTGAGTTTTAATATTTTAAATAAATCTAAAAAAGTGAAATATTATATTTATTTGAGGAATGATCGCATTAAATTTACATTAAAATAACATTAATTAGTTTTATGTTAGCTTTGCAATATAAATCAATAAACTATTTATGAAAAATTTTAAATAAATAAGTGATTGAAAGTTTATATTTGGTTTAAAAGTTTTAAAGATTTAAAATTCAAAAGCACTCATTCTTGTCAATTCCTTATATTTTATTGAAATATTAGGCAGTTAAAGTGTTGAAACACATTAAACTAAATTTTTTTTGTTAAGAATAAGAACCACTTCTGTACAATTGTTACAAAATTAGTTCTTTATGATACAGAATACAGATGCTTATTTCATTTCTGAAACATCAAAAGACAAATTAAATTCCTGTAAATAGAAAAATTTGAAAAAAACATAACTAAAATTTAATAACATGATTTGGGAAAATAATCATGAGTCATGACTTCGGTAACTTTTTTTATGTATTCACTAATTCATTGATAATTCTTGTATGTTAGTCAAACTTTTTATCTTTTAAATCATTTATAGATAAATTTTAAATACAAAAATTACTTATATAAATCTTCGTAAATTCGTTGAGTAAATAAGTCATAAGCTTATATTTAAATCAGTGCAGATATTTTAACTAAAAACTCTCTCCTGACATTTGAAACAAAGTGTGACAAATTTAAACGTATTTAATATAGTTCTTTCAAAAATTATAATTTAATTACATTAATTAAGTATTCTTTTAAAAAAGTATTTTTGGTACGATATTTAAAATTATCTAGGTTATGTTTTAAGAGGAAGACCGGGAATTTCTTATGTATAAGAAATACAAATGTGTATCAGTTTAAATTGCAGTTTTAAATTTTGTATTTTTTAATCTTTAAATTAAGTATTACTTCTTCCCACACAAGCAGTTTTAAATAATATAGTTAATATAAATAATAAATGCATTTACATATATATTATCTTGTGTTTAAATACACAAAGACAAAAATTAATTCTTGAAAATATCAAAGGAGAAAAAATTAGAAAGTAGAAACATGATAATAAAAGTATATTGGTTTTACATATAGATGAGGCAAAACATACTTGGATTAAAACAATTGAATTGGACGTTCTGTTATCATTATCTCTTTACGCTGTTTGGAGTGATAATGAATACAATATAATAAGGCAACAAATAGAAGCAAAAAATAGTAACTACATGTCTTTTGATTAGCAAATTATATAACCTATATTCAAACTTAAAACTAACTTAGATTTTACTCCGAAGCAGATATTATAAGGCATTTTTCTTATATCAAGAGCTTCGAGAAGTACCTTTAATATCTGCAGCTGAGCTAACATGTTGATAAAATTAATATGCCAAGCACATCTTCCATTTTTCTCAAAATTTTAATCACTGTATCATTATTCTTGTAAGTCTTCTTGATTTTATATTGAGTAAATAAACATGACAAATATTGGGAGTATCAAATCCGCAAAAAATTTTTATGATGATTTAATCAAATGATTACTATTTTCTAATATTTTTTGTTGTATAAAATAGTTAAATTTATAAATCTATAACGATATTTATTGCGAAACACAACAACAATAGTAATTAATAAATAAAATATAAGAAATATTACGAGTTTGGTAAGAAAGTATGGCAATAGAGAAACATCTCTTTATGGCGTCGATAGCCCATAAGCATTTAAAATATTTGTTTTCTAAAAAAAATACAAGAATGGTGTAAAATTATGTTGCGAATGAATATTTATAAAATAATGAAGAACACTTAAACACACACACACACACAAAAGCACACAATGAATCAAATGGAGATAAGTTATAGTCGTTTAATAGAGGTCATTTTTATTTTTGTAACTGAATATTAATGATAATTCAAGTTTTATCTCAGATTTTACAGAATAATGCAAATAATCTTTATAAAACAAGTTATTTTCAAACGTTTTATAAATATCTAGTATTAAGGAACTGGAACGATAAATAAAACAAATTGATATTTTAGGATCCAATTTACGATGAAAAATATTGCCCCATAACTTTGATTTCCTTTTATATGATTTGATAAATAAGAAAAAACCTTTCACAGAGAAATCTAGTTTCTTTCCAAAATGAAAGCAAAATTACATAAATTTTCTTCAATTCAGCTGCATGTGATTGTATTTGATTATAGAATAGTTTAGAAAATGACTTGTGCTTAGAGTATATGTAAGGCACATGGAAACGAAATCGTATTTGTGTCTATATATTTGGTGAATTTAGAATCATTAGACATATATCCTCTTTCTTATCCAACTTATCATCCGGAAAACACATTTCTATCTTCCGTGAAAGCATTTTAAAGTAAATTACATTTTCCCCTTTATTTGATTTTAAATTTATTTAATATTATACTATTAATCATTTTCAAAAGAAAATCATTTTTAAAGCAGTTACAGAATAATATTTTTCTTGCAATAAATTATTTAGATTTACAAAAATATTATACAGATTTAGGGTTTATCTTAATTCCATCATTTATATATTTATTTTAATTATACTAACCTTACATTCCACATTCCATTAAAATTTTTATGGTATTAAAATTTTAATCTTCTTTGAATACAAAGTAACGAATATTACATTTTTTAAATAAGAAATTATTTATCTTTCCTGTATGAGATCAGATATACTGGAAAATCTATGTTATAGATTTATAAATTTAATTATACTGGATAGCAAATAATTTATTTATTTCTGAACTCTAAATTGCTTTTATAATTTATTTAGTATTAAAAGGTACAAAATTATGAAATTACATCAATTAATATACTCATATACCGCTGCATATTAAAAAACAAGTTTTCATTTAAGAAATAATTTTCCATCAACTACAGCAAAAATAAATGATTATTAATAATGGAAATAATAATTTATTCATTACAATTTATTTTGTGTTAAAGAAATTAATTTTGAAATTTATTGTAAGATTTGTTGCTTTTTTGCCTAAAAAGAAGACTATAGAGTATCGCTATATTTTATAAATATATATATATATATATATATATATATATATATATATATATATATTTTATAAATATATATATATATATATATATATATATATATATGTCTGTGTGTGTTATTATCACAATCTGTAATATAGTTTATCTTAGAATTCATTAATTTCTAGTTTATTTGAAATATTATCTATTTAAAATACAAAATTAAAAATTCTAATGTTAAAGAAAACGCACATGTTTTTTTTTTATATTTTTTTTAGTTTGTCAAATTTATTATATTTCATTATTGAAAGCATTTTAGTAAACTTAATTTTGAAAAAGTTTAGGATACATTTAATATTTTTCAAACAGATACCTAATTTTCAAGTTTAAATTTTCCAGTAAGGAAAATTATTGTGAAACCCCATAATTAAGGAGAAACTTCTGCAACTATATCTCTGATTTTGGTCAAGTACAAATACTAGAAAAGTTAAATTGTATTTTACTGTAAAGAATAAATATCCGCATGGAACTCAAAATATTATAGTTGAATTCACCAATACACACATTAATCATAATAGTACTCGGAACACAACATAATGATTTTTTTAATGTTTCACATAAAACATTTTAAAAGTATTGTCAAAATTAAAATATTCTACAATAAATCTGGGTTTTTCATAAACAATAATGTTTTCAATTTGTGCACTGATTTATAGAATCAACAAATTCAAAACTAAT
This sequence comes from Latrodectus elegans, assembly GCA_030067965.1. NCBI lineage: Eukaryota > Metazoa > Arthropoda > Arachnida > Araneae > Theridiidae > Latrodectus > Latrodectus elegans. Next base: position 51,506,256 of record CM057820.1, read on the forward strand.
TTATATCAACATAAATTGCTTAGATATTTTTGAACAAGTTCAAATTCTACGAGCAAGAATTAATATGTATATATTATAATATATATATGTATATATATATATATATATATATATATATATATATATATATATATATATATATATATAAACAACCTTAAAATATAAAACTATAAATTGGAAAATTAACAGGAAACAATAACAATTTTAAGTGACAATTTTCTATCACATAAAAACACTGTCTAAATCATTTTTAGAGATACTTATAAAAATGAAAACAAATTTCGACTAACTTAGTCCATATTAATGAATATTATTCGATTATTAATTAAATGTAAGGAGCGTAAAAAATCAAGTTCACAAAAAACGTCATAAATAATGATACAATTTCTGATATTAAATTTTTAAATTAATTCAATATTTTTTACTGAACTTATTTGTGTACTTTTACCCTGTAAATAGGTTTAGTAAAGTAGTGTTTGTATTTAAGTTTGTATTTCAAGATAAGTTTATAATTTTAATTTATAATATTTATAATAAGCAAAGTATTATAGTGTTTTATGGAAACTATTATTATAGTTACGAGTATGCACTATTAGCAAAACCTTTATCCATTTGAAATGCAAAAAATATTGATGTGATAAATAAAATATGTGAAATTGTACTAAAATGATAAATGGTGAAAACTAATAAATAATAAGAGATCAGATAGAATAGTATTTTTTTCAAGTAATGTTAGCTTTTCTTTTCTGGATTTGATACCAACATCTAATCAGTAAGTTAGGAATAGCTAACAGAAAATATTAATGGATTTTAATATCATTAGAAATCAGTACGTCTAAATATGTTTGCAAAATAAAATTTGAAATTGAGTTAGTTTTCTCTAACTTTTTCATAAAATTATCCATTATGTAAGGTCAATTATCACCATGTTCTATTAAGAATACACGAATTATAGAATTCGATATTTTCTTTTGGTAAATGAAGGTAATAAATCAAATTTCCTATTTGATAAATTTGATCCTTTGCAGGATTTAAACTCATTTCATAACTATACCAGTTTCTACAAACACTAGAATGAATTTTCAGTTTTTTTTCTCTTCACTTTTACCCAGTTACTTAATCTCTCTTCAGAAAAAGTCCATTAATCATATCCAGCAGTGCATGAGACCCTATCGTCTCGCTTTCGCTTATGGTTCCTGAAATGAATGAAACGATGTTAAAATGTTGACGTGAGCACGAACTTTTCACCACAGCAAGCATACAGTCAAACCAGAAGCGTGCCAGTTTCCATTATTTCACTCCTAAATGCAATTTCTTACCCAAGTATTTCAAAAATCTGCGTAATGTTTAGGATTCTCTCACGACGCTGAGTGCTGTTGCAAACTTTTTCAAATAAATACTGCCTGACATATCATTCTTGGTTGGGGTTAATGGAGTGAATGTTGTGATTATGTGTTAAAATGTATATAGTTATGATTAAGTACAACCCTAAATCTTTATTATGCTATTTACCATGTCATTATTTTTCACAAAGTCAAAATGGGATAAATATGATAAATATTAAATTTAAATTTATTCTAAATGATAATTATTATCGCACATAATTTGGATTTTTATTTTACAGTCGCTGCAGAGTAACTTAAATAAATTTGCCTTAATTCAGAGAAAAAGAAAACAGAAATTAATATTATTTTCCAATTCAAGCAGCCCTTTTATTTACAGCAAAATCAAAACTGTTATAATTCTTTGCTGTCTTTTTTAATTTTGACCTTTTGTTTAAGAAATCTGATATCGTACAAGGAATATAGGGTGATACATGTTTGAATATGTGTAATTTGATTAATAGTAAATAAATACATGTGCCTGTAATTTTATTAAATTCGAAAATTCCTTTAGTGCATTGAATAATTTTTCAATAAGTTTATTTGCATATTTGAAACATTACCAAAAATTAGATTCTATATTCCCTATTTCGTAATTATTGATCAAAGTTTTCAATTCTAGGGCGTGTTGTTGTAATTAGCATTTTCTTAAAAGTATGTAAATACGCATTTAAATGTTATTGATTTATTATGAAATATTCACTTAGTATAATCAGTAGCAAATGAGTTCGAATAAATTGAATAAAATGTAAAGTAATATAGCAGAAACATATTTCAGTTATAAAATTTGCAGAAATCAGCAATAGTTTTGAGAAATGAAATAAAAAAAGACAATATGGGATTTATTCATTTACCATCAGGGATTACTTTTAGAAATAAAACTTTGTGTGTCGTCTTTATTCTTCGTATTCTATTTTTGATAGTTATTATTTTGATTTTCTTAAAATTTTAATGCATAAATATATTTTGTTGGGCCATATCTATGCACTTCTTATTTCTCATAGATAATATCAACAAAAATTCAGGTTTAAGTAAATTTAACTCAAAACATTCATAGTTTAAATTATTTTACAATGAGCAATAACTTAAAAATATCCTTTTTTCTACTATATATATATATATATATATATATATATATATATATATATATATATATATATATAAATAAAGAAATATTAAAGCAAACAGAATGATAGATAAAGGAGCACATTTATTTATTTTGAAATACAATTGAAAGTGTGTTCACATCATTTAACATAATGACTAAGTGTAAATAGTTCATAGAATACATGTTAAAAATAGCATTGTATTATTGTTTGCAAAGTCTTATTGTTTGAAAGTACATTAACTGCTTCTTTGCTGTCGAATAAATAATATGAATAACTCAATTTGTGTTATTATTACGAAATTACAGAACAGTATGCGGGTTTGAGTATAAATATCAAATATCTGAAGAATATTTTTCATAATACTCAATAATATTACAAATTGTTTGTGTTTCCCAAATCTGATGAAGAATTTAATAACATATGCTTCAGATCACAAATTTGAACACACAATAATATTCCCCGAAGAGCTATAATAATATGGAACTCCATGAAGGACACGATATGTCATGCACAGTACTTATAAAAACATTTTTGGTTTGTAAATAAATTCCTGATTACATAACATAAAATGTTCAAAAAAATAGGGGATATTATGTCATGGAGGATCAGATAATAACATAAACTTCAACTAACAGAAACACATAGATTTATGTATTAATTTGTGTACTTTAATGCAAATTTGAATTAGATTGTTTTGTGAGTGATATGATGTGTTTACTGTGAGTATACTTAAAAATAATAATTCTAAATTTAAAAATTGAGAACAAATTGTCTACTTTAATAATCTAAGAATCCTAAAATTACTGTTTAGTTTTTCTAAAAGCACTGGGAACTGTAAATGTTTAAATATTATTCAATTATTTATAATTAAATAAACACAATTTTGATGAAATTAAGTACACTCTTAGTTTAATTATTAAATCATATTATGTTTAATACCCATAAAGAAATATTCTGAACCATAAAGTAATATAAATGCAGTTTTGCAATACTGATTAAAGTTTCACATTTTCTTTGCCAGTTAAAAAATAACATTTGAAACACTCCGGAATTACACAGAAATAAATTGAAAACTAATTTCAGCGATACTGTTATTAATATTTTTACAAAAAAAGCATTTGAAAGCAATGATAATTAACCTTGAATTAAATGGTGTTTTAAAAAAACTCTATATTGCTACAAAATACATGTTTTAATTTTTATATATGAGAGAAAAACAATTTTTTGAAATTTTAATTTGGGAGTTTAAATAATGTAAGTCTAATTAGACTGGAAATGACTAATAATCTCAAACTGCAATCAAATTAAAAAAAAATATACCATGTGTTATTAAATTTTCCACTTAAGGCTTTAACTTATATTACACAAATGATAGATTTACGATTCTAAAAAATTCAAATACATTTACAAATATATAAAATTAAATGTCACATTTAAAATGAAATTTGTGAAATGCACTTGTGAAATTGGAATTCCAATTTCACAAGTGCATTTCACAAATACTGCATCTGTAAACAAATTTCGAAGCGAGCTTATCGTAATTCTATAGGGTTTGAACTCCATCATGTTATTACCGCAGCTAAAGGATATTTGTATCTTTTCGGAAAGTAGAAATGGTACCCAACACTTGGCCTATAGGCGTAACGAGAAGGATTGTACAAGTGCAGTCAACCTGTTAAAATTAAACAACTCTCCTTACCTTATCGGATCCACTTCCAGTGGATTTCGTTACATGTCAATGTTGGCGGAAATTAAATTGCGGACAGCTTGGCTAGAGCTGGAGTTGGCGAGATCATAACGCCTGCCGCTCTTCTAACTTATATGGAGCTATTTTTTAATGCAAGGCAATGAATAAGGCCATTTGAATGGTGGTATCAGAGTTGATATCTTGGCGGCTCCTTGGTTCGAGGCAACAGTAGACGAAACTCAACTGCCCTTACCCTTTTCATTGGTCATCAATGACTTTTGTTGTAGATATTAAATACTTAGAAATCTGCTCTAGGTATTCTTCTACGCAAGCCTCCCCTGGTGACATTTATCTTGTCTGGGACGTACTGGGCAAGGTCTGTTTCAAGACCCCTAATTCTGGATTTCTGCAGGGTGAAGAACTCATGGACCTGATTTAATATTGTTGGTCATGGGGATGAGAAGAAACAGAAACAAACAAATAACAACCTTAAAATTACTAAATTAATTTTCTGTACATAATGCATAACAGATTTCTTATATCGAGCTTATCTTCTAAGTTGAGAAATAAACCGTTATCGTACTCCACTTTTTATAAGCACTTATGGTTCTATATCCAACTCAGAGACATCATTGCAACCAATAAATTCTTATAGTTATTTGAAATTTAAATTAATTCATAGGTTTAGTTCTATTACCTACTGATTTGCTTAAAAGAAAATACCACAAAACGATAAAACAAATGCATTATTTATAATCAACTAAAATATATATTTTTTTTTACATATTTTTAATAGTAAAAGTTTGTAGACCTATTGTATAGCCTTTACTGATCGAATAATTCTTCTTAATAGTGGTAATACATTTTTTTAATGTAATTCTAAATGAGTAAACCTAAAACCACTTACAAATTAAATGAATTATTTGCATAAGAAATTAAAGGCAATATGTAACTATACCTTGCCAAAATGTTTTTGATTATTTAAGTAATTATTATTATTAAATTGCAATCTTTATTAATTATTCTTAAATTATGATAATTAATTTAACAATATTTTATTTTCATTGTGCAAACTACATTATATATACTAATTTTCCTCATATATAATTTCTCTTTGACGCACATTGAATGAAGTATGTATGGAATTATATATAGAGCTGAAATAGGAAATATTGTCATCAAATATCCATCTATGTTTTTAAAAGTATACGTTTTTTATAACACCTTCATTAGAAATGGGCTTTTATTAAAAAGTAAGCATCTTATTTGAGATGGATACAAAAACCGCTATCTTATATTTTATTTTGCATATTATAAATTAAGTAAATATTCATTGAAAATCAAAAAAAGAATCATTTTAATATTTAGCGTTTTTATAAAAGACTGTAGTAATTTGTTTTGTTTTAAAAGCGAAAGTTAAATATTTTTACTCACAACAATTTCGTATTTACAATATATTTTTTTTATGTGTACCTCTTATAGTATTTAACAAAATAAATAAATTTGTAACAATAAAAGCTGTGAAATTAAACAGTGTCTTTAAGAGCATCACATGGTAATTCTCTCACAATCTCAAATTATCTGCTAGTATACAAATAGAGATGTGCAATCTTGCTTATCTTCATCAACTACATGACTTCCATACTTCCGCTGAGGAATGTGAACTTTATCCACATTTTAATAGTACGTTCACCGTCTAACAAGATCATTATAGTCATTAAATTGGAACAATTACTCCCCCCTAAGTAAGTGACCTCATTAGAAAAGCGAGACATGAGAGTGAATTTAAGTTTCACAGTAATTAAACTAATAATGTGGGCAGTCCTCTTCATTGTTTCTGTGTACTTGAGTTTCACGAAAACAACACATTTGCAAAAAATGACTTCTGTATATCGATGAAGAAGACGACTTAAAGTCAATGACTTATGTATATTTAAATTTGATGAGAAAATAATTAATCCGCTTCACATTAAGAAATGTAAGGAAATGTGAAAACATTTTGATTTATCGTTAGTTTCATATTTTGTAAAAAAATAATTTAAATAAGCAAAAATATTTTATTTGCTTAAATTAAATTTTATTAAAATGATAATTTAATTTTGTTACAAATATAAAAACATAGAGAAATGAAATTTTACTTTAATACGAAATTTTCAGTAAAATTTCATTTTTTTAAATATATTTTTAGAGAAAGAAACTGTGATCACTTATATTTCTTATAAAGAATAAAATTTAGCAAGTTTTTTTGTTGCTAACCAGATTTTTTGTAAGAATATCATAACTCACAGTAGTAACTAATTACTTCGAATAGATGTGAGAAATAATGTTAAGCTAAATTTATTAAATTTTATACCAAATTTTAAAATTTGGTTTTGTAAAATAAAAATATTCAAAAGTACAAGAAAATGATCGTTAAAATTGAAAAATAAATCAAAACCATTTTTAAATATTCATTATTTTTTTCTTATCCAATGGATAATTTTTAAAAGAGAATACAACGTTTATAAATAGTAAATAATTAAGTTCCAGTATTTTCTTGGATGCAATACATTATAAAATATATTTCCTCTCACTGATATTTGAAGTGTATTTAAAATTTGTATCGAATCTCATTATTTTTACATCACAGTTTTAACACTCGTATTAATAAAAAAGGAAACATTGATTATGTTGATGTTTTAAAAATTTGTTTAATTTTCATTCTCTTTAGACTAAGTTCTTGATGTCTTCAGATATCTAAATAAATTACTACATATTAAAAATGATTTTGTTAAGAAATACATATTTGAAATAGTTACATTTAACGTAAAATTGCTTAAATAATTATGAAAACTAATCAGTTTCTAATTCATATACTAAACTAGAAATTAAATTAATCAATAATCAAATCAACAATATTTACTAAGCAAGTTTATTTTGAGATGATTTATATATAGAATCACAATAAACTCAAACAAGTGATCTTGATTTTTGCACAGTAACATAAAATTTTAACTACAATATATTATGCTACACTAGAATAACTGAATTCAAAGATGAACTCTAACTATAATTTCTTTCTTTTTACCTTACAGACGTAGTAACTTACAAAAACAGAGAAAAAATATTATTGAATCTAATTAATCAAACTAATTAGTATGCAAAGAAACTTTTTTGAAAGACTTCTATAAAAGCAGTTTGGACATGCTTTTTCTTTAAAAAACATTAATTATTATTATGCGTTTATTCAGTTTTTTTCGATTGTAATAACTCTTAGTTTTAATATATCGATTAAATCACTAATCCTGTTTCTCATTGACGACTCCTAAATTTTAAAGAAAACTATATTGGTTCGTAAATAGTGCTAATACTAAATGTATCGAATCTATATTTCAGTCGTCTGTTAACTTAACATACTCTTTAACTTGACATTAGATGAGAAAGTGCATGAAAAGTCCAATGAATAATTAGGCAACACATAATTCTTAAAATGTTTTTTTTATTTGTCAGCTGTTATATGTTATTGCTTGGATTTTAACCAGTCAGAAGAGGCACTTTAATCCTATATAACAAAAATAATAATTCATATTTATCAAAACCCATTGAAAATTACATAACAAGGCCAAGTTTGATACAGAAAAAAAGAAATATAGTTTTTTATTCATACGTGAAAGAATAGGTAACTCCATTATCTTTTTGCATTTTTCTATTTTTTACATTTGCCACTATTAGATTTTGGTGCCAATTCACAGTATTCTTTCGTTATGCTACTTCTTATCCGTTTGAAGTTACTGACTTCGCAAATGATGTTTCATTCTTTCTACTTAATATTCAACTAACCTATAATTCATTATTAATTTAAAATCAATATTTTAATTAGAGTTAACATTAAAAATTAAGATTTTTCACTCTGTATCAATTCTTATTGAACTTAACTCCTCCCACTAAAGTTTTTAACAAATAATATGGTAGTCATTACAACTTAAGCTGACCAACTCATTGCCAGCTCCAGAAGAGGTTGAGGTCCTTTGGGCCTAGGTACCTCGTAAAAACAGGCGCAGCCAGCCTAAGTGTCGTCGTTGGAAAATTTCCTCACTTTTCACCTTTCAACTAGGGAGCTCAGAAAAGTAAAAAAGAATTTTTTGTTGTTTTAGTTACAGATAAGTAATTCGCCAATATTAACAATTGTGCACCAAAAAATCGTACATTGTCTTACACAATTTAAATTTATCTCTTTGTGAAATTAAAATTTAACTTAAATTCAGAACAATTTAGTTAAATTAATCATCGTGGCTTTTTAACCGGTTCCTGAATAACTAGATTAATTATATTTCCGTAAAATCTGAACCAGGAGAGAAGATGATTTTTTAAGAATCATCAAGTTAAAAATATATGATAGCTAGCAGAAGTGAAGAGGAAAGAAAATACATGCAGATTGATGCGTTGTTCAATTATCTTACTTTCCGAGAATTCTTTATGAGTGATCTTCATTTTTGTACCCGACACTATACCGTTGATGTACCAAGATCTGACTCTATAAAAACAATCTAAAATTTTCTTTGTTATTATGTTCATTTAGAATCTTGATTACATTCTCAATAATCTATTTATGAAATCATCTGTTGTCTAAAGCCTGAATACATGTCTAATATCATTCTTCCAATCATATTTCTTCTACTTAACTCTAGCAACAAGGTTTCACATCAAACCTAACAATAATATCAATCACTCCCCTCCCCTAGAGAATTTCCTCTTTTTCATTTGTAACCCTCAAAACTGCTGGTATAATATATACAATTAATTCTGATCTTAATCATTCTACGGTTTCTTTTTCTTGTAATGACGGGCATTTAGTTATTTTTGGGTATATTTTTCAATAAAATATGCAGACATTATTGATCGTGATACAACACAAATTTTAACGAAATTCTAGGGAATCAATTCTCTACAGTGAATAAGATTCAAATGCCAAATCACAAGAAAAATCTTTTTCTTAATCATCAAAACTAGGATAAGCCTTATCATAAATTTACAAAAATTATTTTTTACTTTTAATTGATATGGGAAAAATACAGGATAATTTGCACTTTTTCAACTTCAACAAACTTTTGATTAATACTTATAACATTTCTTTTTTCAGCATAAGAAATGTTGGAGATGCATCTACACATATACATAAAATAGTACCATTAACAAGTTAACGGCGCCTCGAGAAATAATATAATTTATTCTTTAAAAGAGGGTTTTCAAATATTATTTGAATTAATACTTCTGCATTTTTTTTCTTTTTTGCAATAGAGCTACCAAAATTAATTGTTTCCTGCATGTGACACCTCTGTCACTTTTCAGGTCCTACAAAACACTTAACATATAAAGACCTATAACGAGCTCCAAAAGCTAATAATAAATTTAATTTCAAAATCGGTAGGTACACCAGTCAAAGTCAAAAACATTATATGACATATTTTGTTTTCTTATTCTTTGCTGGCACAAACAAAACAAGTTGCTTAAACTTTACCTAAAAACGAGTACACCTTGCTAAAAGAAAGGATGCTTTATTACATATTGTAAACAAATTTTTTATTCTTGAAATAAAATATTATATATTATATTTTGCAAATTACAAGGATTATGTAATTATGTACTGATGCATTTCCTAAAAAAATGCTTCGACTATAATAAAATGGAATTGCTTATTTCCTAAGAACAATGATAACGCATTGATGAGTAAGCACTTCACAGTTCCTGTAATCAAACAAATAGCTTAGATTTGTTTCATTTCAAATTTATTAATCAGCAGTTATAGAGCTGTGATTATATTCTCGCTGCAACAGTTCTTAAAATACAGGATAAGTATCAAACTTGAAGTTGAAAATTGGTTGAGAGTTTTCAAAACATTTTGCTAAATGGTTAAGAATACTCAATCCATTCAAAATTGTTTTGATACATTGGTAAACAATGGGGATTCAAAATTAATTTATCATGAAAAGTCACTCTCAGATAAGTAAAGTTGTATTAATTAGTGCTTTAAATTTGATTGTAAAATTTCATAAGTTCTAGAAAAACAATCTTGAAATTATCTTTTTTAGATTCAAGTTAATGATTTTTTCCTCATACTAATTGGAACACATCAGTAGGGACTTATTTGACTTTCAATAAAAATAATTTTACCATGTTTTGGAGATACTGGATCCAAATGAACAAATAGTAAGCATGTACTACAAAGTTATTATAAATGAGATGATGCTAGATTATTGAGATATGTTAAGCAAATAGCAGGTATTAACTTTCCGAGATTTGATTACATTTTCTTATTTGATATATAATCTTCTGAAACATTATTTTGTACTTTATTCTTTCTCCTGAAACAGAGAACAGGACTTTCCAAAGACGTAATGCAATTGTCTTATACAAATACAATAATTTTTCCTGTAATGAAATCGTTTTCTTCCTACTTAAGCGAGCTTATTTAGTAATTGCAAATATTCCTACACGATACTTTAAATATTAGAAATATACTTCAAAAATTAAATTTCAAATATTATTTTCAATATCTAAATTAAAATTGTCAAAGTATTCAAATTTGGCTTATAATATCTTTCTATAAATATGTAGCTCACTTACTCTGAGCAACATTGCATTTGCATTTTGCATTTAAGTGAACTCAACCTTTCTTTAAAATGGTCCCATTACTATTTGTATTCATCCAATTCAGATAAATAAAATAATTTTCTTTGCTTTGTCTTCTCGAAATACACATGTTTTTTTCATAAAATAATACATTCGTTAAGTTACAAATTAATCTTTTTGAAAAAGATATGCCAAATATACAATGTCTTTTCAATGTTCTCTGTCAGTTCTCTTTTTTTTTAATCTAAACTGTTATAATTTGCTTTTTTTAAATTTCAGCATTTCTTTTAACTTGATTTATGAACCTTCCAGAGATCAAAATTTAATAGAGATATGAGTTTTTTGTGTCTTGAACTTATATCTTCTAAATTCAACATTATAGTAAATACACATATATCAGGTGATATGCATAACACGCTTAGTGAACCACCAAAATTTTATAATGGGTGTAAGTAAGGTAAGTAAGTGGATCATCGATATTTAAAAGAAAAGCTCAAAAATTATATATTTAATTTATCTTCAAATTTCAATCCAAAGAATTTGATTGCTTACATTTCAATCTTTTTAATAGGTTTTCATTACATCAATAATATATGTCTTTGTACAGATTTCAAGAATGAAGAAGACTGAATTTTTTAAGAGTGAAATCAATGTCTTGAGAAAAGAGCTTCATTCTTCCCTAACACTGAATACCAACTTACCCAAGCCTTTTTTCGAAACCATTGCCTAAAAGAAGATTATCACAGAATGGAACTCATGTTGTGTATCCTCTCCTAATTGTAAACAGGCAAAATCTCTTTTCCCACCAAAATTAAGAACTACTGGTTTTACACTGACTTTAAAATTACGCAATTCCTCACTGGACATGTGAAATTCAATAGCTATCTTCAACATTTCCACATTGAAAACAGTGAGGTGTGCAATTCTGGGAGTGACAGCCCTTCTCACATTCTTCTTGAATGTCCATCTGTTTCAGAAGAAAGGAACGAGCTTTGTAAAGACTTAAATAACAGGTGGCCCCCGATTTCGGTAGACCTAGTAAAGAAAGAGAATTTTGAATTTTTTTGAAAATTTATCCATGCTTTTATCTAACTCCTTTCTTTTATTTTCAACTCTTTTTTTCCCTCTGTCTTCTTTTAATTTTATTATTTTCATCTCATGATTTATTTGGCTTTGTTATGTAATACATTTGTTATACCTTCGGGACCTGTGTAGTATTCCTTGGTGCACAGGAAGATATTTTTGTTTTCCCAAATTAAAAAAATAAATTTTCCATAACTAAATATTAACAATTTTAATTTAATCAGACTTTTCTCTATCTATCTAAATATTTTTTGATGCCTAAAACTACAAAAACTATTGAATCGATAAGATATTTTTTTTTTATTTTTTAGACAAGTCCACATTTATTCATATGTTTTTTCATTTAATTGTAATTAGGGAATTTGTATAATGTAATTCTCCAAACAGGATAAAATTTCATAGAGTCAGCAATCAAGAAAGCTGTATAATTTCAAATATAACTATATTAATTGTTAAAAAAAACTGTTGAATCTAGATTTTTTAAAACTGAGATAAAATCATGCGTATTTCAATATACAACCACAAAATATAAGGATAAATGCTGGTATGACGCACATTAGATCACTTCTTCTGAGCGTTTCATACACTACAAAAAAATGGATCAAAATTGTATTACGTACAGCCTCAAACATGAAAATAAATTTTGATAATGTTGTTGTATAAAACAGGAATTTGAATTAATATCATAATCGAAACTTGCCAGCGTATGTTTGCAATGAGAATGATGAGAAACAAACATGAACAATTAAACAATTATTATAATGGGTCATCGAATAAAAATACAATAATCTTCTAGTAAGCTATGCTAAAAATATGTTATAAACTAAGTTTAGATCATTCATACTTCACTTATGTAATCTAAATAATTCTGTTATGAAATACATGTATATAATAAAAATATCAACTCTGTACAAATCCATCAAACTGAACAAAAAACCTCGAAATAAATTCTACAAGTACAAATTCACACTAAAATTATTTACTTACATTTACAGAATTTATTGTGCACATTGCAAGAAACTGAGAAAGTTTCGTAATATAAGCGTTTCTAAATAGACGTTTACTCAAAACTCTCAAATACGAGAAGCAATGCTAATGAATTTTAGAGAATAACTTTGAAAGAAATTTCTTTTAAGTTTCGTCGGAAACAAGATTTTAAGGTTGAGAAAGACTAAATGCTCATGAAAAATTTAATTAAATGGGATGAAACTTATGTAATGATTCACGTTAAAGGGTGCATCACCATAGCAGTAATTATGGGTGTAATACAAGTAAAATTGTTTTGTAATTTTATAAACTGAGACACGGACATTTATATTACTATGCTAAGATTTCAAATACTTTAGTGAATGAGATGTAATTAAAACTCAATTTTTTCTGAGAGAACACAAACGCGTATAATTATTAAATTAGCTTAGATAAATAATTTTAAAGTTGAAAATTATGCATTTACTTCATAAAAGTAATTTCTTGGCGAGAATATACCATAGACTAAACTACAGTTAATAATGATTCGATTGTTTTGAAGATAACTTGTATTTAATTATGAAAGTGTAATAAACATTCAATAGGATTAGAGAAGTGTTTATTCACAGAATTTTTAATATATAACTATTCATGTTGTGCAAAAGTTTGTTAAAAATTAACTATGCATCATTGAAATATCGATAGTTTATTTCTAAAATTTCAGACTTGCATTAAGAATACTGATTTTAATTTTACTGGATATCAAACAATATAATCATATTTGAAAGCTTGTAGAATTTTGGCATTATGTTTTGGAGTTGGAAAGATTCTGCTTCATATTATTCTATATGAATTCAAAAGTGAAAGAAATCTCAGTTACGTAATTGTACTGAATGCTTATTCATATTTTTAAAGTTCAATAGGAGCTGGTTGACAATATTTTTGTCACACGTCATGGGAAAAAACCAGAAAATATATCAAAATGTTCATGTTTAAATAATTCTTTTTAACTAACAAATTCACATGAACAATAATTCAAAACTTACTGTAATTAGAGATTAAGAATGCTAATTATCTAATTACCTGTGATTGTTATGTCCTCTATAGATAAATAAATAAATATATATATATATATATATATATATATATATATATATATATATATATATATATATATATTTATTTCTAATATATATATATATATATATATATATATATATATATATATATATATATATATACTATATATATATATATATATATATATATATATATATATATATATATGATATATATATATATATATATATAAATAGTTACTATGTTACATAATTGTACTGAATTCTTGTTTTTATTTTTAAAGTTCTGTAGAAACTAAATGATTAAATATTTGGCATAAATCACGAGAAAAAATAGATAACATTTCAAAATGTTCATGTTTAATTAATATTTAAACTGATAAATTCACAAAAACAACGATTCAAAATTTATCGTAATTGGATATTAAGAATGCTAATTATCATTATTCGTAATTGTTATATTTACTATGGATAAATAGTATTTTAACTTTATTTATCTCATAAGGCTGAAATATTATTTTGCGTATATCTGAAAGCACAATTAAAGAAACTCAGCTTACATTGATAAATTAAAATACAAATTGAAAGTTATAGGTAAGTTTTATACATTTTTAGAAACCTTTATATAGGGGAATAAACTTTTTTGAAACTTTAACATATTTCAATGGATTTAACGTGACAATCATAATACAATAATTCATTAATATTTTAAGTGCCTATGAAATGATTTCAAATAGGTTGCAGAAATAAGATATTATAAAAAAGTGAGAATTTGTAAAATTATGAATCGGGGCAAAATTATGAGAATATTTAATATATGATATACAGAAGTTATTAATTGAAAATTTACGAGTTATAATTTTTTATTTTAAACGTTTAATCGTATATCAAGCACAAGAAAATCATTTTTTCGATATACAAAATGAATCAAATAAACTATATCAAAATTTAAAGCATTTGAATGTTGAACAAACAAAAGTGTTTTTCAATATAAATCAATTAATGTTGTTTATACTTTTAACAAATCATCTATTAATTGGTGTTGTATAATTAAATTATATAATTTACGCCCATGTGCAGTTGCGTTTCCACCATCTGGCGCCTCCCCAGGTGGGGGATAGGGGAATGCTTCCCAGATATTGGTGGTACCGGGGAAATGAAATACTGGGGGCAGACCAAAACTAGCATGCAGCGTCTGTCTCAGAGTGAGCGGCTTCTACAGCGTCTGTTCTCAATGTTATGAGCGGCTGGCTTTTGGGGGCTAAGTCACACTTCAACCTCTGTTGCTACAGACCTTCAGGTCCTTGAAGATGCTCACTTACTCTTTACCATGAAATCTCGCAAATGTTATTCATACTGCATTGCCCGTCGCGCAGGTAAACCAGGGGCGCGGCCGGGGTTTAGGCAGAGGGCATCGGTTGTCAAGTAAACTACACTCTCCGATCATGCATTACGGCTCACTCAAGATCCTCTAGTGCATTATAAACGGTTTATCCACCCCAACAACGAGATTCAAGCTAGATCAGTTAATTGAAGTGTTTGAGGAATAAGGTGCCCAAATTATTGCCTTGCAAACAACCAAATTAGTGATCACACTAAACTTAAAATAAAGAATTTCAGTGTTTACCGGACGGACAGACCCGATCGAGGGAAAGGAGAACTGGTCTTATTAGTCAGGAATGTTAACATTCGGAGTATACACTTACCTGCTGGAGGCTCGTATTTGGAAAAGCAAGGAATATCTCTTAATTGGAGAAGAAAGGTGATTAACATTTTCAATCTATATCACCCTCTTAACCAAGGTCAACTCCCTGCAGAATTATTTAACTGCATTAACAAAAACTCCATAACCCTAGGTGATCTCAATACCAAACATCATATTTGGGGCAGCTTCACAAATAATGTTAAAGGCAGTGAGCTATTGAGCGCAGCCGATTATAAGGTCCTTATCTTTCTTAAAGATGGATCTCTTACACATACGTCCTTTGGCTATGGGACATCAGGCGCCTTGGACATTTCTCTTGTTAGCCTTGAATTCCACCCACACTGCAAATGGAAAATTATCGATGGCATCGGAAGCGATCATCTACCCATCCTCATCGAAGTACAGATTAACAGAAAAACTACGACTACTAGCAAGAATTTCTGGAACTTTAAGAAAGCAATTTGGAATTAGTTTAGACAACTTGTTGAGAATGCTATTGAACAAAGGGCTCTTACAAATAACTTGGAACAGGAGTGGAGTAATTTTAAACAAGCTATCATCAATGCTTCCCATCAATCAATCCGTAGAGGAAATTTTAAAAGTCTGAATTTTTTTCCATCATAGGGATCCCGAGATGAGAGTTCACATCTTTAAGAGAAATGCCTCGTACAGGAAGCTCTCCCAAACTTTTGATCCAACGGATAAAGTTGAGCTAAATAAACTCAACGCAATCATTAAGCAAACATACATTAACCTTAAAAGGAATACATGGACAAATATGTGTAATAACATCAATGCTAGAACACCAAACTCCAAACATTGGGGACTGGAACAGACACCTAGTTATAATCAGCCACAAAATATGTCATGCAATTCTGTTCTAACTTCCGATGGCGCGGTCGCACAAGATAATAAGGAGGCTGCAGATTTGTTGGGAGAGTTCTATAAACATATGGGAAACCAAGAATTTAACCATAATGATGTTGCAATTAAAAATAAATCTAAAAGGTATATCCATAAGTATTGCACTTCTAATTATGGTAGATCAATATTTATTCGAGATTTTTTTCTGAAAGAGCTGCATTTGGCCTTGAGAGCTATGGACCTCCGTAAAACTTCTAGCTCAAATAGCATCCATGGCTTCATGATTGGCAATTTTGGACTTCATGGACTGCAGAGACTTTCGGATATTTTCAATCTTTCAGGGAATCTTGGCCGTCTCCCTAGAGAATGGATAAGAGCAACCATTGTGCATATCTTAAGGCCTTGTAAGAAGAATAGCGCTCCTGGGAGCTTCAGACCAATTACTCGTATTTCGTTTGTGTGTAAACTCACGGAGAGGCTAATCTTTGCCAGACTAAAACTACATTTAGATAACAGTAACTTGATTCCGAAAGAGCAGTATGGATACAGAAGTGGGCATAGCACTATTGACCAGATCTTGTTTTTCTCAAAATATTCGGGATGAACAAAACATGAAGCCCACCTATCACACCGCAGCTGCCCTATTGGACATGTCTACAGCCTTTGACAGAGAATGACGCCAGCTCATGATTGTCAATCTGCAAAACTCATTAGACATTAAAGGCAAAGTACTCCCATACATATCCGATTTTCTCTGGGATAGATCAATTAGAGTTAAGTACAATAACACCCTCTCGGATCCTTTCGGAATAAAACAAGGATTTCCTCGGAGCTCAGTCTTGAGTTCAATTTTGGTTTCCTTATATATCTCTGGCATTGAAAAAGAAAGTATCAAGTATTGTAAAGTGGGTATATTTGCGGATGATATCATCATCTACAGCTCAAGCATAGACATTGAAGACATCGAGTGTAAACTCAATAATGCTATGGATGGGGATTACACATTTGCTGAACAACACAAATTGATTTTTAATGTTTCAAATTTAATTTTTACCTTTTTTACAGCCGACAGACATCTTTTAAATTATCATTCTCTAATTTAATGAATGGAACTTAATTGAACTATAATAAAAATGTCAAATACCTTGGTTATATCCTAGATCATGAAATTACAAGTAATAAACATATTGAAGGACAAGAGCTCAAGGCTTGAAAAAGGCTGGATATTTTCAAATTTATATCAGGTCGAGATTGGGGAGCAGACGCTAGTACACTTCGCACTACATAAATCTCCCTTGTTAGACCAATACTACAGTATGATTTCCCTATCTATTTCTGTGCTTCCAAGACTAGTCTGGTTAAGCTTAAAAGGGTGCAGCATAGTGCAATTAGAGTCATCACAGAGCTACGTCATAGTTGTCCAAATGAAATTATGAATTTCGAAAGTAATCTGCCGCCTCTTTCTCAGAGAAGAATTCTGTGCCTTACTAAGATTATAACAAGCTCATTAGATATAACGAGCAGCACAGAACTTCTAGCTACCTCCTAGACTGAACCAGCAACCAACGTCTAAAGAAACACAGCTCCTTTTGCTATGCAAGGGCACAAAATCTTAATTCTTCGAATGTAGAGGGTCACTCATTGAAACCACTGGGAGCTGGATTAGAACTTGATGGAATATACTTCCTTGAGGAGCTCCTAACAACTGTGACAAAAAACTCAGAGATTCCGGCTCTCGTTAAGCAACTGGCACTCGAAACAATCCATAATATCCCTCCATGTTCTTTGAAAATTTACATAGATGGTGTGGGGGAGTCTCGGGCAGTGGGGTGTATATAAACACAATCTCCGGAGATCTAGAGTTTAAAATAAGAAACCCAGATAATTGTTCCGTGTTTAGATCAGAGCTAATTGCCATTGGAAGAGATTTACATTATGCAGCAGAGGTGGAGGATCAATTAGGGGGTATCTGCGTACTAACTGTAAGTCATGCTTCTATCCAGCATTTTTTAAATTTGAGCACTGTTGGAGATCAAACTAGCCTGGACATACTAAATCTTCTTGAGAGACTATCACCAAACACACAGTGCATTTTTAATGGTTCCCTTCACACATGGGAGTATAGGGAAATGAAAGAGCGGATTTCTTGGCCAGATCGGCGTTAGAAAAGGGAGTAAACCCAGGTGGAGAACTCACATCTAGTGAGATTTCTTCCCTGGCAAAAACTGAATTCAATAAGCTTATGGTAATTTTGCCCCAGCCATTCATGGTACTTCGCCAAAAGACAGGGTGAAACCTTCAAACTTAGTCCAAGATCTTATCAATCTGCTTTTCCCCACTATCTGAGTGGGAAAACGACAGGAATCACCTTTCAGCAGGAGTTGAAGACATTTCCAGACTGTTCTTGGCATTCCGTCAATATGGCCTCCCCTGGACATATCTTAACATGCGTAATTTTGAAAAAAGACGATATCCTTTGGGCCCCATCATTTTTTAAGATATTTTTGATTTTATGGGGGTTGTTTAGCTTAACCTGAGATAAGTAACAACAATATGTAATTTACGATTGCGTATCTCAGTTACAATAAACCATCAAAAACAGAGCAGTTTAAGGAAATAGTGACATAGAGCAGATATCAAATGTAAATATTTTCTAATCAACACAATTAATTGCGTTACAATTTAAATTCTAATTATCTTCAGTAAGAATACACTTTATTTCAGTAAATTCAAAATTAGTATAAATTGTTATTTAATTATATATATTTTAAAAAATTGTAAATAACTGTTATTTACACATAACAGTTATTTCTTTAATCACGTCTATAAAATTTTAAGAGCTCCACATATTCGAATAATTCCCTTCAACTGAAATATCAAAAATATACTGTATAATTATTTATTTTGTTTTCAATATATGTTTGCATTACAATAAAGTTTTATAATTAGTTAATTATCTAAGTGCATTTGAATATTATGTTATCGAAATCTCACATAAATATTAACTATTCAATCTTATTATTGAAACCTATTAAAAATATGCCATTTTTAAATAAACACACTAGTTATTAACATGCAGAAGTGCATATTTATGACCCTTTATATATTCATGAATGAAACACATTTACTGCATACACTAATTATATACTGATTATAATATGCTACTGTGTGATTAATGTATTCCAATTATACGGTATAATTCTCGCAACATATTATGGTTCTGCGGTAGTGTTATCAAAGGTTCATTGTTAAATACTTCCATCGTTTAGTAAAATATTATTCAAATATTCTGTGCCGAAATTCAGTTAAGTTAATGCAAAGACAAGATAATTAGACTGATTATTATTCAAAATTTAAAATTTATGCAGAATTCTAATGCATAGAATGTTTTGTATGGTAGTTTTTAATTTAAATTTAACTGTAATTGTGAATGAAGAGTTGTTATATTTCATTAACTTAAATTAAACTTTTGAAGCTTCATAATAATCAACTAATTATTAAAAGTTTTTCATGATACACAATGAAAACTTTTCAAATTTATCTTAAAATAATTTATAATTAAACAATTTGCAATAATAACCAATGCTTTGTAGGATTGTTATAATTACTGAGGTTTTGCAGTTTAAATGAATTTATTAAAATCCACTGTGTTAAAATAATACAAAGTTTAAGTGTGTAATACCAAGTTTGTTTGTTAATACAAAGTTTTAAAATAACTAAAATTTATTTTTTAAAAATAAACTACAAAACATTTACAGAAACTTTTTAGGAAATATTTTAACATCATTCTTACTGTTTTTTTTCATAAGAAAAATTTTATGTATTTATATTTATAAATAGTATTAGATTAATCATAAGTAAATATATATGCCACGCTATAAACAGGATGTGTTTTTTTGCATAATGGTAATAAAGTTACGTAAATTTAAATTATTTTGAAATTTAAATTCAATATTTTTATAAACTTACCAAAATATTTAAACATGATTTGATTCCCGTAATATTAAATAATTGCATTCCGAAACACATGTTTTATTAAATTATAAGTAACACACTAAGCACACATTCTTATTTAAATCATTTCCAATTATTATAAGTTTATTTTAATTATGTAATACCTGATTATGTTTGTAAGACATTTTAAAAACTACCAAATAATTTTTCTTAGCCTATATTTAGATTAAATAAATATACATCTTACTTGTTAGTAAAATTGTTAAAATTGAAATAACCAAACAAAAATCAAATTTAGTAGTATAATTATTGTAAATCGAAGTACTGAACAAAACAAATTTATAACTATTGTTTTAATGTAAAACGTTAAAAAATATGATTACAATTGATTTTATAACATTTTATTTCCATGAAATATTTCTAACATTTTATGACATATGAGTTTTAAACATCTGTAATTGAAGTAAGTTTGAGTTCAATACAGTTCTCTGTAAAAAAAAGTAACTAATTTTTTTTTTATCAATGATCCGATAGAATAATGCAAATAATAGACTTGTTTTGAGCATTCTGAATTGAACTAGATCATACGTAACATTTACAAGTGGCTGTATCACTATTTATTTTAGGTTTGTCCCATCAGTTTCAAATAGGTAATCAAAATCCTGTTCATGGCACAGAAAATTTGATGAAAATGGAATTTCAGTCACGTCATAGAAACGGTTTAGAATAAAATTTCCATGTGTATCAATACTAATACATCTCTTCACTCTGTAAGCACCATAGCTTTCTGTTTCGGGAATAGTCAGTTAGAAGTCCTTTATTTCTGGACAATAAATTGGACAGCACGAAATATTTACTATGCACAACACACATTACACACAAAATACATAAACACATCACACGCATAAGAATGCTTCCGTTAAAAGGATAAATCTCAAGTCTGACGTTGCCAACGGAGAAAGAAAATTTTTCTTTAAAATAGATATTGTGTCAGCTCATACTAAATACTTAGCACTTCCAACTGAATACGATGAAAAGACTTTTTGATTAATTGGAATGATTTATTCCAATACTAGTAAACCCAATATATATTTTTTTCTTGGGAATATTTTGTTGATTGTTTTCGGTATCACAGTCATCTGTGTGTGCATTTGATTATCGCCAAATGTTCGCTTAAAAATTATACATGATTTTCCATAAATTTGCTGTCGTTAATGTTTAATATGCTAAACTACAATTAACATTCGAAAACATATGTAGCGCATGCACATTCACGATAGATTCGAAAGCGGTAAATGGATCGAATAAGTCTCTCGCGCTTCTATAAACTTGCGTTATCAAACTTTCTTCTTGCTTTAAGGAAACATTTTATCATATCTACGAATGCTGGAGACGGCATCCTGTCGAAATGAAATCTTTTTTTTCAAAACGGCTGAAATCACGACATGGTGGAGACAAGAGCAACACAAATGCACGTATTCTTGTTTTATAATTGATGAATATGACTGCAGTCAAATGAAATGAAATTTCAATATTATTGATCATTTGTAGTTTTTAAAACAAAGTGTCATAGTGTAGGTTTAGTGCAAAAATACTCAAAATATATTATTTTTGATACAATGTTTTGTATGCAAGAGGAGGACTGTAAGGAAAATTATGATTAAAATTTGGGCACATATATTGAAAGGTTGAGAAACGCTGGTTGAAAGCATAAAAGAGTGGCATTTGGTAAAAACATGACAATTAATTTCTCAAGTAATTTAGGAATTTTACTAAATCCATCTTTATAGATTATTAAAAAAACCTATTATTTTTTTTGATTATTAAAAAAATTAGTATTAACATTTCCGTAAATGGTTTTCCAATTTCTGCGAATAAATTATAAATTTAAAGCAACCATAATACTTATTAGAATGCATTTTGAAACTTCCATGAAAACTAGCCACACTCTTCTGAAGCAAAAACAAAATATTATCACATGATAATTACAAATAATATAAAATGTTAATTGTTTATCAGAAATATGGTCAAAAATTTAAAATACCTATATTTTGGATATGACAAAAAACAATGCCTATAATTTGCTGTAAACTTTAAAACGTACTAAAAAATTGATCTACAAGGAAAAGGAAAATGAGTAAAAAACGGAAAAATCATATATTATTTTGGAAAAGAAATTTTACAAGGGCTTTATCATAAAAAAGTTTAAAAAAATAAGTATGTCCCTTTAGAATATTGGGATCAAATCAACGTTATAGAATATTGCTTTATAACTTTGAAATATAAAATAGAAATTATATTAATTGATAAAAAGAAATACTTGTAGGGAAATTCTACTTGTAGGGAAATTCAATTACCGTAATAAGTTTTCCTTCAAAAACAATTCAAAACTAAACTCCATTGAAGGGATATGTCCAACGTACAAAAGGGCCTGATCATCTGATTTTTGGGACTTGGGTGGAAGAATGTCTAAAACTGATATTATTGATAACTAATCGCGTCATGCTAGGGTAAGAATCCACCTTCCAAAGCAAAATGAGACTATTCAAAATGAGCGATGTAGCGAATGTTGTGCATCACGGGTCATAGATGATAGAGATGAATGACGGCTGCAAAGTTGTTGACATTGACACCAGCGAACTCCCTTGTACTTAACTCCAAGGAGCTTTACCAGTTTAATTGGAGCTGCTGGGACTTTTAATAAAAATATATTAAAAAATGGCATTATAAAATTTTTTACAACAGTTGAAAATGATTATCTTACAACATGGCTTTAAATATGCAATCAATTTCCGAATAATTTTAAAGATGAAAACAAGATGACAATATAATGGAGTCTGTGAAAAGACGAGGTACCGTTGCCCAACAGACAAGCCATATGAACCAAGGTGGTACAAACAGTGTATCTCAAAGTACAGTGCTGTGAACGTTGTTGCGTCTGGGCCTCTGAAACAGACACACAAATTTGCAAACGTGTATGGCTACTGGGCGCCCAATGAGGAGCGATTGGTAGCCTTTTCCGATGAACCAGATTTTATGATCCCTTGGATATATGGGCATTGGTGTGACTTTTGAAATCAAACTTCCTGCAACTATTGCAGATAAGGCCCTGGATGGAAATGGAAGCATTATTTTCTCTAGAATATTTACTTGTATTCACTGGATTCACTCATTATTGTGGAAGAATCAATAAAAATACTCATATGTCATTTCGAATCATGTCCCACCCTTTGTATGGGCATTAATTGTACTCAGAATGATGACACATCTACCAGCAGAAGAATGCAAAGTTTCATACAGCTGATAGTGTATGTGCGTGGTTTCAAGAGTACCAGGGTGGCCTTATCACTCTCCACTGGCCAACAAACTTACCTGAGTTATATCACATTGAAAATCTGTGGGACCACCTTAAGTGACTTGTTCGTGGGATAAATATCCAGCCACTTAATCTAGAACAGCTGGCCACGACATTATAGCTCAACACCACACCATGATTCAACCCCACACCACAGTGAACACCCTCAGGAACTTAACTGTCATCCTGTTCGCCTCTTAGCATTTCGCTCTGTGAAAGGTGATTAATCTTGCTTTTGGCAAGTGGTCACATTAATATGATTGGAATGTTTAACTTGAAAGCTATCATGTTCTATTCATTGTTATCGTTAATATGCTAAAAATGACTAAAGTAAAATTCCTAAATTCTTAACTACAGTAAGTATATAGGATAGTCACTTGTCACATTCTCCTCAAATAGACAGGAGCTGTTACTTCAACTAAAACAGACACGTTCATTACTTTTTGTCCAATTAAATGCCATAATTTTTTAAGATAATTAAATAACTAAAAATTAAAATTAAATCATATGCATTAATGAACATCGTCATGTTATTGGATTATGCCTTAAAAAAGCAATTTTAATTTTCAGTCCTTAGAATACTTCATGGCATGAAATCGCTCTACAAATATATATATATATATATATATATATATATATATATATATATATATATATATATATATATATATATATATATATATATATATATATATATATATATATATATATATATATATATATATATATATATATATAAACAGTTTTATGAAACTACTTTTAACAGTAACTACACATACAGATAGATTGTTTGGGTTAAAATATACATGTTTATTTGAACAACTCAAACATAAAATCACAACGATTATAAGTTTTTTTATTTATAGCAAGAAGAGACAAATTGCATAAGTTTTTTAAGCATGGAATGTCAGATATATTGACCTGGTAAGTGTAAAATTTATTCTGGTTTATATATAAGTTTATATATCTGATAAAAACTGGTTTATATGATTTGAATCTACATTCATTATAATACAAAAATTACAATTAGTTTAATAAAACATCTAGAGATATGTTAGTATTTAAAAAAAGAATAAAATGTAATATTTTTAAAAATATAAAAAAATTTTTAATGAAACATGTAAATTTGTGACAGTAAATGTAGTGATTTTCATTTTTTATAAGTAGACTAATATGTATTTCGACAGTAATAAAAGATGGTAAAATATTTATCTTGCGCTTCTCTAATAATATTAGGTATAATATTTACAATCAGCCATCAAATTACAACTGTTTCAAAGAAAAGCTTTTGCAGAATAGTTTTCGCATATTTTTGTTAGTATTATATAATCAATTTTTTTAATGATGAAATATATTGAAAAAAAGATATGCATTTACGAAATGAATAAAAAAAAATTCAAAACTGAGTTTTTAAATATTGGAAAAATAATTCGTCTTCTGTGAAGTAAATAAAATTCTTACTCTTTTATTGTGTAAAATTATTTAAGGATTTTCATATCACTGAAATCCAATGTTAATGATAATATTAAAATTGCACAATTTTAATTGCGTTTCCAACCTTGGGAAATTCATTTATAACATATCATTAAGAAACACAATTTTTTGTTTTAATGATAATAAATAAAAAATAGTAATAAGAATTTTCTTATGGTAAATAATATCTCTAAATCAATTCTCAAACTTGAAAAATGTTATTCTTTGCAAAAATTAAATTCACTTCGAAACTATAAGAGTTTACTGAGAACATTAAGCTAAATTTTACGTTATTTTTCACTTCACTCTCTCCAAACTCTTTCTCTTACCTCTGAGAAACATCATTAATCTTATTCAGTAGAGTATGAAGCCCACTTTTCTCGTTTATGCTCATGACTGCTGAAATGAATGAAGTGACGTTTAAATGATGACGTGAGCACCAAATTTTCACCACACCCATACACAGTGAAAACACAAGCATGCCCGTTCCCACTACTTAAAAGAAAATTACGTTTTCTTACCAAAGATTTTCAAAAATTTCCTAATAAATAGGATTTTCTAATGACGATATGTATAGGTAAAAACGCTTAGAAGTACTAATTGACATTTTCTGTTTTATATAACTTAATAAAGCGTATGCTGTGATTGTGAACTTATGTTAACATATGCTATAATTAAGTTATAAAATTTATTACTTTGTAATACCTAATACCATACTGCTGAAATTTAATAAAATGAGATATAAGTATTAAAATAAGCGATATATATATATATATATATATATATATATATATATATATATATATATATATATATATATATATATATATATATATATATATATATATATATATATATATATATATATATATATATATATATATATATATATATATATATATATATATATATATATATATATATATATATATATATATATATATATATATATATATATATATATATATATATTAGCCTTATTTAGCTAGTATGTTGCTCTTAAGTCAAATTGTCCCAATAGACGTAATTCGATACAAACTTATTCCGTAGTGACTAAACTAAAGTGAATTTCATATTAAAATAACATTTAGTTGAGGAATCACACTCAGACGTTAAATTAAACTTTCATTACTAAAAGATGGAACTAATTATATTATATTTTATTTAAAATGCATTGATAAATATTTTTGTTTTAAAAATTGATTTAAATGAACTTTATAATTTGGAGTTATTCATTAAAGAATCAAAATGTTTTTTTTTAAAGTTATACATAGCACGTATACTAGCATTATAATATTCCTTTTTAAAATGATTTTTTTTACTACACAGGTAAAATATGTTATTGAGGGGCTTTTTTTTCAAAATATTACTAAATATATTCCATTTACATTATGCTGAATGCTAGTTTTTAGAATAATTGTAATATTTAAACAAAAATATACATAAACCAGATATATTTCTCTTATGCTAAAGTTAATTTTTTTATAAAAGTTTCGTTATCATTTGTTTTACTACATGAATGATGGACCATGTGCATCACACAATAGCTTTCAAAAAGCTACATGAAATATATTTTAATTACATTATCCCCAAAAATATTTCTACCGGAAGAACATCAGTTTTCATAATTTAGCACAAATTTATGATAATTTTTATCTGTATTTGTCCATCTCTCTAAGTAATATATAATAAATTTTGATCTAAGTTAACAATAAAGATAAAAATATATGATTTCAAAAAATGTTAAGTCAAAATTGCTTGATAAACTAATTAAGGAGATATTGTAATCATAAAATACTGGAAAACAGTTTTCAATTTATTTAACAAATCATTTGCTGATGTAATTCTCACATATCAATCATATTTACCATTGAGTAAATAAAACCAAATTCTTTTTTCAAATGAAAAAAAAAAGATTTTTCAGAATGAATAAAAATTAGATGTAGAAGCAGTAAATTAAAAGAAAAAATCTAAATTGACTACAAATTTTAATTTAACAGATATAGAAAATAAGAAATTATAATTTATATTATAATTTTAATTATAATATAAATTATAATACAGGATATTATAGTATTTCATTATCGTGTTTTTCATTTCTAAACAGAATGTATACCATTCACTAAAACACCTAAAATATTATATACCATGCAAAGTATTTAGATAGAAAATGCGTTTTATATTTGCTTCCAATAATTCCTTTTACTTTCGAAAAGGTGCACGTTTCCTCTGATATCTTAAATACAATTACGAATTAAAAGTCTATAACACAATAATTAGAAATAAAATGTATAAGCTCGGGTACTTTTAGAAACTTAGTATCACATATTCCTTTGTAGACAGTATATCATTTAATAGTGGATTTAATTCAGTCTCATATGTGTTAGTCATCATTTAATTTAATCAATGATAAGAGCTGCTCACAAGTTATTCACAATATTAGTAATAGAAATATGATGTTGCTTTAGCAGCATTTGCATTTCAAGAACAATTATATTTCGGAAGTTTGTTTCTTTTTTTATGCTATTACAGCAATAAAGAGTAACAAAATAACGAATTTACATCATTAAATATTTGAGAGCATTTGTGGATTTCTTATAATATCTATTAGTCTTTATGATTGTGATGCTGAATTGTAAGCTATGCTGAATTCCGTTAAACGAATTCGTAATCTTTTATCTCTATTGTGTTTCAAAGGACAATTTCAAGTAAGACAAATAAAGAACAAATCATTTCACCCATCACGTCTTAATCCTACTAGATATATTGTATTGTTGTTAAACTCCTTTCTTTTTATTCCCTACAATAAAATTACACAGTCTGTACTAAATGTTGTTCATGTGAACTAATTTTTACCTTATTCTTAACTCTGTGCGACAAATTTCAGCATTTAGTGCATTGTACTGTTTTTACTGAAAACAAATACACAAGATTAAATATGATAATAGATTAATATTCAAAAATTTTAGTAAAGTTAATATTACTGTTTGATATAAGATTAGAATAAAGATGAATATTAAATCATGTGGTAACATTATATATTTAAAATATACATAAAATAAATAAAAATCTTTTTAGCATTATATGAATATTTTTCTGTATTAGTAATACATTAACTTAGAAATTTATTGTTTACATTTTATAATTAATATTTTAATCATAATCAAGTCATAAATGAATTAGATTAGAAGGACATTATTCCGAATTTCTGAATTATTCAAACTTTGTGAAATATCTTGATTACAGAATTGTTTAACGGAAAATCCGTTATTATTGATATTCAAGTTTATGCGTTACATTATTTTGTTTACACAAAATTTGGTAAAAATAGTAATATAATACTTGTTATAAATTAACGATGTAAATACATGCTTTTCATAAGCTACTGTCTTTAGAAAATAAAAGATAAGAATTTTCGAATGTTATTATTAATTGTAATGAATTTATTTTTATAGACATATTTTAAGAACTTTTCAATTATTTTTTTTTAAAATAATTGAAAACTCTTACACTTTTATAAAGTTAATTTTTAAATAACAAAAAAACACAGTACATTAAAAATCTCAAATAATTTCAAGTAGTAAAATAAATATTTCAAAGTAGCAGTTCATTTATATTTCGGTGCTTAGTTAATTTTTAGTCAAGTATACATTTGATATTTAGTAATTATTACAAGGGTATATTAATAGTTATTTTTCAATGCATAAACTATTTCATGAAATTTAATGGGATTAACCCATTTTTCTTTAATAGGAATATAAGGAGAAGAATCGGAAACATGATTTCAAATAATTAAAAGAAATAGGTAAACAAACTAAAATTACTCATCTAGACTTTTATCACAACTCAACAAATCATAATGCTTGTCAATGCGAAATACTTTTATGAATATTAAATTATACTTCATATGTAAAACAATAAAATTATTTACAAAATAATGTGAAAAAGGCAAATATTACTCAGCTTAGATATTTTTTGCTTTTTCAAAAATACTGTTCTGCTTTAGTTATAAATAAACTAAGAAATTCTATGTGCAAAAATTAAATTTATTTTTACGTTCAATATAAAAAGGAATGACTTCAACTTAATAATGATTGTTGTATGATTGGTTATCACACATGTTACCAGTTGATTATTTATAAAAGCGTAATAGATAATTATTTGCTTTTTATTTATTAATTCTCTATATTGCTGAGCAATACACTCTAGCGAAATTACTTGTTTGTAACAGATAAACCTTCCTATGCATTTGCTTGTCCGAAAACTTATATCTCAATAACAGATATGTATAACAATATACCTGTTATAATATAGTAGAAAAAAACTTACGCGCGCGTGGTAAGTATATTTATATTAAAATGTCATTTTATTTAGTATCACCTGTTATTTTATTTAATATATTTTTTTATAAATTGAATAAAATTTTTCATTTTAACCATTCATTACCGAAACATAATTGTTAATATCAATTGATTTTTATGAAGAAAATAATTTTTAAGGTATAAAAAACATTTTATATAATTCAAAATATCATTAACTTATATTATGCATTTTATACCAAATAAAATGACACAAGTGAAATAATATTTTTGAGTAATTGTTAGACATTGTCTAACAGCAAACAAAGAGAGACGATTCTTACTCTAAAATTCCCATCAATTCATAAACAAATCTCTTTTGCATGCCATTTGTCGTAAATATCATCCCATTACCCTGGAACTAATAACCTTAACGGAAGAGTAAATTTCAATCAGTGAAACAAACGAGATGTTATCGATTTTCCCTAAATTGAATAACTGAACGTTAGAGAATATTGAAGCACCATTTATTTCTTATTTTTGAGATAATAGTTTGACAGCTCTGCTCTAGTATCTTGGGAAAAAGGCATAAAATTTTGCAGTACTTTTAATTCACTTATATAATATCTTAAATTTTCATATTAAGAAGAATATTTTGTTCATTTGCATTCAGTTCTGAAGAAAATGTCTTTATAATTTGTTGAAAATAGGAAGATAAGGTTTTTTTTGGTTTGTATTTAGCTTTTACCAAAATATATTGATATTTATTTAGTGTTATAAGAATATTTTTATATAAAATACAAGACTGATTATTTGAAACATAAAGCGTTATAACGATACTATGGACAATATTTCTATTTAAAAAGATAAGTGAATGTGATTTTGTAGACGCTTTTACTCTCAGTTTTTTTTATTCGTTCTTATTAAATCATGAGCCTTTCATTCTGCAAAAGTGCTAGATTTTTTTTGAATTAGAATTAACTATTTTTGTAAGGTTAATATAAACTATTTTTAAGCAAAAAGTAATAGAAAAAACTATTTGTTTTTTCCGAAAATTTTCACTTCACCTACCAATTTCAAATAAAAAAAATGACTTTATTTAAATATATTTTACTTAAATTGAGTTTTCAGTTAGAGAAAACTAATTTTTACTAAAATAGAACGTTATTAATTAATAAATTCGAGAGAAAATAAATTGTGTTGCTTCTTTCTTAACTTAAACTTTCATCATAAGCTTCATATAGACTACACTAATAATTTTAAATTTCCTTTAACGCAGCTATTTTGAATGCTTATGCATCTCAATAATATTATTTTTTTAGTAAAAATTGTTCATTTCACCCATATTTACATATTAAATAAAAATATATTTTTTTGTTGCATTACTTTTGTAAAATTTACATTGCATATAATTCATTAAATAATGACTAATATATTCGCTATGTAACCAAAAATCACCATAGGCAATTTTCGAATTCATTTAGATTCATTCAAAATGTAGCAAATATATAATAAATTACATGCTAGAAATCATTTTTCTTTAAAAACTTTAACTTTGGAGCATTCTATCAAACTAATCAAGCTATAATTTAACTCATAATATGTATTAGAAGTGTTGCGTTTTGTATGCCCCATAGCATGATGAACGCTTAACTGTTTTTTATCATTAATTGAATGCAACTGACATATAGCATTCACACACACTTATAAAAATATTATATAAAATTCAAGTTAGAAACTCAAGCTAGTAAAGTAAGCAATTTTCTACCTAATTATAGATAAACTAAGGTGAAGTGGTAAGGGATCTTATAAAAAGGATATCATATTGATTTAAATTGATCAATCAATCATCCATTTAATATCAATAGTAAGTTATTGTCTCAAATGTCTTCGAACACTATAGGAACTATTAATTCGCAGATTAATATTACCATAATAAGATAAAAACAAAATAGATGGAACCTAAATCCTTGAAATTACCATCATGGAATTTCGTGATTGACACAAACTCAGATCAACTTAAGCTATGTATTTAATCAGTTCATGCATAAGTTTATAGTGTAAAACCACATAATCACATCATAGGACCTTCTCCAACATCTAATTACGATAGCTTACCTATTATCTGAAATCCAATTACAGATTTCTTTGCTTATCGCAAGTCTAATCCGACTTTGATGAACATTGTTAGTTTCTTATTAGCTGTAGGAACGCGGAAAAAAACCAAATCGCTTAACCAGTGTTTTGGCAACTATATCAATTATACGTGTACCTGATCTGGACTGTAATCTTCTAGAATATTCAACAAAGTTGGATGTCAGTTGTTTCATATATTACAGATAATGATTTTTTTATCTCATTGAAATATTAATTCTTAAGTTTACCTGAGTAATAATTTGGTATTATCATTCTATGAGGAATTAATATTGTGGATCAGCTAGACTGAGTCATGTTTACCAACAAAGATATTCTGAATGTATGTTTAAACTTATGTGAGTTTACAACCATGTCTCTTTCTGAGGATTTCAGCTCTTTTCTT
Organism: Latrodectus elegans; assembly: GCA_030067965.1. Taxonomy (NCBI): domain Eukaryota; kingdom Metazoa; phylum Arthropoda; class Arachnida; order Araneae; family Theridiidae; genus Latrodectus; species Latrodectus elegans. The sequence continues at coordinate 51,538,359 of CM057820.1, forward strand.
TTGCTCAACATGACAGAAGCAAGCTCGTCCAGACAAAACTTTCATGAATCAGCTCTCGTATTTTATTTACGAAGAAGCAAGGAAATATATCGACTTCAAGTGAGATCATCTAATTGAAATTAAAGGATATTGAAGGACTTTTGAGCAGGCAGTATAAAATAAAATATTTTTTATTAGATCATTATTAGAACAAATAACTTTATATCGTAATTTACTCCATTACAAAATTGAATAAATAATTCCTAGATTTTGAATAAAGGAAAAGTTTATGATAGCATTAAAAGTATTCAACTATATTACTAAGAAGGAAATATAATTTTATATTTGTAATCAGAAAATACTGAAAATAAGTTATTAACATAAGTCGCCACTCTTTTTAGAGGCACTGTTATTGATTGAAAAAAGTTTTTGCTTTACCTAAACAATTTTATTCATAGGATGCTTAAAGAGAATTTGTACAAGTAACACACATTTTTAATGAATGTCTGAATACTGAAGATTTAAAAATTAAAATATAATATCGCGGAAACCAATATTAGTTTGCTAATAAACATGCTATGGGTTCAATAAATTATATTATATGTAAAATGAAAATGAACAATTTAATTCCTTGACTTCAAAATATTCATTACACAAACAGAGCTTAGTTAATTTGACATTTGAGTGTGAATTCTCTTAGCATAATATCAATCTTACAATAAATACAATTGGTTATTTTCTTTACCATTTATATTATTATGTATTTATTTGCTATATTAGTCAAAGTTAATTTTTTCGAATGTGATATTATGCATTAACATCTGTATTTCCCGGCATACATAAATAAATAAAATATTTCAAAATAAATAAATTATCCTCTCAATAGTTGTTTTCAAAAATTGAGGTAAATTTGCTTACCTCAAATTTTTTACACTGTAAGAAGCGAAAAAATTAGAAAAGCTAATGACATTAAATAAATTTAGTTTTTTATTTTTTAATTAAATTAAAATCTTCACTTGAAAGCATGAAAATCAGAATTCTACCCCTTTTTCTCTAATATATAAAAATACTTGGTATGTGAAATTCAAGATCTTTTAGTAGTGAGAGAATGTTTTACTTTATTTAATCAAATTTGAAAACAAAATAACTTTGGGAAATACTATTTGGAGAGATGTAAAAATTTAAATAGAGCGACAATATTTTGACAATTTTGAACATAATGAAAGTAAATTATAATATAATTGCAACTTTAAACTGTGCATAGAAAATGACGTGCAATTAGCCACACACACAGTTACTATTGTGTTAAATTAAATTATTATTCATAAACACTCTTGTAATCAAAATAATGAAATAATATTGTACTTGACACCATATAAGTATAAGAAATTAATTATTTCCATTCGCATAAACATTGAATTCAAATACTTTCATAATACTCTTCTTCAGATTAAATTGTCAAATTTAAAAATTACTGAAGTCCAAAAGCGTAATGATATCAAGTAAATATTATACAAAAACATTTAATAATCTAATAATATGTTGTCCATACATAGCTAAAATACATAATTTTGATTCATAGTATTTTTAAAGAGCTAATGCTGTGTACATTATGAAGTGTGTAATTTTCATAAAAGAATATCTCAAGATTTAAATTTACTAGAAAGCTTTTGTGAAGGCAAGGAAACAAAGCAAATGAGTTTTAATGAATAATTTTAAGAGACAATTATACATGTTTTTGAGGAAGACTTAAAGAATTTGTTGGAATTAAAGTCTTAATATTCATAAAAGGGATCTTTACGAAGACGAAAGGTTATTTAATTATTTTGGTTGGAATCTTTGTTGTAGTACTTATAATTATCTCTGTAATATTACTGAAATGGAACTATAATCTTTTAAAATGAGTCACGGGTAATTGTGTGACTTTGTTTTGAGTGCAACTGGTTACATTTAAATATTTATGCTTAATTACCCAGCAACAACAATTACTTAACAATTTTAAGGGATGTATTTTAAACTTGAAAAATAAAGCTAAATTATAAAATACAAATGTAATTATACTTCAAAAATATTTCTTAAGAGAATTTTTAATTAGAAAGTAATTTTAATAGATATCACACACATAATTAAGTAATTTTAATAGATTAATTTTTTTTATTTCAAAATATATATTACACTATTTTTATTCTCAGAAAGAAATCCAACTATCTTAATATTTTCCTAATAAAATTACTAACGAGAACATATTTGTCATTTTTCTCACAGACTTTGAAGTACTTTACACCATTCCTACATGATTTTCTAGTATAAAGAAAGAAAATTTACTTTAATTAAATAATGAAATTTAGAAATAAATACTGTCATTAGAGGAAATTATTTACGCATTAAAAAAGGAGTACATTCTGAAAATAATTATTTTACATGAATCACTGCGGAAAAAAATTAAAATTTCAAAATATAAGTTGAAAGTAATTATAAAATTCTGTTGTATGGATTAAAATGATTTTAGGAACTTTAGGAATACATAAAAATGATAAAATCGTTTCACAGTTTAGAAAACGTAAATGTTTTCTAGCACGCTATCAACGTCCAATTGCTGAAATATTAAAATGAATGATTAAAGCACATATTACTTAAATGCAATTCACACAGAGAGAAAGAAAATTAATATACGTAAAAAAACTTGAAGGTTTTGCTACTTATTACATATTACTGCACATAAGAGTTTTTAATATTTTCTGAAATATTCAGTTAGAAAACTATAAAAGTAAAAGAGAGCAATATAAATTGATATTTTAATGTCAAAACAAGAACAAAATTTGATAATAGTTCAAGAAATATATTTCTTTCAGACAATAATATATTTTGAAATACAAGAAGAAAATAATCTAGTGCAATAATAATATTGATGTAAAGAATTACTCACACTGTAATAAGGATTAAAAAAATGATAATTTTATAACATAAAATTTCTAACATTTGTGAAGTTAATTTAACGATAAAAATCATCAGTTTAAATTTTAATTAACTAACAAAAACTTTTCAAAATAGTATAATTTTAATTGTATTGTTGCTAATCTAGAAATTGTCTTACAGAGCTATTTATGAATCCAAAAATATCTATGAAGTTTGAAAAATATGAGAGTCTCACAAAACCAAAAAATTGTACTAAAATTTAGACGCTTCGAAATATGAGCAAAAGAAGACATAATTTAAAAATATTTTTATGAAATGTAATAAAATTTGATGATTTCAAATAATATATAGTGTGAATTAAAAATGAAGCTTACTTTGAAAAATTGCCACCTAATACATTCCTAAAAAGGAAACAATATTTATATATAACTATGTGAAACTACAGATAAAAATAAATAATAAACAATAGAAATGGAAAAATAGGTTATAACAATCAAACAAATATTTTGTAAAATTTTATGTGTTAACACATGAAAAAACTTTGATTGATCTGATCGAAGAATTTTATTATCTACAAATAAACGAATTTGTATGTTGTAGCAACAAATCTCTCAAACTGTTATTCTTTCTTTTTTTTTAAACAAATGTGCCATTATACTGCTATATTATGACAAATCTTTTTATACCAGCTGAGTTTAATGAAGTATACCAATAAAATGTAGATGTTAATAGAAATTTTTCTACTGTTTTTTTAGAGAATATATTAAAAGTTCGGCATTTCTTAAAAAACACCTAGATTTCAATTAAACTTTTAAAATATACACTAGAATTATCTCTAAAATAATTCTTATTGAGTGATTTTCGAGTGCAAAAATCCTAATACCTTATAGCGTTTCTAAATGCAATATAATGCTTTTAGAGAAAATACAAATTTGTTTGTCTTATTTGAACGTTTTTTTCTAAAATATGTTTGAACAATTATCACTGTATATTAACCTTACTTGTTGATTACTAAAGTAAACATAATGCATTTCCTTTCATGATCTATTAGCACTAGTCACTCTATATTTTCACTTAAATATGTTCTGATATAAATAACAAAGATTTTAAAATATAGCAATAAAATCTATCTCTATCTATCTATCTATCTATCTATCTATCTATATATATATATATATATATATATATATATATATATCTATCTATCTATCTATATATATATATATATATATATATATATATATGATTAATTTCTTGGTATTATTTACTAATCATAAATGAATCTCAGAATGTATCCCCACTAATTAATCTATTATAATTCTAGTACCGAATTCTCAGAATATGTTTTCAACATATAAGCAAAGGCTTAATGTTTATTATTTAGTGTCATATTGGAAGTAAAATTCAAAAATATTTTTCCAAAACTCTATCATATTTGAAACAAATAAAATATTATTTACATCTAATTAAATTGAAGTTTTTCTTTTAATTTTCACTTAAGAATGAAATGAATATGTAGTTTTAATAATATACCTCGTGATCTGAAACTGGAACGGAAAGACCACTTGAAGCTTATACCTGCATCTTTAAATGGGAAGAAAAAAATGGGAGAGTACTTCGGTAGACAAATATTTTTTTTTTAAATTTTGGGATAATTTTAATTTTATTTGGGGTTAACTACGTCAACAACTAGGGGATTGATGATCTTCTGCATGCTTTTTGATTCTTCATAAGGTTCCTGATTATTTTCCAGGATCTTTTTACCTTGCGAGATGTTTTTCGACGGTATTAAATTCTCTTGTAAAGCTCCCCATTTTATTTTAGCATGAAGGTTTAGCAAGCTTGTCAGAAAAAAGTGATGTCAATTATTTTGGATATTTAAGTCAGATAATAATCAAAGCAGTGCAAACATAATTAGATATATATAGGTTCACTGGAGAAAGATATACATATATTTTGAATATTTCTTTGCTTTTAATGGCTAAAATGAGAAAAAATGAAGGTTACTTTTGACCATAACAATGAATTTATTATTTATAATTCATTTTAACAAAACTTTCAAGAAAAATTTTAACACATTTTTTTATAGAATCAAATTTCAAAATTAGCTCATGTGGTTTAAATGATCACATTGCTAACATATGGAAAAAATGAACATTTCGGATATTGTAAATTATTAGCTTAAGTGAATTTAGAAATCCTTTATCATAATTTTGAGTAAAGCAAATCTTAAAATAGATAACTGAAGGATAGATATAGAATTTACCATAAGCTGTAACTGTTATTTCTTTATACATTTTAAAATTTTTGTGGAAGAAAATCTACAACTATTTCGAAAATGTGATCGAAATTCAAATATTGCAATCAGAGAAGTAAATTAAAATAAAGTAAAATAGAAGGATATTCTTAAGTTTTCAACAACCAAATTATGATAGCTAACCATCAAAGGCTGGATAAGAACTTCACCAATATTGATTCACCGAATCAAAGTTTTTGACCTGACTATCAATCCAGTTTTCTTGTTAAGTTTAAGCAAAGCTTTATCGTGCTTATTTTTAAGCTTATTAAAGCTTATTTTTAAAATATGCATCAGGACATTTTAAGAATAATTTTAAAAGGATAAGGAAGTCACTGCACTTCAATGCGCTATTTCGGGGATCTTAGGATCAATATTTATAATCACTTGTTCCATTAAGACTATCAAAAATTTAAATTTAATGAGAGGAAACACAATAAAAAGATTGATAAAAGAATCTGGTTATGAAGTTTCACTTTTTTAAAAAGCACTCTCTTATATAAATGGTGGGAGGACAATATAAACTATAACGAATAGTTCTTTTTCATTTTTTTCTTTGTTAAATAAATTCCTTTTATCTGCATCTAGATCTCTATAGTCTCAAGTTTCAGTTATATATAAGAAGTTTACAGGCTACTGACAAATTTCTCTTTCAGGCTTATCTCTATAATGACAAAATTGTACACATTGAAAAAACTATGATTTTGGCACTTGGAGTAATCTGACCTAACATCCAATGAGCATGACACCTACCAACCAAGAGTCTACAATAAAAATCCAAAAACTAAGTGAATATTCTTATTCCTGGCTTGAGTTAGGCAAATTAGCTTAACTATTTTCTTTTTAGGCTTATGAACAATGATGTTGGAAAAAGCTACCCCCTTTTTGTGAAAAGCTCATTTCCTTGATAAATATCGATTATTCATAGAAGAATTTACAAATGGATAACTCTTGAGGAAGTTATCCATTAGTAACTTTTTAAAGGCAAAAATAACTAGCACTATTATGCGTTTTTTAAAAACTTACAGAGAAAGACACATAACAATGAGATATTGATTGTATTGGTCACCAACAATTTCATCAATTTCTCCAATATCTAGTTTTGTTCTCTTGACGAGGACTATGTCTGTATAAGTATTCCAAAAAATTCAAGATCATTTTGTTCTTAAATGTATTTAAAGTGGGTTAGAATCATTAAATATTCTTATATTATAAAATAGACTAAAACATATAGATTCAAGATGTAACAAATATAAATTAATACGGAATACATTTGAAATAAAAAACGAATTGTGTTATACTTCTAACAAAACTCAACATCTATGAATCAGTGATTCAGTGATTAAAAAAAAAAGAATGAAAGGTATGTAATAAAATCATAATATATATATATATATATATATATATATATATATATATATATATATATATATATATATATATATATATATATATATATATATATATATATATATATATATATATATATATATATATATATATATATATATATATATATATATATATATATAGTAACAATATAATAATGTGCTATTTTTATTAGTTGGCTGAAATCTATTTAATCTAGTTTTAATAAATTTCATGAACTTTATCCTTTTACTATTTTTATAATAAATATATATATATATATATATATATATATATATATATATATATATATATATATATATATATATATATATATATATATATATATATATATATATATATATATATATATATATATATATATATATATATATATATATATATATATATATATATATATATATATATATATATACAAAATATGTAGTGATTTTGACAGTTAACAAGAGAATTTTATAAATGTATAAATCTACAGAAACATATTTGGAGTTATGAATTAACATAATGTATTTTTAATATATATTAAGTTAAGTCAAATATATATAAGTATAAACGAAGAGTCATTTAATATATATATATATATATATATATATATATATTATATGTATATATATATATATATATTATATGTATATATGTATATTATATTTTACTTTAATCATTATACTCAGGTAACGCATTATCTATTTCATTCCTTAAAAGAATTAAAAAAATACTTTATGAAGACATTTATAGTAAAAAGTTTTTCACATAAAATATAATATATAATATATATATATTTATATATCTTGAACAGAGTTTAAATGCTACCCGTTTACTGAAGTTGTTTGGAATAAAACAGAAGTAAATCATGGAATATCTGACTTCACTGAAGAATGACACATTTTCTGACAACTTTTTTTTCTCTATTTGAACATATCTAAAGGGTCAAGGAGGAGATAAGAATTCTATTTTTATGATAAAAAAAAAGCAGAAAGTTTTGACAGATAGATAAATAAAAAATATTCAAAATCTATTTTCGAACAATTAATATCTCTACTGAGAAAAATACAGCTTAAGAAAACATCATATTTCAAAACCTAATTTTTGAAGGCATATTTAATTTTCAAAATATATAATAATAATTCTATAATCATTATACAGATACCACATTTTTGTGTATAGAGTTGATAACATAAGATCAGCTGCATTATGACTTTTAAATTATCAAATGGTAAAATTTTGCTTCATATAAATATGCTTATTTTAAGGAAAATTTTGTGTTTAATAATTTAAATATGTGTGTTTTAGCCTGTCATCAGAAATTAATTGGAAACTCATGTATGGTCATTTTTTTACATTTAAATAAAACTATTTAATGGTGGCTAAAGAAATGGGAACATGTCAATAGTTTAGGTTTTTTTATTTTGTTGATGATTAAAATTTTAATTGTGCATTGGAATGACATATAAATTATCATTAAAATAATTTAAATATTAATATTTCAAAAATCGATTAATCAGTACACTTTCGTTAAATTATTTTTGATTTCTGATGATAATTCTGATTGTGATTAATGATTAACAGTATATTTTAGTTACTGTTGAAGTCATAGATTTGTATGAAATGATAATCACTTTTAAACATGTTTTATTTCCAGTTTAATTTTTCTCAGGAAGCGAAACACGCCAGAGAGCATCCCAAAGATTTCCAATGTGATTAAAGTCGGGCGAATATGCTGGCTACGCCTTACGCATAATTCCTTTATCTTCCAGGTAATCATTGATGATGTCAGCTCTATGGGGAAGTGCATTATCGACCTTTAAAACAAAAGTAGGGCCAACTGCTGCAGCGTATAATCTCACAATGTGTTCTAGGACTTCATCTCGACACTGGACAGGCGTCACAGAACCCGGTTAAAGATGTGCTGGTCGATGCGATATCTTGATGAAATCCTTGCTCACACCATAATGCTTCCGCCTCAGAATTCATGATGTTTCATGAAGTTTTTGGGCTGATTGCATTGTTCTTGTTCACGCAATATCCTTATACATTTGCCATCTGGCTCCAGAACCAATCTTGACTAATCAGTAAACATGACATTGCCCCAGTCAGACACAGTACAATATACATGTTCCCGGCACCATTTAAATCATGTCCCTCTTGATTATATGGATAGACAATCACAAAATCGAGGTACCCGGGCGTACAATCTACTCATGTGTAATGTTCAGCGTATAGTACCTGCAGATATCACCTTACCAATGGACGCTGTAACCATAGATGTCACACATGTGGAGGTCACTCTGCGATTCTGCGCTTGGCTAAAATCGCAATATATGGATCTTCCTCGGGGTTTGTAACACTTGGGCAACCACCTACGGACTTTCGGACAATTGTCAATTGTGTGGTTTGGAATTCTTTCGATAAACGTGAAATTACAGAATGATGAACGCCGAAGAATAGAGCAACATATGAGATCGACTGTCCTGCTTCAATGCGCCCCACAGCATGCCAAGGCTCATAATCTTCCATTCATCTTCTGGAAGTCATAGAAATACGCATTTCTTGAAAATAAATTGTACGAAAGTTTTAAAGACCCTCTATCAGCACTTACAAAGAACTTCTGTAACCCTTAATAAATCTGATATCTAATAGAAGGTCCTTTTTATACATATTTCTTGACATGAAAGTATTGTTGAATGTTACCTAACATATTTGCATACTTCCATCTACCTCTGCAGTCATATACATCATCTTCAATTCTGATTGGTTTCCGGAGATTAGCATTTTTCTCTCCATGCTTAACTTTTGGAAGTGAGTGTATTTAACTTCATCTTATGCTTCGAAAATTACTCCAATTTTTTTGAGATTTTCAAGCAAGGCAGATTCAATTACTTTTTCTCAAGGAAACATTTTGAAAATTTTATATTTGGATTCGGATTTAATATTCATTAATTACTTAGTCTAATGTAATTTTTATGTTATTACAAAAATCTAAATGATTTAAAAGTATTTTGGAAATAAAAATTTATATAGTTTACAATTATTTAAATACTGATTACACTCACTAACTTTAGTTGATTGTATACTTATCAAATGTTTTTGTACATTTTGCATACAGATAAACTGATTTGTAATTTGAAAAGTTTAAAATACAAAACTTGAAATTTCTTTTAATGCGTCTTACCTAAAATGCAAATCTCTTTATTTTTTGTGTATCAAATCCTAAAGTTTTTACAGTCTCTGAATTACAACCTTGCTTCAATAATTCGTAAAATATAATTAAAAATATAAATTAGTTATTTATAATTTAACTTAAATCGTTTCAACCTTATTCCTTAAATACAATTTTTCTAATTGCAAAGAAATACGACTTTGATAATTCAATCATTAAAAATTTATATAATTATCAATTTATTAAGAAACATTTTAATTTCTTGTAGCTTACATGAAGGATTTTGATATGTTATTGTAAAATTAAATAATATATATATATATATATATATATATATATATATATATATATATATATATATATATATATATATATATATATATATATATATATATATATATATATATATATATATATATATATATATATATATGCAATATTAATAAAAAAGATATATTCAAATTATCCAGATAAATTTCAAACATTTTATTTTCTAACGGTATAAACTCGGAATATATGTAAAAAGAAATATCTTGAAAGCTTAAAAATCATACCTAAGGTCATAGATTAGTGTATTTTAAAAATTTAGATAATTTAAAGAAATTTATATCAATAACAAATATATATTACGTGATCTCTTTAAAAAGGAGAAATACTTCAACTCGTTAGAAGAATTACTTTTAAATATCTTTAATTTAGGAAAATTATTATCAAGCAATGATTATTAAATTAGTGTAAAATTTATATATATTTTTGTTTTAAGGCAATTGTTATATTTATAAATCTGATGTTGGTACATTTGATATTAATCATATGATAAAAAGATAATTTACCTTAATTACTTCTCGACATACTATTTTGACAGTTGAATTTTATAAAGATTCTTTTATTTATCTGAATCAATTTTTTTATTTATATCTATTTTAGTAGTTTTATCTATTACAATGACAATATTATAATTAAAATGATATTTAATATATATGTGTTAGATGACAAATGTTTTTCTAATTTACATTGTGTTAAACACATTTTCCTGTTAATATTTTTCTGAACTTTTAATCAGTGAGGTAAATATAATAAATGATAAAAAAAGCAATTTATATGTGCGTACCTCATTAAAGAAACACAATCTTTTAAATATCTTGCATTAGTTATTTTTCCCATATTAAGAATACTGAAACCATGTAACATAAGTATTATAGCTATCAAAAATCAGAACATTAACTTATCGGAAATGAGTAATCTCTTCAGTAAAGTCAAACAGAGAATTTAAATCTCTCTGTAATAAAATAAATTAACTATAAATGTTTCTTTCGTTATTTTATTATTTACTTGACGTCTTAATGAAGTTTTTAGATACAGAAAAGATCGTAAAACTGAAAATAATTCAAGTTGAACAGACATTATAGGAATCGTTAAAATTCTAGTAATGGAACAATATAAACTCAGAACCAAGTACAATAAAGTGAATAGGAAAAAATATTAAAGTTAATGTTTATTAATTTTAAACCACTGTCGCTACACATTAAATAAATAAATTTATTCATTTGTAATTTACTTACTGGTATTTTTTCGTTAATTATAAGTTTATTCCTGAACCACCATCTTTAGTTAGATTTAATGTGCATACAACTGTAGATAATATGCAATAATTAATCACATAATTATCATGAAAATATTTTTTGTCATTTGTGAATAAATTCTTAAAATTTAAACACAAAATCGATTTTTTTTAAATATTTTTCTTTGATTCATTTCATATTATTTGAAGGTAAAATTGTGTAGTTGCAAAGTAATGTTTTAGTATGACTATTGTGTATTAATATTTTTCTGATGACAAATTTGTGTGAATCTAAATTTAACAATAACATACAGATTTTGATAGTTTTGAGTATGCTATCAAATAAATAAGATAAAATTAAATTTCAACGAATTGTTACCTGTTTCGTTATAGTTTGTTTACGTTTATGCTCGTGAACTTACCTGTACCCAGATCAAAAAAAACTATACCAGAATTATGGAAGCCACTAGAGTGTTACAGTTTATATTCATCCCGTTACAATTACAACTTTAAAATAAAAATCATTCGCTCAGAATGTACTGTGATTTGCATTGATTACTTAAGCAACATGCAATGATATTCTTTTATTAAATCTCTTATCAAAGATGGAATTTGTTCCCTCTTGTTGAAGAATCTGTGATTCACGTTGAAGAAGACAAATCTTTACTACCAAAGGAAATCACACAGTAAGGTCATTATATATTTCTATTAATGCTGTTATTGACAGTTGCTGGCGGAAAATTCTTTTTAACTTGCTCTTATCAACTTATTCAATTTACTTTACTTATATGATAAGCTTTCTGCTATAAATGACTTATTAAATTGAAACAAAATGCATAAATATGCAAAATTAAAACTATGGCATCTTATAAAGCTTAACTATGCATTCATAAATATTAAAAATTAGAAGAAATTACATTTCAATCAGGTTCTAGATTTCTTTAAATATTAAACGTAAACACGTTATTATTTACGTTATATGAATTTATGAATTATGATACTTTTGCTTTATTTACTTGATACCCAGCAAACACAAGCCTATCGGATCCTGATGAGCCGATATTGGCAGTGTTGGGAATGAGTCGGCATTGGTAAGCTGATTTCGTAATGATAACAGTTCCATATCGAAAAACGACATCAAAACTTTTTATTTTAATGTTATTGAAAATAAGTATTGGTACTAATGCGGCTACCTGTCGTCAATTGTGAATATCGTCTGCCCATATAGGTCTCATACATGCTTTCCAACTCTGTACCAAAAATCATAAGCAATATAGGTCCTATTAAGGAATAGTTAAAGTTAGTGGCATCATCAAATTTTCTCAGAATTCAAGACATTACTGTTACAAATGCAACAATAGCAAAATAAATAAGATATTAAAGTTTTTTTTTTTTTTTTTTTTTTTTTTTTTTAATGTTTGATATATGAGAACTCTTTGTTTTAATAAATAATGCATTCAACTTTTGCACTGATAATTAATAAATATGTTTTAATTATTTTATTGTGAAATAGTTATTTAATGAAAAAATATGTAAATAATTTATATTTAATTTTTTCAGTAAACACATATTTTGAAATATAAGAACATAGAATGTATTATCTATTGAATTATTGCAATAAGGAAACACATTTCTCAAGTATAAAAAGTACTTTTAAGGCCATGGCAGTCTAGTGCTTAAGGCATGGGCCTTTTGTTTGAACTGGTGATGTTCGATTCCCACCAAAGACTTAAAGGTTTAGTACAGCCAAAAACCCACCGAGTACATGCGATATAGGTACTCGACAAATCTGTGGTATCAAAAGTCCTGTCGTCGGTCGTTGAGCAACTACCATGGGTTTAAAGGTAAAACAAAAATTCATCCCGCTTTAGATCATTGCTAAAATTAAGGGGGGTTCTCTGGTGGTGCCATCTATCGGAAGAGTTTCGAGGTAAGTCCTACAGTGCTTTGTAGTGCTCTGGTAAAACGAAAGACGCGTCCTACTGACTTATATGGGCATTCACAATGGCAGAGTAAGCTTGGCTTGTCCAAGTGTCATAAATATATATATATATATATATATATATATATATATATATATATATATATATATATATATATATATATATATATATATATATATACATATATATAATATATATATTAAATTATATTATATTGAGATGACTCAAGAAACTAACTGTAAATAACAATAGAAATTATTTAATAATCAAAGTGAAGAATACGATTCAGAAAAAATATCTCCTTTCTTTCAAAATATTTAAAATGAGTCTGCAAAAGTTGCAACTTATAACGTGATTAAATATCACTGAAAGAATACTTTAATAAGAAAGGAATTATAAGATATTTAAATGGGAGTTTTTAAAAGAATATTATTATATATTTTTTAATATAATTTCATGTATTTGCATAAAACTCAATTGTTTAATAATTTTTATTAACTCTAACCGCTTAATATATATTTTTACACAACTTCTATCATTATTTTAAGGAAAAAAGAATATTTTGGATTTATGTGAAATAATATTTCATAAATAAAATTTAAACTTTACGATATTAAATAGTATAAAAGTTAATAAATATATTAAAATTTAAATTTATTTTCAAATGACTTATTCCATTGTAAATAGAAATCTAAAATACCTCTAAATATGCTTAATATTTTAGATGTCTTACTGAGTTTGTTATATATATATAAATAATTTCTTTCTGTGTTTCCATATTATGATGTAGAGGATTATGGCAAAAATTAAAAGTATGTTTATTATTACATTGAAAAGTTAGAAAATTTTCTTAGACGATCCATCTATTTTATAAAATATATTATACTTACAGAATAGAATATATTAAAATATTTTGAAAATATTTTATTTCGCATATTAATATCATATTTTTTAAATCTCTTTAAGTGACAAGATATTTAATAAAACTCAGTTAATATTTTTCAAAAATAAATTACAGGATCTTTATTCAATCAATATTTTTAAATAATTAGGCATTTTTTAAAATTATTAACATAAATTTCACTATACACTGTATTGATTCATTGTATTTATTGACTTTAATTAGTTTACTTTATCAAAATATTGCTTAACATTGATTAGGAAAGAACAAAGTTTATTAAAAATTTAAAATGATGTTCAGATTAAAAATACTGTTAAAAAACTAACTTCATACTTAATTTCATATTATATTTCATATGATTTATAATTTGATATGTTGCAATATCAATATTAAAAATAATCTTGATAAGTATTTTATTTTACGTTCATCTGAATGAAACATTTCAAAATTTAAACTAAAGTGTTAAAATAAACTTGTATTTATAAAAAGTCTGTTTACAAGGTATTATATATTTCAATAATAATTTCTTTAAAAAAATAGGAGAAATATCAAATTAAAATTGTATTACATACGTAACAAAATTTCAAGCTGAGGAAAGTAATTTTGTGAAAAAATTAATTAATATTAATATATTTAAATCTTAAAAATTTTACATGAATAAATTGTATTCTAATTAAGGAAGAAAGTGAAAAAAAGAAAAGAAAAAAAAAAGAAAAATCAAGTGATCGAAATAAGAAAAAAATATGAAAAACATTTTCACTTAAATTCTACCATTATTAAATATGAAACATAATATTTTTTATTCAATTTTGTTCTTTATTGAATACTTTGTTGCTTAATTTTATGACAATTATTTTTTATATTTTATAAACTAGAAATTGTTTATTGTAGAAAAAATATCACTTCTAATATTTTGACAGACATTTGTGAATTTTATATCATGAAACATTTCCGGGAAATAGGAATTGCTTTTAGGAATTGCTCCATCTGGCAGAAGTAATATTTTTGAGAATCTGTCTTGAGAAACAGCTGGATTGGAGAAATCAGGGAAGAAAGCTGCATGACAAATGTTCATACATACAGTAGCATACTAATGGTAATATGAATTTCTTCTGTTTGATATCAGCTGCTAAATTCACTCTGAAGAATTCGAATGAAATGTTATTCAAAAATACTACATCAATTTCTTAATATTTTCATTTTTATATTTGTTTTTGACCATATTTAAGATTTCAAAGTTGATTTACGTGCACTGGAGTTTCATATTATATGCAAAAATGTTTTTAATTTTTCATTAAATTTTCTAGCTTTAATATATGTTGAATTACTTTGAATACTTCATAATTGCTTAAGTTAATGATTAACATTATTAATCATTATATATATATATATATAATATATATATATATATATATATATATATATATATATATATATATATATATATATATATATATATATATATATATATATATATATCTATATATATATATCTATATATATATATATATATATATATATATATATATATATATATATATATATATATATATATATATATATATATATATATATATATATATATATATATATATATATATATAATATATATATATATATTGTTAAAATTACTGGTGTTATTTCACTAATTGAACTACTTTTTAATCCATTTTCTAGCACATAAGTCCATTAAACATTTTTTAAACTAATTGCTTTGTACTTCAAAACATTGATTAATTTAATTAGTTATCTGAAAGGAATATTTATAAAATCCCTCTTAAAATATATTAATGCAATGCATATTACATATACTCCATTATTAAATCCTTGTAATTAAGGAGAAATTAAATATCTCAATTTTATCCAGATTTCATTATTGAGAAAAAAATTACTGTCTCTTTAGACATATAATTGTTTAGGGACTTAAAACGAATTAGGTTTCTATATCTCGTTTGAAGATAAATTTTAAATATCCTAAAAATAATACCATAAAATAATAAAATGGTTCTTTCACGTTAGAAAAAAGGGTTAAGAATTTTAAATAGTGTAAATGTTAAGATTTATTTGTAAATATTTAAATGCGCGAATTTAAATTTTATTAGAAAATTCAGAGAAAAATAATAATGAAAAAAAACACTGTAAAGATTCTATGTATCTACTTTTAAAAAATAAACAATAGTTGAACTGAATAAAGCTAATATTTCCTCGATGCATAATTTTTCACTTATTAATATTAGAAAAGCAAAGGAATTTCTAAATTAACTTCGTAAATTTTAAATAAATTATAATTTTCTATGACATGAAATTTATTTTTTATTCAACTTGGTCTCAGCATAAACTTTTTAATTGACCGTGAGATTAAGTTAACATTCAGGCAAATGAAACTAAAATTTAAAGGAGAAATTTTCTCTGAAAAATATCAACTTTGTTTAATTTTGAAAGTTGCTTAATTTAGTTAAAATTTTGAAAATTGATAACATTTTTTATCTGATTCTTATTTATAATTGTTGTATACTAAAATAATAATTAATTTAATTTACAAAAAACTATATTTCAATATAAACAAAATAAAAGTTGAAATTTTAAAAAGAATATAAATATTTTACAATAATCCAAGAAAAACTTTTATTTTTCTTGAATTGAATTGAATCTAAAAATTGCTTGATGAGATATGTGAATTTGGCCTGCTTGTAGAGATAGATTCACAATGAATTTTGAATAACTTTTTATTTTATTTTGAACATTTCATCTAATATAAAAGAATAATTTAAAATTTTACATTTTTAAGAAAAATCTAAAATTTATTTTGAAAATTAAGTAAAATCGGTAATAATTATTTCTGAGAATTTTCAAAAAACTGTTTTTCTATTCTAACAAATAACACTCAAATGCATTATTTTCCACATACTTTACGTATTTTGACATTGAATATTAGCTTATAAAGCATATTTTCTTCGTGAAAGAATTTTGTGTTTCAAAATACTTAGCAACATCTAGTAATTAATATATTTATTGCAAAGGTTGATAATCAGTAATAAATTATTAATATTAAAAATCTAATAAAGGATTGAAATTAATTTGAATTCTAATAAACATTAATAGAGAATAATAAATATCCCCGGTTTTTTTCAGTTATTTGTGGTGAAAATATGTATAATTATTGTTATGCATTATTTATATATTAAAAATTTTCGATAATTTTTTTCAAAAAGTATTCCAATCCTGAAATTATATCAATGCAGATGGACAAATTATGCGAGAAATTCTACATGCACATACAAGTATGTAAAATGTATACAGTAAATCCTTAGTTTTACTCAACATAATTTTGAAGTGCCAACAACTGTGGTCATAAAACGTAAGTCTAGACGTAATAAAATGGCTACCTATTACGTGACTAAGTAATATAATGCCCTTTCCATAAATTCAAAAAGAATACTTAATAAATTCAAGAAGAAGCCCACCAGTTAAGGAAAGTATAATATAAAATAAAATATTAAGAGACAAAAAAATATGTATTACATAAAACTTGACAACCTGTGAGTGTAAATAATTGGAGTTATACATGTGTTCAAATTAATTCTTTATTACTAGTTTTCTAGTTTTTTTTCTTTTTTCACTAAATTATGAAAAGGAAGAATAATTAATGTTAACGAAACACACACACACACAAATCAAGTTCAGAGCTACAAATACTTTATATACATACATACATACATACATACATACATACATACATACATACATACATACATACATACATACATACATACATACATACATACATACATACATACATATATATATATATATATATATATATTCTAAGAAAAATAATTTTTTCAAGTAAAACAGGTTATAATTGCTGCAGACAGCTTTGAAAAAATGTGTTTCTAATATAACAAATAACTTTCAAAAGTTGTTTTTTCCTTTTCTCAACCCTTTTCAATTAAGAATATAATATAGTCATAAATTATAAAACCATGTGTATCACAGATTCTGTGAATCAACTCTATTTGACTAAAATAAAAAGAAATATTTTTCTAGTTAAAAAAAATGCATGGAAGAAATAAAACTTCCATTAACCTTGGATCTTAGATACTTAATATTTTAACCGTTGTCAGATTTTGGATATTTTGTTGCATATTTAATTACTTTTATTTCATAGAAAATGGCTTGATTGGTTTTACGGTAGAGTTTTCTTGATTGTTTTGTTCGTCGCTCAAAGGTCATTTTTTGCACACGTGGGCTTATTAGACCGGGAGCTACGGCTTAAAGTGGATTCCGAACCACTATAAACATTCGTGTCCAAGGATGGTTTCGAACTAACGAACTGTTGAACCGAAGGCAAGAGCGCTAACCATTCGGCTGTTAGCTCGGCGAGTTTTCTTGAATACATTTGCACAGTTGTTTTGTTTTTATGCGGTTCTACGAGAAATAATGCTTCGTTTTTACAGAATTTTCGTTTATTTGTATTATTCTTTGCAGGACTGTTTAGTGTCGTTACAACTACTCTGCTCCTCTTTTTGGGTTATCAAAGTGCAATAAAAAACATCAGCCAACTGTTGATTGTTTTTTCTACATATGTCAGAATGCGTAGCAGACATTTCATCAACTGTATCTATACCTTATTTGCTGCATTAAAACTGAATAATTTCTAGCTTTATTTTCTAAAAAGTTTCATAAATGAGGAACATTTTAGATGTTTAAATGATTGAGTTGTTTTTCTTATTATCCAAACTGTTTGAATGTTACTTTTAATAATATTTTCTCCTAATTCAGATGTTTAATCATTCTTCTCCAATTCACTATCAATATAATGATAAATGTATGTTTCTTTATCAATTTCAAACTCAATAGGTTGTTAAATATCTTAAGCAAAACATTCAACGTCATCTTACAGAGTTCTCTCTAATATCTTCCTTCACTTCCTTTTTATAATTTACTTATTTACTTTTATAAACCGACCATTGTTACAACATATTTGAGATAACATATGTCATAATTTATGCCTCAAAGTAACATTCAAACAAAAATGTCGTAAATTATGCCACCGAGCATGATTCAAACAATAATGGAATATCTAATATTATAATTCATAATTTCACTTTTTCATTGTGGTGGTTTTTCATTTTTTTGCAAAATGCATTTTGAAAAATGCTCAAAAGTGTCTAGAACATTCAATTTTAAGTTGTTACATTTCAAACTTTTCAGAAGAGTGTTCAAAAGAAAATTTAAGTAGAAAGAATAAAAACATTTTTAATGAGTTACATGTGGAAAAATTTATTTGTTACAAAATCAATTATTACTAAAAAAGGAAAAACTTTATGAAGGAATTTATTTAAATATTATTATAAGCAGATCTTTACTTTGTTAAACATATCATTTCAAATTTGTCCTAGAATACTTTAATGTTTTTTCCCCTCGACACTTAATCACGAAAATATTCTCAACATTTTGAGCATAATTTTTGTCTGTTTACCGTATCAGCAGAAATGTAGATTTTTAATACTTGGTACGATGTCATTACTTAATAAAGTAGGCTTTTCTTCAAGAGAAACAAAAACACTAATGAGTAATGACTCTCTCATAGAAAAATGACACCATGAAATTTGACAACCCACTTCAAATGCCTTTTAGTGAAATATCGTAATGATTTTTAGTAGTCACCAGCTGATAGAGAGTTTTCAAGAGTTTTACCATTGAGAATAAAGAAATGGAAACAATGACGTAAGACAAGGGATTAGTTTGGAGAGAATAACTGAAGGAAACTAGCATAAGAAACCCTATTTTTTCCTAAATGGAAGGAAATTATTGAAGACATTATTAACACATATATAATTTTATTTAAAATCTTCCAAATTTATAAATATAATCAACATGCTAAGGAGATGAAAGTGAATTCTCATATGCTGATGGATAAAAATACTTTTGATGGAAACACGAGTAGAATATGGAGCCATATTAATGCATAACCATAATAAAGTGTTGACTTAGTAAGTTTACCTTTTCTGATATCCAAAATAGTAAAAAAAAAAATAATTATTTCTTTTATTAAATTTTCAAGTTTGAATTCATTGCTGAAAACTCCTTTTAAAATCTGCCACTGTGAATTTAATATATTTTTTCTTTATTATTATATGCTTATATTCTAAACTACGTTGTAACAATTTGAAAATAATATTTGAAGAAAATTAAACCCTTGGTTTTTTTTTATTTAAATTAAATCGTGCATGTTATTAAATACAAGTAAAAGTATTCTTTAGTATTATGAGTTCTTTTAGGGAAAAATATTATTATTGCTATAAGAGATTCTGATAAATTTAGGTATATGTTCTTCAACATTCATACAAAAATCATTAACGCATATTTTTAAATATTTTCCAAAATAAATTTGGAACTATTTAGCTTTCAATCATTTAGGAAACATATTTTAAATTAATCGTATAGTTTTTGATGGGCAAAAATATTCATTGGCTGAAAAATACAAAACAATGAAACAGTCTAGAGCATGTCTGCAAAATTTAGTGCAATAATTTTGAAAAATTGTGAATCTTTACCAACTGATTATTTTAAATGTTGCAATGATGTAATTTTTTAAGCTTTTTTAAGACTGAAAAAAATAAATGTCCTGAAATCAAAACAGAGAAGCACAAAATTTCATCAGGAATTCCAGCCTACATTTGAACTACATTATAACTACATTTGATAGACGTTGCAACTAAGTGATCTTCATCATACACATCAGACGATATGAGTTCTTTGGAGTTTTTCAAGTTTTCTTTCTTTGACACGTGTCACTACACGTGTATCGACACAGGCTCACTACTTATGTAAAAAATACACACCTAACTCAATTCATATGGTGAATTCTAAAAATTCCTTACACAATCTTTAAACTCTCACTACACTGTGTAAAAACGTAAAGTGAAGCATATCGTTTTATTAAATAAATTGTCTTAAGTAAAAAAATATAATAGTTAAAATATTAGTGATAGATTCTAACAGATAATTGTGTTGAATTCCATTGAAATCCTTTGTCTAAGCATTATTACTCATCATGAAAAGAAAGAATTACATGGCTAAGTTTGTTAATATTCATTGAAGTTGAATCCGCACTCAAGAATCATAATACATATTTTGAGGAGCAATGATTTCTACTAATGTGCCAAGAATTAAAATGCAAACAGAAATCAATGTTACTTGACAAACAACGATAAAGTACTTATGTTGTTCAGCAGATATCTGCGAAGACTCTGTAAATGGTTCAATACATGGTTTTATATGTAAAAATCAGTGTTGTAGTGTGATTAAAAATTTTGATGATTTTTATCTTGAGGATATTTCTTTACTTCATAAACCATTTTATTATCAATTTCCATAATTTTTAAAATTTAAAATGAGATAATTTTATTAATCAAAAAAATATATTTATGATTCATTTAAAATGACTACAATCTTTAATACAATTTATGAACTTTACTGTTTTTTTAATGATTCTACATGGGATATTTTTATGAATTTTAATATCATGCTAAAGATAATGTAAATTATAAATTGGAAGGTGACTTTAACTATAAGCAAGACGATTCTATATTTTTGCACCATCAGTGACAAAGGAATGTATTATTTTAGAGATATTTTACAATATTTGAATTAGTTTAGTTTAATTTGGAGTTTAAGGAAGTTACTTTGCATATAAAATTATTTTATTACAAAAGGAAATGTTTACTTTTCATATGGATGGCAAATTATATATGTTAAAACACATTTTTCTCTGCTCTTCACTTCGTCCCATTCTAAATTCACTTCCGAATATTTAATAATAAAATATTGTCTTCTTACGAGGTAAAACTTCAGTTCTAGGTTCTTTCCTAAAATTTACTGCATCTTTTTCTTGGTTTATGTAGGAAATGCTTTTAAAATTTCATTTCAAGTGAAACAATTGAAAATTACTCTAGAGTTGCGTTTATTTCCAAACATATTTTTACTATTGTTATAAACTTAAGTTTTTTTTATATTGAAGAAATTTTTTCTGGAAAACTGTGACATTTATGATTAAAACAGAGTAAAATTATACAAGTTTTAAACCTGTAGAAGTAATATTGCTAACTAAGTTAGTATATATATATATATATATATATATATATATATATATATATATATATATATATATATATATATACACAGTGGTGGCGAAAATTGTGGACACTTTTGATAATTTTTATGTTTTTGAACTTTGTATGCCTATAGAAAGCGTTGCGTTTCACAAAATGCAAACTTGTGTATATCATTTTAAAGATAATTTATTATTGAATTCAATACAAAACACAAAATTAAATTATTTGCAATACCAAAATGTTAAACGATAATAGTTATCGATATAAATTAGATAATGATGATTGCAGTGAATTATCAGTACTTAGTAGAGTACCCTTTATTTTTGATTACAGCTTCACATCGACGTTTCATTGACCTGACAAGAGATTTAAACTCTTCTTTCATTATTATATGATGTCAGGAAACAATTATAACCTCAATAAGTTCCCTTTTATTTGATTGGCGCCTCATTTGGGCAAGAGTTTTCAAACGGTGCCACAAATTTTCGATAGGCTTGAGGTCAGGACTGTTTCCTGGCCATGACAACAATATAATGTTGTTTGTACGAAACCTCTCTTTCGATATTTTAGACGGGTGGCAAGGAGCAGAATCGTGCTGAAAAATAAACGAAGCATTGTTGGGAAAGAGATCTCTGATGAAAGGTAGACATTTTAGTTCTAGAATAGTGTCAATGTATTTTCTGGCGTTCAGTGTCCCATCGATGACATGAAGGCAAACAACACCATCTGCTGACATGCATGACCAAATCATAACACTAACTGGGTTCTTCATAGTATCTTGAATGCAGTCAGAATGTAGCTCTTCTCTTATTCTACGTCTTACATTTTTTCGCCCATCACTACCGAATAACGATAGCTTAGTTTCATCACTCCATATAACTTGTGACCACTGATCATCTGTCCAATGAATATGTTCCTTTGCCCACTATAGTCATTTTTTTCGTTGCTGATAATTAAGATAAGGCTTTTTTCGTGGAATTTTACCTCTCAGTCCAACATCCGTTAATCTTCTCCTGATTGTTCTTGAACTGACCGAAACACCAGCATCATTCAGATCACATCTGATGGCCGTTGATGACATTTTCTAATCTTAGAGACATAGTATTTTTATTCTTTTGGCATCAATAGATGTGGTGCATCTTTTTCGGCCTTTTCCTTCTTTGTTTTTTATTGAATTTGTCTCCTGATATCGTAAATAAAACTTTTGGAATCCAGATGTAGTCACTGAATTACCCACCTATCTTGCAATATCAGAATAGGAAAGACCACTTTCTAGTAACACATTAATATTACATTTCTTTCTATGTGTCCAATCTTCTCTTTTATTTAATGTCATTGCTTCTTGACTAAATATTAAACATTTTTTTTAAAAAAATCCTACTTGTAATTGCAATGTATAAGAAACAGGTCCTCCATCTCAGAACAAAGCAAAACATGATGTCAGCTTTTACTGGCAAATACAAACATTTGATTGGTTCTCAGAACAAGAACAATGATTGGTCAGGAAAGCTAGACATTGCAAGCCACTCCATAATTGTGCTTTTTATTTATATTAAAGTACATGTATCTTATTTTGTATTGCAAATAATTGAATTTTGTGTTTTGCATTGAATTCAGTAATAAATTCACTTTAAAATAATATATACAAGTTTGCATTTTGCGAAACGTAACATTTTCTATAAGCATACAAAGTTCAAAAACATAAAAATTTCCAAAAATGTCCACAACTTTGGCCACCACTGTGTATATATGGAAGGAAATTAATTTTTCGTATTTAACCGTATTCATAGTTAAACTAAAAACTATAGATTAAGACATTAGTTTTGCTATGAAAAGACCAGTTGAGGGGTGTTCAACATATGCAACCTCAACCCAAGTTTCCTATTATACGGGAATCGAATATTTGAATATTTTATCACCACAATATTAGATCAAGGATTTGTAATATATAAAGGTTTACTGGGGTAAAAATACTTTCAAATTCTTGAATCAAAATCATGAACAGATTTTCTTATAAAACATATTTTATTAAGAATACTTATTTTTGACTTTTACCTAAAACAATCCCAGTATTTTTCTCAAATTAAACTGATATTTTAGTAAGATTTTACTAATAATTAATTCCTATCATCATAACTGTTACAAAATCTAATTTCAAATTAATACCCAAAGTATTCAAAGAGCTGTCAAAGGCATAATTTTTTATAAGACCTTATTAGTGTAATAAAATTTTTATAATTTAGTGAATAACGATTATGAATTTATAGAAGCTTTATTTGGGAGTATTGAAAATTTTCCTTTGAGATCATAATAATATTAATATATCCTTATAAGATATCTAGAGCTATAAGTGAACCTATTATGCAAATTAAGTGTTCTCCAATAAGAGTTTAAACATATCTATTACATTATTTCTCATTTGGAAACAGTCGTGAAAAAAATCCATAGATTGTATACCGTACTGTAATTTACGAATGAAAACATATATCTCTTTCAAAACAACCTATTCTTTGCATTTATAAGGAAATAAGGAATAGTAATTAGTATGAGAAATCCAAACACAGTAATAATGATAAGAATTCTTCACGAATCAAAAATCAATAGAATTATGCGAAGAATGATTCTGTTATATCAATATAAAATTACACTAATAAGATACCTGAATATTAAATAAAATTAAAAAAATCCTACTTACCTGAAAGTCTTTGATCAACCACACCTGGTTTACATAGAAATAACAATATTTATAATTAATTAATTAATGATAAATTAATTCATTTAAATTCAAAATTTATTTACTGTGATTAAATGGCGTACACGATATAATTTGTGGTCAGATTATTTGGAATTTAAATCATATCAGAATTGATATTTAATATACCAAATATCCAATGGGCAAACATAAATCTTAACTTATGACTACGTTTTTGTTTATAACCAAAACACTATTATTCATTATTAAAATAGCCAGCCAAAAACCTCCATATTTACAGTATTTTTGAGTTTGTTTTGAATTTTTAATATAAAATTAATTTTGCATAAAAGCAAATATTTTAGGAGGTTGGAAGAAAAACGTTTTTTTCTAGAAATTATGTATTGTAAGAAATGGTCTCATGCTGGAATATATAAAAATAAATTTTGCTGGTGTATGTTATCATAATATAATATAATTAACAATACAAGTAAGTTAAAAGCTTAGGGTGAATAATATAATAGAAATGTACATAAATAATTGTGAAATCAATAAAATTTATTTTAAAATTCAAAATTGTTTCTTAATGATTTTAAATTCAGTGCTCTAACAAAATATAAAAAATCATATTTTTTTAATATTAAGCAATTACGTCATTTTCAGGGGAATTTTATAAGAAAACCATCATTACAAATATCATCCCCAGACAATTATAAATAATATAACTATTTCTATTATAAATATTATCATCTGATTTGCATATAAATCCTAAACGAACTGAATTAGAAAAAGATAATTTATTGTTAATTGAATTAGTGTGGTTTTCGGAAACGATCTCAAAGAAATTTAAATAATTCAAAAATGAGATGTTTTGCATTTTTTAATGCATTGTACTCTGATTATTACTATATCAATTCCTTAACTAACAAAAACTTGCATTTTGTAGAAGCATCTTTCTTTAACGAATTCCTTGTGCTCTAAAATTCGGTATAAAGCCTTAAAAATGTTAAAATGAAAAAAAAAATGAAAAGAAACAATTATTAAAATCTTGTAATAACAAAAAATCTGTAGAAGTAATAAAATATTACAATCGGTTATCGAAACATTTTAAAAGGTAAATTGTTCTTCTAACATATAAAATTTCTTTTAACTGCTTAGAATATTCTAATAAAATCCTTAGTTCAAACTGTTACATTTATTTTTATTGAGGGATTTAATAGTGTTGTTTTATTCACATCCATCAAACTTAATAAAAAAATTCGTTGCTTTCAATTTTTGAACCCTAAGTAAAAATTAATTTCACTTTGCTATTACACACTGTCCAATATTTAAAATACAAATGAAAAATGATTTGCAGAAGGGAATGAAACTGGGCAAACAGAGAGTGACAGCAACGAGTAATAAGTGATATGTTTTTCGAAATGACATGCATAATGCAGTGCTGGAACAGGATCAGATCAGTAAGTGCTAGGACCGATATTATTTCAATGTGAGGTTGGTTTGTCGCTCAACGGTCATTTTTTGCACACAAGGGCTAATTAGACCGGGTCCTATGGCTTAAAGTGGATTCCGAACCATTACAAACATCCATGCCCAAGGTGAGATTCGAACCCACGAACTGTTGAACCGAAGGCTGAGTGTTAACCATTCGGTTGCCAGCTCGGCTTCAATGTGAGGATAATTATTTATTTTTATAAGTAAAACAAATTATACATATTTATTTTTTGCTTACGTTTGTGATACAGAATATTGCTTCTGTACATAAAAAAAGAATATTTATTTGTCCATTGCATTTTAAAAAATTTTAGCATTTTTAAAATATGCATTATTGATTATACCAGTTTAGCGAAATTCGTTACCCTATAAGCATTGCAATAAAGAGATATAAAACTATTTTAAGCAAGTTTTTATAAATCTGAATTAGGAGTAATTATTTAGATTAAACTATACGGCTCATCCCCTTTATTAATTAGTTTAAATGTAAACATATTATATATATAATTGTATAAAGTGTATGAATTTAAACCTTCCATACAGTTTATCTCACATCTTATGTAATAAGCAATTTAATAGTAATTTCTAAATTATTGTGTTAGTGCCGACATTTACATAAATATCCTATCTATACCAAAGTGTGTACATCTTGCTTCAATATTACATTTTCTGTGTTTACATTGACAATGATCTTACCATTTCCAAACATGTCCTGGAGTTATTATCTGGCTTCCAAGACTACTATGTAGCATGACTTTACCTTTACCATGTCAAATTCCCTGATTTTAATATTGTAAATACAATATATATATATATATATATATATATATATATATATATATATATATATATATATATATATAATATTCAAGTAGAAAAGACAATAAAAATATAATAAACGAAACATAAAATTAATAGGGAAAAGGAAATTTCAAATAGAAAGTTTAAAATTTAGAATCCCTACAGAATAAAAGGGGAAAAATACAATAAATCAAATGAAGTACCAATATGGTCAGTTTAGTCAGGTAATATTGACCATATTCGCATAAAGTATGTCTTTACAGCAATGATTGAAGACTGAAGTTTAAATCTAGCCATTTCTTGCTAAAGCTATATAAAAAAATTTGAATTTGAAGATCATAACACAAAAAAAAATAATAATATGAAGAATTTCAAAAGTCAGATATCAAATTTCAAACTTGCGAAATTGTAAATAAATACTGGTTGCAAAGCATAAAATAAATTCATAAATTTAAAGATTAAATGCACAAATGTTTCGTATTTCAAGCTTCTTTAAAAGACCTTTTATGCTTGGTTGCCATTTTGAAGTTCAGAACTACACCTTACTGCTTTGAATGTTCTACAAGAGAAATAGTATATTTTAAGATATATTGAAATATTATTATCAGTATTGGAATATTTTCACTCTTTTTACATGTTTCTTGATCGTACTAAAATTATTTTAAATAACATAAATTATATTTAATTGATTAAAAATAGTTTTTTGAAAATTTTAATTGAAAGATTAGATTTTCAAGATTTAAAGTTAAAATCATCAGTTTTATTGTGAATATGAATATATTTATATTTTTCTACTGTAAGGATTATTTCTGAAAGTTCCATTTTTCAATTATTTTTATTTGTTTTAATTAATTTTAGTTTTTCTGGATAAATGTCTTCATAAATTTTATCAAAATCTAAAAAACTAAAAATTATAAAATCATTAATGTATTTGAAAGTGTAAGACATCTAAATAATAATTTTTTTAAAAAAAAATAAAAAATAAGTTTGTCACTTTATCAAACTCTGAGGGACACCTTCAACCTGCATATATAGTTTTTTCTCCAAATATATATATATATATATATATATATATATATATATATATATATATATATATATATATATATATATATATATATAGTATATGCAAAAGTAGCAAAGATTTCTAATAATTAGATCAATATTTAATAATGAACCAAGATAATAAAAATAAAACATTATTGCATGAAAAATTTCTTCCTGTGGCATTCTAGTGAAGAGATAATTAAAGTCCTAAGATAGAATATTAATTTTATTAGAAGAAGGATAACCAATAATTAGTTTATTATTGTCAATTATCAATGTATTTTTAAAATCAAGAATATCAGGAAGTACTAATGTAAAGTAGTAGGATAGTTTATAATTAAAGATCAGTTGTCGTGTGAGAAGTGCAATTTGTTATAAGTTATGTATAAACCAGTTAATATAATACTTATAACAAATTACATTGAGGTGAACTGTAATATTTATCAGAAATAATTTATAAATACTGATTTATTGCTACAATTAAAATAAAATTACATATATTTCTAATATAAAATTTAATAATATTATATTTTTCAATAATTTCTTAAATATATTTTAAATATAAATATATAAATTATTTTAAAATACTCCATTTTCTCACATATTGCTATATATTTATGAGTTTTATTTACATAGAATAAGTGCATATAAAAATTTATGTACGAAAATTAATTTTAATATCAGAATACTTTAACAAAACTTTAAATTTCATAATGTTGCAATTTGTATAAAATTTGAGGAAGTTAAATTATGAGATTGATATTATAAAAAATGATATTAACATTATGTTATAAAGACAATTATTTATTGCACCTTTATTACACAAGATTTTATTACACAAGCAAATGAGAGTCTTGCGTACATTATTATGGATATAAAGTATATGTTGAGTTATTATTATTATGACTTTGTGTATTGAAAATTTTGTAATGGTAATTAACTGAGGTTTAAATGTAATAATCTCAAATGACTAAAAATAAACTGTAAGTCATTATAAATATTTATTTTTGATATTTTATGTTTCAAGAAATTAGCTATATATTTTAAAGCTCCATAGAATACTATATATGATAAAGAGGTAAACTATGTACTTTTTTCATTTAATATAACAAACATATATTAAAAAATAAGAAAGTTTTGGATATTTGAAGAAAATATTCTCCAAACTTTCACTTAGATTCCTCAACCTAATAGTATGGTTAGTACAAATAAAGGTATTTATGTTACAAGATAATCAATTCCAAACAATTCAATCTCTACACGCTATTTGTGGGAAATATAGTTCCTATTATTTCGGAACAAACAACTTTAAATACGATGTAAATTTCAATCAGTGTGAAGTGAGCAAGACATTTCTAATTTTGACTAAATTAAATTACTGAACCTTTAACCTATCGAAATGCCACATACTTTCCGTTCCTGAAATAATAATTTTACATTTTGCTGCTAGCTAATTTCGGCACAATACACTGAATTAATTTAATAACTATTTTGATTGAATTTCGAAATGTTGAACTGTAACTTCAGAACAATATAATTTAAAGCATTTATTTTAGAATGATTTATATAGATCAAGTAGAATATTATTCAAATAAAATGTAAAAGTAATATGGATAAAAATATTATACGTATTCCAGTGAGCGTATAACAAAACTTTATTTGAAACCGTTATATTATATATAAGAGTTTAAGTTTCTATATAATATTTTAATCAAAGGAGAGAATTAAAAATTTTAATAAAAACTTTTCATGAATTTTAAAGTCTTGAAAATGTGTTTAATTAATGCAATTTATTTGAGTAAATTTTTAACAATATTTATTCAATAGAACAATGAAAAAATATTGTTACTATTTCTTCTCTGAAATGAAAATAAAAGATACAGAAATAACGAGTATTAATTACATTTACAGAATTTCAATTTGCTATGACAACAATTTGTACTACGAGAAGCCATTATACACCTAAAAAAATCTATAAATTTTCTATAAATCTGAATAGAATCCTAATAGCATTTTGAAATGAGGCCTCATAGGTCTCATTGATTTCTCGTTTTACTAACTAACCCATTGCTTGATTGGTTTAGACAGATATTTAGACTTCTTTAATGTGATTGCTGGGAGATTAAAGAATATTCGTATCATAAACAAAATGCAATTCTGCTCCTATAAGACCTATGAATTTGAAATATCAAGAATGTTAACTTAAGTCACCAACTCAACAGAAGTATCACCAAATGTAAAGCTACTTAGATTTCACAGATTTATTACTTAATGTCGGAAACCGATTTTTCTATATAATTAGCGTTGTTTATAAATTAGATGATTTTAACACAATAAAATAAGCAATTAAATGAAATGTGAGATTCTTACGAAATTACACACTATTTACCTTGCTTTTGAATAAATATTTATATTTTTCTTGAAATTTGAATATTAATTTTAAACTTGGGGTTATCACCTTATAATCTAAAATGAATACTAACATATAAATAACAAACACTTTGGAAATTATTTACAGGAAAGTTATCAAATCACTTTTTTTAAATCAAATATTACAATTTAATTGGTTTAAAATGCATATATACTTCAGAATTGTTTTAAATTTTCTTTGAAAAAGTAATAATGTGTATTATAAAGTACAAAATATAATCATTACACATAGAACTATAAATGAATATGCACAACTGTAATAATAGATTAAAGTTATTTAAATCAAAATAATTGTAAAATTTAAACGCAAACTTATTGGAAAAATAAGAATAAGCAAATGTATTAAAAAAATAAGGTTTTATTAAGTATTTGTGTTATTTTTCACGTTCACGTATGCGAAACTATTTTCTATAACTGAAGGCGAAATATTAACTATTTAATTTTGCTATTAAAAAGTTAATATTGTCATGATATCCAGAAGAAAATTCTTGCTATGTATGAAGTCAAAAACTAATAACCGTTAAGCTAATGTAATCGTCATCGATGGAAAGTTGTTTATTAGTAAAACTTTGCTCAAACCATATGAATCTGGAAATCAAGACATTTCTCTGTTATTCTGTTATATACAGATAAACCATCTCATTAAAAGAAGTCTTAAGTTAAACTCTAATTTAAATTATTTCATTAACAAATCAAGGAAAACCAATCATTGCCTTTGTATACTGTAATGAGTTGCGTAATAGATAGAAATCTTCGACACCCATCACCACGAGAACATTAATCTGACTCACAATTTTTTCTTATAGCTACTTCCACAATGGTTTATTGAATTTTTAACTTTTATTTATTAGGCAAATCTTTATCTACTGCAATAATTGTCAACCAGTCGGGCAAACTGAAAGGGGATGTGAGCATATCCAAGACAAAACCATCACTTATTGTGCATTTTTGCTTTAAATACTTGCTTCATAATTCTAATTTTCTACAAAAAACATTATAACTCGTGTCTAATATATTTGCATTTGATCTTTGGATATGGAGTTTCAAAATATTTAATTTCCTCAATATGTCGACCAAGTAACTAAATTTCATTAGAAATAAATTATGACGAAACTTCAAATTGACCGGATTTTTGTTTAGTCAATTTTGAGAATCAGTGTTTCCAATTATCAAAAATTTCCCATATTCTTGGTATTTTTAAAGTTTAAAATTAAGATCATAGTGTATATTTACTGTCAAAATACTCAAAATATATTATTATTGTATGCATTTTATTATATATGAAGCTTGCGTTGAAATATATGATTGGAAATCCAGCTGCGAATAAGTGAGAAACGCTTGTCTAAATTATATTTAGCGAAAGCAGCAGGAGGATTATCCTTGTACTGTTGTCATGCAAGCATGGGGTACACATTTTTATTTGACAATTAATCGAAAAAAATGCCCAATAACCATTGCAGTGTAATTGGGTAAAGAAAAAGTTTTGAGCTTAGCTTTGCATTCGTGTGTATTTATGAATTATCTTGTTAGAATATGACAGATGAAAAATGGTGAATGTGTATGAGGACCAATGTTCCAAAACAAGGAATATTTCGGCCGTTCAACATGCCAGTACTGGATTCTAGATTTATACAAGGATGGGCGTCATAAAAACTATTACAAATTGGGTATTGATTAATGAAAGGTCGAGAAACGCTGATTTACTATACCTTTTAAAATCAAGGTATTATCAGTATTTATCTTATGTCTAACTAAGTATTATTTTTAAAAATACATAAATTAATCACATAGGAAATCAAATCTTAAAATGAAAAAACAGCTATTTGTGACGCAGGCAATTAAAAGTTATTAAACATACTTTACAAGCAATGTCATACTTTCAATTTTGTACATTACTAGCCTTATTTTCTTCTTATCATTCATTATATCCTTTGAGATGTAAACTTAGTACGAAATGCCAACATCTAAGAATCTTGTCGTATAATTTAGGATAGAACAATAATGCTTCACAAGTAAGTGACTTCATTAAACGGAGGGAACATATCAGAAGAATTCATTAATTTTAAATTGCCCAGTAATTAAACTAATAAAATAAACTTTCTTTACTACTTTTGTGCTTATTTGACTTTAAGTAAAAGACAAAAAATGCCATCAAAAGTAAATGGAATCTTGTTCAATTTGCATTTATTCCTGTTTAATTTAAGTAATCAAAGTTTCTAATGTTAGCTTTATAAGGCAATGTAGTAAATGAAAATGAAAAACTATTAAGATGTAATGGCCTGAATAAACTAAATCTGTTCTGTCATTTTAATTGAAAGAAAATGGTGCTTAATTTTAACTTTCTTTTGTTTCTTTACTTGTTTTGACAGTAATTCATTGTACTACATTCAATTAAAAATCATTTGAATATACCTCATCTGAATTATTTCTATTAATTACTCATTTCACTGAATCGTATGACTTCGTATGCATCAAGAATGTTTTGAAAAATAATTCATTATAAATTCTTAATTCTGGTTTATATTGTACAAGTAATTACATTATGCAAGTTAGAAAAAAATGACAGACCTAGAATAAATATAATTCATTATATATTTTCAATTGCAAAAGTATATAATTAATTATACACGTGTTTCTTCATGATTGATTTACGAGTCAAAAATACAATTATATGTTTGTTTTAATTGAATTTTAGAATATTTAAAAGGCGCATATAATATATTAGTTTTGAAGAAAGTGAAAAATACTATTAAATAATGAATTATGAACATTGCATTTCAATCTGAAATCCGTTTATTCTAAATGCACATGGGGATAAATTCATTTGTAAGAAATAATCATTTATTGGTGATATTCTCGTATAAATATTTAAAGCCAGAAGATGTGTAATAAATAGTGTAAGAGTAAACAGTGTATTGTGAGTTATTGTTTTATTTTATTTTCAATTAAATATTGTTGAATAATAATAATAATTTAAAATTTGTTAAGTCAATTCTATTATGATCTTAGAACATTCTTTACATTTTGAATTTAGAAGTGATAATTGAAATGCATTTAAATGTGTTTGAAAAATATATGTCTTGCCTTTTTTGATAGAGGCTAATATTTTGAATAGTCTGCATATGGATTCTTGCTTTATTTAAAATGGCATAAATTTAGGTGATTTTTTCCTAATGACTCTTGACTTCTCACACATTAATTATTTATTGCGTAATGGGAATGCAATCAACAAAAATTGAGGAGTCATTTGATTTTACATTATGTCATTCTTCAGAATTCTGTGCTTACAATTCATCAATATTTATTTTAATGTAAAATTTAATTTCACATTTGTCAAGTGTGTAAAATGTGACATATTAAGCTAATATCATTATTAATCTTCAGTTTATAATGTACTTAAAAATTTTATACTATGAAAATTAATTTTAAGAAAACACTTATGCATAAAAATAATTCATGGTTATTCTAGAGATGGATTTATCAAGGTATATAATATCTCTAGAATATCCTTATAATAAAATTTTTAAATAATCCTTGAAATGCCGCAATAATTTAAGGTAATCAATTAAAATTATAACATATTTAATTAGATGCTCATATATATCTGACTCCAGAAAATGACATTAAAGAATATTGCAATCAATAGCTCTAATATTAAAAAATATCGAAATACTAACAAAACAAACATTTGCATACAGTTATATGAAAATAAAAATATTGAAATAAAGCCAAACAGTATTAAAAAACATTTTTATAGTTGAAAAGCATTTAAAATCCTTCTGTACGAAGTTCATGAGAGTAATATGTAATTTAGACCATAGAAAATGATAAAGTAATTATCTACTTTTATTTCAGAATATTTACATTTATCATAAAAAACTCCTTTAAAAATTTTATAAATTTACTAGCATCAATAAGTTTATCATAATCACAGTTAACAGTATAGTGTTAAGTTAATAAAGAAACATTTTTATTAATACTGCTTGCATTGATTATTCTTAATAAATCATCACTTTTTATGAAAATTTAAGAAGTTAAAATTATGAATATTGATATATGATGAGGGAAATTTTGACTGAGGATCCAAATTATCTCAAAACACACCGTTTTGCTTTGAAAACGATTTTTATGATAACTTCAAAAAATATACTTTGTTTATAATTACTTTTCATTTTAAAATATTGCAGAATGAAATTGAATAGCAAATAAATTTCAAAAAATAGTTACTGAATATAATGATTACACTTGCTCACACTAAACCCGAAGTAATAAATTATTGAAGTAAATAAGATATTTACTTTTTTATACCTGGCTGTAAATGATTATATTAAGTCTGTAAATTTTATAACTATAGTAAAAATATAATCCTTTCAAATGTTATACATATAGTCTAAGTTTCGCTTTTTCTTGTAAATTCTGTATTTTGCTTTTAATGATATAATAGATTATATAAAGAGTAAAAATATTTTTTACTGAGTTCGTAATAATTTTTTTTAATTATTTAGCGTGCTCAACGCTCGTCATAAAAAGAATATGCGTAACACAGTAAATCTCATTGTAATAAACGTGTCTGTTATATCAAATTTTCTTATGGATTCATTATTTTATCTTTCACAATTGAATGTTTTTAACTTCCTCATTTTGTTGGGGTGAAAGAGCTTGCTATAAATTATAATAAAATTGAGTAATTCTTAATGTTCATAAATCCATTCCTGATAAAAATGATAAAAGTA
This sequence comes from Latrodectus elegans, assembly GCA_030067965.1. Taxonomy (NCBI): domain Eukaryota; kingdom Metazoa; phylum Arthropoda; class Arachnida; order Araneae; family Theridiidae; genus Latrodectus; species Latrodectus elegans. Next base: position 51,573,818 of record CM057820.1, read on the forward strand.
TTAAGCATAAATATTTTGAAAAAAGGAAAAAAATTAATCAATAGACTGAATTTTTATAGCAGGATATTAGGAAAACATTATTTATCTTAGAATCTATTATACTTGAAATTTATTAAATATATTATATATTTTAAATAAACCATTTGATGTAATAGCTTTTTGTCATCAATTTTATTTTATAGTTCATTTTTAAAAGTGATAAAAAATAAGGCAAATTATATCATTTCTTATAGTAATGTAATTTAGTCTTTTGGCCTTTTTTATGAGCAGCATATGTAGCGTTTTTTTTAACTTTTCAGTATTCACGACCCAATTTTTAATTACGATTTTCATCGCTTCTCCTCGCATCAATAAATTCCATGAATAATAACACATTTTAGTATATTTGCGATAAACCTATACTATGACTTTAATTTTAAGATTTTGTTTAATAATATTGAAATTTAATGATATCTGACAACATTTATCTTCTGTAAGGACAAAACAACAATTGGATGCTTTTTATTGTCCTTGTATCAAAAATGTCATGTATTCCAGCGGTTTCAAGATAACTTTCGATTTCGACAGGATGCAGTCTATTAGCTTATGTGAGCAAATTTGTTTTCCTAGAAAAAAGTAAGTTTGATAACGACTGTTTCTGACTGCAGACGCATCAGTCTCATTGGAGCCGACCCTTGTCAGATGTGAGCTTCCTCATAGGGAGAAGAAAATTTGTAAACGCCAGTTTCTAACTATAGGCGCTCGAGACTCATTGGTGTCGATCATTTCACCCCCTTCGAATTTATCGTGGCTGTGTATGTGTTGTATATGTTTTCGTCTGTTAATTGCAGATCAACGTATTAAATATTAATGTATGCAGAATTAAGGATAATTTTAAGTGGTCGTATGTGAGCATTTGACAATAATAAAAAAAAAAAAAACAGACGATCATGATTCCGAAAATAAAATCAAGAAAATATTCTCAAAAATATTTAAATTTATAAGCTTACAAGTACTAATATAAATGAAGAAAGGTCGCTGTCTAATATTTTCTCAAAAATAGTGGAAATAGACAACATGAAACATATTAATTAAAACGGCATTTGAAAACGTTTCATAATGAGTACAAAAAAAAACCTGATAAACATTTTTTTTTAAATATGTGAATGAAAAAAACATGAATTGCCTCTTACAGTGTTCTTTGTAAAACGGATCTTTTTAAAAATCTCACTCCATTGGCGAAGAGCTTATTCTCCAGCAACAATTGTGACTGTCAAAATACATTTCTAGATACTTTAGCAAAAATATAGCAATCGCGATAACTCTTTCAAATGATACTGTTGCCCGTCAAATGGGTGATAAAGCTGAAGATGTACAGTGCAATTTTTCTCGAAGTTACATGAATATATATTTTTAATACAGCTTGATGAGGCAACAGATAGTAATAAAGATGCTCATTTCATTGCTTATATTTGATTTTTTGATGATATGTTAGCAGAAAAAGAAGTACTATTCTACAAATCAATAGAAGTTGAAGCAACAGCAGTCGCATTTTTTGCTATCTTAAATGATTTTATAAACAACGCAAACATAAAAATGGGAAAATGTGTCGGAATATGACTCTCACTCAATGGCTGGATGATTCCAAAGTATACAAGAACTTTTAAAACAAAACAGAGTGCATCTTTGAAAAAAAATTACAATTTTCCTAGAATATAAAATAGACTGGAAGCAGAGAATTTCCTTGATTGTTTATTTGTGATGAAATCGGGCTATTTGACTATCATAACCAAAACTATAAATAATTTGAGTATTCAACTCCAAGGCTCAAATATACGTATATGGGAAAAGAGCGATAAACTTAAAGTAATGTATGAAAGTAGAATTGTGGAGCAGAAATCTAACACAGGAAAACCTAACTATGTTTGCAAATGTATTTGATTGTGTTATATAAAACTTACACGACTGAAAAACAACATTTAAAAATTGAAAACTGAAGAACTGAGAGTTATTATTTCTAATATTAAGACCTTCTTCAAATTGCTGTGCTTTGTAATACAAGCTCAAGGTAGAAGACACTAATTTTTATTAAATTTGTTATTACTTTAATAAGTTTTGACTCAGCACGTTTCCATTTATTAAGTTAATTTAATTTAATAAATTAATTATTAAATATTACGAAAGTATCATTTACAATAAAAATAAAATGATATTCATTTCTTTCCAATTAAGCATAAAATGACTTTATTACTTTCCAGTTATTTAGTTTTCAAATTACTTTTGTTCATATATTATATTCCTCATAAACAGATTAAAAAAAGTGTTAAGAAACGCATACTGTGCACTGGCATTAACTTGAGACAGAGCTAAATATTTCGATTTTATACCACAGAAAATCTGGACTTTCAGTGTCTGCATAAATAATTATTCATCAAGATTCTGATAAAGAGATTGTTGGTTTTACTAGATTAATATCATTTTATTAATCTAGTAAAACCAACAATCTCTTAAGATTCAGAAAGAAGGAGGATAATTCCCAGATTAATATGAATATATATATATACATATATATATATATATATATATATATATATATATATATATATATATATATATATATATATATATATACATATATATGTGTGTGTGTATATATATATAAACATATATAATTTTTCTTATTGTCTCATTTTGTACAGGTGAATTTAATAAATCAACGCTGTGAAAATTCAATAACGAAAAAATATCTTTAAATAAACATTTTGTATTATTTTAATTATCTGACATTTAGCCTCCTTTTAATACGTTGATCGCTTAAGAAGCTCACCATATATTTTAGTACGAAAAAATACTTTACAGGAGTAAGTGACCTCATTAAAGAAATGAGACATGTGCGAAAAGTGCGTTAATTTTAAGTTGATCTGTAATTAAACTAATAAAACGGACAGTCCCATCCTTTGTTTTGAAAGACTTTACTTTTAAAATAGACAAAAAAAAACGAATAAACGCATCAAAAATGAATAGAATTCTATCTTAATTTACATTCCTTTCCCTTTAATTCTAGCAATCAAGATTTCTAATGTTGGCATTAAAATGAAATGAAATGAATTAGAATCGGTGTGTAATGGTTTGAAATAACTAAATCTATACGTCCCTTAATTGGAAAGTAATGAAGTTTTGCATTTTTATTATTCAGGAATTTTCAGCGATATTTTATTATAACCTGATTTCTTATGCTAGATTTAATTAAAGTGTACCGTGATTTTTTACGCTAAATTTAATTAAATCTACTTTTATTTAACTAAATATTTGATTCAAGTAGTGTATTTATATCACTTTAAATACATTATCTTTCTTAGAGCAATGAAGCATTCTTTGAATTTTCCCAAATCCAATATTTAGAATATATCTAAATGTTTAATTAGGTGGAATTTTAATAGTGTAAAATCAATTTCCTTATAATAACATAATTTATGATTAATTCGCGTTGTTATTTGCCACAGACTAAAACAATAAAGTAAATGTGTTGGAAACATAGAGAGAAGTTATATATTTAGTTATATTACTATATTATACTTAGAAATTTGACAATTCATGTAAAAATAAAAGAAGAATTCATGTAAAAATAAAAGAAATATAATTCTAAACCATGATTTCTTAAACTATTATATGTTTGAGAATTAAATTATTTTAACTGAAAACTTGCATTAGTTAAGAAATAAAGTTCTTTATTGGACTTTAAGGATTTATAATATATTTTAGCATAGTAATTCTGAACATATTTATTTTAAGTTTGCATATTTAATTCTATAATTTAGCTAAACATGTTTTCTTTCTTGTTTCAGGCTATAACACACTGAATTTATACTTATAAATCAAACATATTGTTTACAAATTGTGCTTTGAGTTTTCTAAACAAAAACCAGTATAATGTTGGGAATAATAAGCTCATACTAACCACTGACATGTTTGTATAATAAGTATATAAAATAGATCGCTTAGAAACATGATCGTATTTAACAAGAAAATATAAAAATTTTGATAGTGAATCATTTTTGAATTTATCTTTTTTATTAAAATTAACTAAATTGTGTGTGTGTGTGTGAATTTTTATTGACATTAAAAGTAAACTAACACTTGTATAATTTTATATTTAAACTATTTTTTTTAAATATTTTGGAAATTACTATTATGACATAAATTTTATAAGTGACACTTATTTAATTTGATTATCGTGATAGAATCAAATGGAACCCACTTAGCTGCAGTATTGTACTATATATTTTTGTATTAAGTAACGTAATTCACTGTGATCTAAAAGTGAAATGTAAACTTCTTTTTGTATATTTATTAAAGATTATTACTTTTATATACTTTAGTAGTAGGAAAAGGCCGATTCTACGACCAGGATTACCGGGATTATTTCCTTCCCCCTTGTTTCCCCCCCCCCTCGTGACGTCATGAGCTCGTGTAAGAGTACGAGGGTGTTTTGACCCCTCCCCCTTCGTGACGTCATGAGCTCGTAGAAGAGTACGAGGGTCTTTTGATGAAACATTTTGACCCCCCCCCCTCGTGCTGTTGCACGGGGTTGTTGATTTTAAAGAATAAATGATTAATAACAAATTTCTGCATTTTTTTTTACTATAAATTAATAATTCATTGATGTATAACATTTATTTCCCAAGATTAAATGATATACATTTAATGATTAAACAGTTATAAATTCTGATTAAAAAAGATCACATTGATATGTTCTCAAATAGACTTCCTTAATTATACGTTTATTAATATTTATCATTAAAACCAAAATTGGATTCAAAAACGAAATGTTAAAAATAAAAAATTTTATCACAATAAATTAAATATTAATTGAAAGATATACAAACAACTGAAGAAGTTTATAACAATATAACATAATAAATAAACAAAATTTAATAAAATACAACTGTAACTTTTAACAATCTTTTTAACTGAATTTAAGGACTCATTTATAATTAATTTTACTATTAATCATGATAATAATAAGAAAGTAGATGTGTGAGAGAGAGATGTGATTTATTTTTACTCATAAATCATATTATTTCTTGTTTATTCACGATTTACCACGTTGAATCGCGAATATCGTCATCAAAATATAGAGGGCGCTAACAGTAAAGGTTTTCTGTTAGAGGGCGCTATTTTTAATCTCGTGGTCTAAGTATAGTCAGTAACAACCAATACGAATTCAGAATAAATGAAATAAGAGCTTTCCTCGTATAAAGAGTGGTGTTTATTCTAATAATCTTTGATAATTCTCTACGATGGTTAGTATTCAAAATCAACAAGTTTCTTTCTCTGACTTTCCAGCATTTCCTCTGGGAGGAGATATTTTTCTATCTTGTAATGTATTCAAGGACAAGACTTTAATTCACATACGACGGTATAAAAAATTCGGAGATAAGTACTATCCAACAAAAGACGGAGTTACTCTCACCCGACATCAGTTTAGTGTTCTTACTGATAGTAGTTGTTTGAAAGCTAAATCTACTGATGAAGAAGATAATCCATTGCAGAAATTTTTTATTGATATGCCTTCTCAGATGAATCCAATTATAGTATATTCTGAAACAACATGCGGAATTCGTGACTATCATGTAAACAGTGAAATTTTCGTTAAATTTTCTACTGATTCTGTGACAGTGGAACGAGAATATACAACTTCAAGCATCCAAAGGTACTCCAGAACAGTGACCTTAGATAATCAACAATGGAGAAATTTATTTATTCAAAGTGAAGCTTTCAAGACAGTTCTATGTGATTTAAAGCTGTCTCGTGTTCAAATTAAAGAACTGTTTGAAATAATCAGTGGTTACTCTGCACCAAAAGCGTCACCAAACTCCGACATGGCGTACTTCGATCTTTTATTCATATTACAATCTGAAATGTGTAAGACCATCTCTGAGTATCCGAATATCCATAGTTCACTTCCAGCTCTATCCGAAGAATCACAGCAAAACTCACTGCATGATTTTAATGCAGCTGTAATGGATTTAAAGCTGTATGACGTCATGAGAAATTTTTATACAACTGTCAAAAATGTTACCGCTCCATCCTATTTGACAGGAAATCTTATTGAATATGTAACTATTGAATTCTTAGAATCTGTAAATTTATGTGAAATTATACAAAATATTAAAAGTGAGTTGTGTGTAAAAATTTAAAATAAACATATTTATTTTGTATATTTGTTTTATTATTTCATTATTAGTAAAAGTATATAATTGAATGTTCAGTAAAATAAATTGCATTTATAATTCTGATACAATGGAAGCTAGTTATCGAGTACCGGATCATCCTGCTAGTTTTAGGGTATAAATGCCTTAAATCGAGTATTAAAAGAAAAACCTAAGAATATTAAAAAGTGGTTATCATTAAGGGATTCTTATACTCTACATAAACCAGTTCGTAAAAATTTTAAACGGAATCGTGTGTTAGTGAGTGGTATAGATAGGCAGTTTCAAGTAGATTTAGTGGATATGCAATCCCTAGCAGAAGCCAATGAAGGTTACAAATATTTACTAACTTGTATTGATGTATTTTCTAAATATGCATGGGTGGTTCCTCTTAAGAATAAATCGGGAAAAAGTGTACGAATCGCATTGGAAATTATTTTTATGGAGCGTACTCCTTATGTTCTGCAATCAGATAAAGGTTTAGAATTCACAAATAAAACAGTTCAAAATTATTTAAAAACAAAAAGTAAAATTTTTACAACGCAAAACCAAACAAAAGCCAGCGTAATCGAGAGATTCAATAGAACCTTAAAAACTAAAAATGTGGAAATATTTTACGGAATATAATACTAAAAAGTACATTAATGATATTGATAATCTAGTGAAAAGTTATAATCATACTTGGCATCGAGTATACAAATGGAACCGGCTTCTGTAAATAAAAATAATGAAAAAAAAGTATTAGAAAATTTATACGGAGACCTAGTTAAAATAAAACCTAAACCTGCAAAACTTAAGATAGGAAATACTGTTCGTATTAGCAAACAAAAGTTGAAATTTGAAAAAAGGTTACGAGCAAAACTGGACTCGAGAAATTTTTGTTATTCGTCAGATAATTCCTAGAAATCCAATTGTTTATAAATTGAACGATTTACAAGGAGAAGAAATAAATGGAACATTTTACGAGCAAGAGCTTCAAAAGTGACAGACACTGGTTTTTACCCCATCGAAAAAGTAATAAAAACTAGAAGGAAAGGAAATTTTAAGCAGTATTATGTAAAATTTCTTGGTTATCCAGAGAAATTCAATTCTTGGGTAACTGATATTAAGAAAGTATAAAAAGATTAAGCAGTTCTATTCAGAGTTTATTATGAATCATGTCGTTCTACGTGACGTTACCATCTGATAGTTCTCAGATGTTTTTCCCTGGAAACAAAGTTTCTCATTTTATAACGCAATTACCATCACCCATCGAATTAAGTGGTGAATGGGAAGTTGGCTTATCAGAAATTTTTTATCCTCACTCATGGTTTAACGTCAATAAAAACAGAAATTCGTTTACATTTGAAATACGAGAGGGAAATATATCAAAAAATTTGAAAAGAACCATCCCACCTGGTTGCTATGAAAGTGTACCCGATATATTGAAAGCGGTGAATGATACTTTGTTTCATGACAAAATATATTTAGGTTTTAATAAGTCAACTAAAAGAGTAAAAATTATGGTAAAAAGAAGGGTCCTCTATTAATTTTGATGATGGACTAGGACAACTTCTGGGATTCGAAAAGGGCAATTACTGGGACTATGCATAGTCCATTTGTTGCTGATCCTCATATCGATTTCCCGTTTCTCTATGTGTATAGTGACATTGTATCTCCACAAATTGTAGGTGACGTCCAAGTACCTCTTTTAAGAATTGTGAAAGTAGAAGGAAGAGATGGAGAAATCATCAGTCGCCATTATGATAGAGCTCAATACTTACCAGTTGCTCGTCAGTCTTTTCAAACCATTAATATGGAACTTCGACTCAATTCAGGGGATTTCGTTCCATTCGAAAGAGGAAAAGTGGTTGTTGTACTGCATTTTAGATTGAGGCAAATACTATAAATACCAGAATGTAAAATGAGTAATATCATTTCATCATAAGACACCAAGATGAGTGTACCATACGTTTGTTGCATCAAAAAATTTGAAGAACATTATGCAGGACAAATAGGTTCAGGCTTGCCTCATTATCAAGGAATTTCTTTGCAGAAGGGTTATGGTCTAGGAGGTATTTTTCGTCGCCTATTTAGAGCGGCTTTTCCCTTTTTCATTAAGGGTGCTAAAACAGTTGGAAAAGAAGCTATCTTAACGGGATCTCGTGTGACTTCAGATATATTATCTGGTCAAGAATTTTCAGAATCTCTTAAAGCTAGGTCTAAAGAAAGTGGTAAAATATTAGCACAAAAAGCTCTTGATAAAATACAGTCTATGGTAGGTAAAGGAAAGTATAAAAGGAAACGCAAAAAGCAAAGACAAGTCATTTCATCAAAAATCCGCAAAGTGAGAGGACGTGATATCTTTGATTCGTGATGGCTTTCCTACTGAAAGATTCTCCTGAATGCGTAAAATCAGAGTTAGAACTGTTTCACTTACCTGGAACACAAACTGTTATACAAAGCGGAAAGTGGGTTGAGTTTCATCCATTATCAAGTGTTTCGACTGGAGGACCTGTGGAATTCGTCCTCAGCGGTTCAACAGAAGAATACATCGATCTCAGCCACACTCAATTATATGTCAAAGCTAGAATTTTAAATGATAATAATACACCTATAGAAAAAGACGCAGATATAGGACCTGTGAATTTATTTCTACATTCACTTTTTTCCCAAGTAGATGTTTCTCTAAATGAACGTCTGGTTTCAAACTCAAACAATACATATCCTTATCGATCTTACATTGAAACTCTTATCAATCATGGCTTCGACAGTAAAACTTCGCAACTGACTGCTGAATTATTTTATAAGGATTCAGAAGATGGATTAAAAAAACGATCTGCTCTTTTCAGAAATAGTGCTACAGTAGATATGATCGGCTGCATCCATAGTGATTTATTTCATCAAGAAAGATTATTATTGAATTTAGTTGATTTAAAAATTAAACTCATAAGAAGCAAGAACGAATTTTGTTTGCTAGGTAAAGAAGGATTCAAAGTCGTATTAGATCATGTTTCTTTGCTAGTGCGTAAAGTGCGTGTAAGTCCAGGAGTTATTCTTGGACACGGCAAAGCTTTAGATAAAGGAGCAACTGCGAAATATCCTATCAATAGAGTGCTATGCAAAGTGTATTCGATACCAAAAGGAAACATGTCTTTTTTTGTGCAAGATAATATATTCATAGGTCAAATGCCTAAGCGAGTAATAATAGGATGTGTTGAAAATGAAGCTTTTCATGGAAGTTTAGATAAATCTCCTTTTCAGTTTAAGCATTTTTGATTTAAATTTCATTGGAATTTACATAGATGGACAACCCATGCCTCATAATCCTTTAGAGCTTAATTTTGCTGAGAATCAATACATAAGAGCATATCAGAGCTTATTTTTAGGGACAGAAAGAATGGGTCAAGATAAAGGTATATTTATTTCAAGAGAGGAATATCCTAATGACTACGCGTTATATTGTTTTGATATGTCTCCAGATCTGTGCAGTGGAGAACACTTGAATCTTATAAAGCACAGTAATTTCCGATTAGAATTAAAGTATAGCAAACCACTTCCCCAAACATTAAGTGTCATTGTGTATGCGGAATTTGAAAATGTAATTGAGATAAACAAGACTAGGAACATTTTATATGACTTTGGTAATTAGAGATGAATGGACAACAAATAATTAATATTCTATCTCGAGACATGAGAACAGCACCCTTTTTTCGAGGAGTGTACGCAGCGGATACAATTCCTATCCTTCATGGAATATCAGCAATTGTTATCAATAACGATAAATCATGGGAAACCGGTTCACACTGGATGGCCTTATTTGTGGATGAAAAGGAAGACTGGAGTTTTTGATTCATACGTGCAACCACCCGGATTTTATGGAGAGTTAATTCAAAATTATGTTTCTCATTATCCATATGTGTGTTGGAACTCAGTTACATTTTCAGAGTCTAACGTCAAATGTATGTGGACATTACTGTATTTACTTTATATTGAAACGCTGTCTAGGAAATTCATTGCATTCTATCATCCAGAATTTATGTAAAAACAAAAGCAATGATTTTATGTTGTATCAGTTTGTTAAAAAGAAATATGGTGTAAGAATCATTTTTAGAAAATAAAAAAAATTTTTTCACAAATATTTTTCATGTTATTCATATTTTATTCATAATTTACACAATTAAAAAAAAAATAAAACAACAACAACATCAAAACATCTTTTTTTTCTTTTTGTGTCATATTTCACCCAATTATTTTTGCCCTTAAATAATTATTTTTCAAAAAGCTTTTATGAGATGATTTTTTTAAATATGTATATAAAAATTAAAAACTTTTTGTTTTCTTTTAAAATACTTTTTATAAATTTCAAAAGCTGGCATTATTTAGACATTTTAATAAATATGTTTATCAATTATGAAAAGCAAGAATTTTGCTTTTTTTTTTTTTTTTTTTTATTATAAAAAAATACATTTTAACTAATTTATTTATTTTTAAATTTTAATTAATTGATTTTTTTTTTTGATTTAATAAATATTAATTATATTTTTCTTTAAAATTTTTATTTTCTTCCTTTTTATTTATTTATTTTTTTTTTCGTTTTGATAGAAAAATTATCAATGAAAAATTTTTATTCATATAAAGTTAATTTTTTCTTTCAATTTAATAATCAATTTTCTTCGAATTAAGGCAATTTTCATCAATATATACTTGTATATATAGGTAGATAGATTTAACAAATAATATTTTAAAATACAAATATATATAAAGTATATATAAATATATGTAAATAAAGTAATAGAAACTGACTCATTCGAATTATAAAAATAATCCATTTTATTCAATACTAAAATGTAAGCCAAGAATTTCTCCGAGCATACAAGGATGGTTTCATAACATTTTTACCATTACCAATATGATTTTCAACAATGTCTTCATTCTTATACAATTTGCTATTGACATCCAAATGCATAGGGAATTTTATGTCTTTCAAGACATTTAAAAAAGTGTTATATCCCTTAACAGTTTTTTTCTTATTCCTCAAGAATTCATTAATTAGAATAACAATATTTGTGTGAGGAATAATTTCACCTTTATATATCATTTCACCTTTTGAATTCCACTTTAGCGTAGTTTGTTCCTTAAGAAAATTGAGGATATCTTTAGCAATGATTTTGTATCTAACAGGAACAATATTTAAAGTATTTTTCTACTTCGTCTTCTTTTTTCACAGTAGATGGATCCTTTTCCGCAATAGTAGCTGGCTCTTCAGAAATATTATTAACCTTATTAGTAGAAAAATTCGTATACTTTTGCAGTTTCTGTAAATAAAGGATTGCTTTTTCACTATCTGTTAAATCTTTACTCTGTAAAATACTCCTCATTTGCTGATCCATTTCAGTCAAATGTTCTGTAACTTGAACACGATCTTCAGGGATGAGAACGAATTTCTTGCTATACTCCATGAATCAACGAACTTATGACGGAAATCGCAGCAGGTAATAAAATGGAGAGAAAACCACTACCTTTTTGAATAAGTACTTTTCTTTTCTTATACAAGGGGATTTTTTTATTGGAAAGTTTTCGTAAACTCTGTTTGTGTGATGAAAGTCGACTTTTTTGGGCTTTTGTTAGAAACACGTTTCCATGTAAGACATTCAATATGCATTCACAAAAGTAATTTAATAATACTTTTGGGACACTTTTGAAGAATAAGATTAGGATTTTACTTTTGGAAATATCTTTCAAGAGCTGCAGTGCTTGTTCTGTACATATTGACATCTTGTTACTAAATGATATGCATCCTTAAATTTTCCTATATTTATAGAGATTTGAGAAATTCTCCGAATGCAGTAACTTTAACAAGAGCGCAATGACGAAATCCGGAACCGTGTACAGAGCATAAGGTATGAATAGGTATCAATTTCTCTATTTTCGGACAGTTGAAATCTTCCAAATTAATACAATGCCGACCTGATAAGAATTCTAAGAATCTTTGTTTCTCATTTCCTTTTATATAAATTGTGGGAAAAACTTCCAAATAGAAGATTCAAAATACTTCTAAACTTTTCGTAAGGTAATTGTCCTTCCTTCCAATGCATATGATGAATATTACGTGATACCCATAAAAACTGATTTTTTGTGTTGATGGTAAGTTTTCGAAAGGAATCGGTGGTTGAAAAAGTCCATGAGCCTCTAAATGCGATCCATCGACAGCGTAAAAGCTAATTCTTTTACGATGAAATGTCTGGAAGGGAGCTGATAACCTTCAAAATCAATAATTGCTGATGATGTCATCCTTTCGTTTCGAGTGATCAGTTAAGAATAAAGTCATCGAGGCTGATACACGTAATAAATATCTCCTGGGAACATACCAGTACGCATGCGCAATGATTCGTCTGTATCACTCTTGAGATCTAATAACAAGTATTGAAAGGGTTTTGAAGTAGCATCTTCATAGCTTTCTAGAAAGAACTTAACTTTAGATGGATACAGTTGCCGTCCTAAATGTATAACTTGAGATCTATCCCTTGGATTTTTAAATAATATTAAATAATGAGAATTCAATGAAATTTCTCTAATCTCTTTTCCTTTGTGAAAGATATTTTGAACAATAAATATCACACTCACATTTCTATGATGTGAACCTTTAGTAAATAAATTCGTTAATTTTGAATTATTACCAAGCTCGCTCATTAAATCATCTATAACAATCAAAGAATCATAATAATTACATATATTCGAAGGAATACCTTCATGAAATGTGATATCACGCATTTCTGAATAAAGCTTTGATATGCACCATAGCACCACATTATTGTTTTTGGAAAGGGTGGATCATTTTAAATTGGATCAGCTTTTTTACGAAATGAGTTTTTCCACAGCCTGTAGGACCAGCAACCATCATGGTAAACGGATGTTTCAGCTTCAAGGTATCCATCTCGAAAATAAATTGTATAAAAATCAGAACTATTTATGATACTTCTGAAATAATGATTACAAAAGTGGTAAAATAACTAAATAAAATATAATAATAAGATTCGTTTTTTATATAAAACATTTTCTAAAAAAAAATCTTGTTCATAATTAATTAATACTTTGGATTAATGCATACAATTTATATGTGAATATACTAATAATAAAATACATATACATGAGGTGAATTTTTTTTATTTTTCTATACCACAAAAGATTACATATTAAATGATACATTTTAATAGGATGTATCGATTATTTGTTTAAATTACATATTAGTCCTTTAATGAATAATGTCCGAAAGGAAGGGTATCTATCTGATTTTCTAAGATATATCTTTTTTGATCATAAGGTGATAGTGCCAATTTATTTAAGGTGACTGTATATACCTCATGACGTTTAGAACGTATCATATTCATGCTTGTAACAAGTTCTTTGTGGTCGAGCAAACATTTCCGTAGTCCTCAAATTGTATTTTACTTTCAATTGCAGTCTTTTTTATACCTTTCAGCTTTTTGGTTTCTATACCGTTAACTTTGAAAGCGTACATTTTGGATCTAAGTCCAATGAATTCCGACATTATATTTCCTTTTATTTCATCTTTCATTTTTCCGAGCACTTTCTTATTAACTAATGGAATGCCGTAGATGTTATTAAGAGAATAGTCAGAGGTATCATATAAGTCGATGCTTTGTTTAACGTCTTCGTATACATCCTTAGTGTATATGTTATAAATGAAGCTATCAGTATCAGTGTATAAGAGTTTAATCTTCTCACCATATTTTGGAAGCATTTTTGAATAGTGGAAATCATACATTAGTGTTTTAGAGACATCAAGAATAACCATTCCAATAATTATTGGCTTGTTGAATGTCAAAACTGTTCGTCGCATGTGTATAGAAATTAAATCTTCAGAAAATATTGTTCGATCTTTAAAATTACTCCTAGCTATCCATTTTTCTGCATTCTCAGCATTACAGCATAACTTAATATCCACTCTGTTGCGTATGTTCTCCATGGTTTTCCCGAACACAGCATTATTCATGAGTTTGTAGAAATTTTTCTCAAACTCATTAGTTGCTGCTGTTCTAAGTTGAGTATTTAATTCAATATAAATTTTTAACCATGGAGATTGAGTGAACTGAAGAATTCGATGTACCTTAGTAAGAGAGAGACCATGACTAATGTATTGCTGTAAATTTCGGTAATGTACAACATACCGCTCCTTTTTAAATAAAGTAGTCATCAGTCTTTTTTCCTTGCATCCAGGAGGAACTATAGTTTCTGGACCAAGTGGCAGGTCTGAATGCAAATCATGGAGTAGTTCGGGATATTCTAATGTGACTTCTAAAATATATCCAACTGCACTATCACTCGGAGTGTTCAGAACATCTGTGGAGGGATCCAACCATTTAAAATCCCCTACAGGCAAATATTGTGACATTGCCCAACCATACAAATTATTTGCATCCAGATACAAAAGGTAATTGTTTGGTTGGGTTTTGTCATAATCCTCCATGTAAGGATTATTGGCTCTAGCATATCGGTGACAGCATTGGGACACACCTCCACGAATGCCATTTTCAACAAATAAGAGCATTTCGTAGTCACTGAGCAACTCCAACTGAATCTCAGTTTTCTTCAGCATTGCATCCCATGAAAGTCCTGGTGCAGTGAAATACCATGCAGGATCCAAACCATATGTCTTCAAGCAAACATTTCGAAAGTTTTCGAATATATCTGCCAAAAGCAAGACGTCAGTTTTTACATACAGATCTGCATATTCTCCAAGATTCTTGATGTGAAATACATCCCAAACATGTTGGGCATGTAGGTAATCTTCTAAAAAGATGCCGGATTCATTTAAGCGATTGTAAAAAGCTTCCTGCGGAGGTAAACAATCTTCCAAAAATTTATCCGTATGGTTAATATAATCATACGGATATACTCACTGCGAACCAAAAGCGGAACCTGATCAGCTGAGAAATGTCGATTAATAATATTGAATTGATCAATGGTTAAATTCTTTGCTAATTTATCTAAACTGCTGGCCATAAATCGGAAAGAATCTAGGAATCTAAGGCTTAGATGTTTGCTCACTTGCTTGGAAAAAGAAATATATTTTTCTTCATTTTCTGGAATCACACTAATGTTTTTGTCATCTCCACCCAGTTCTTTGATGAAAAGATGACTGTCGTAGCCAGACAAATTGTGGAATATCACAGGGATGAAATTCAGTTCTTAGCCTTCAAATTACACGCATTACAAGAAGCTCCTCTGAATAATGATGTTTGGTGGTCGTGGTCCTTGACCTATGAAATATCAATATTTTAATCAGCAAACTTAATTAATAATAAAAAATATTGTAAAATTATTTACCATGAAATGTATTTTTAAGACTATAATATAATGATTAAAAATAAATAAATCTAAATATATATAACTACCTTATAATTTTCTGCTGTAAACACTTGTTTGCACATGTAGCAATGTGTCGCCTGTTGAAAATTTATCCACTGTTCCTCAGTTAAGGGCATCATAGGTTTATTATTTCTATAGACGAGCTCGATTTCTGAAGCTTCAATTTTCATTCGCTCCATAAAAACTTTAGCTGCATTCGGTCCTCGATAGGTAAAAGGTTTCTTGTATACTTCTGTGGTAGATGTAATATAGTAGCAAAAAGCTGATGGGTTCATGCTTTTGATATGCCTCAGTATAGGATTTTGAAGGGTTTGGTTGGCAAGAATCTATGGATTGAGTTAAGCACTCAAAATCAGCATAGATGACAAAGGGCACAGGATGAGAATGCTGAATATTTTTAAATGCTAACCACTGATTGCTAGGCATCACTACCCTTACAGCTTCATATTGTTGACAGCTCAGTTGATGGCGTTCGAGAACGGATTTGGTCTGAAAGAACTGTAAACAGCGTCGACAAATTAGGTGGTGTTTTTGATGATTGTTGTATTGCTTGGAAATTAGACGAGATAAGTCTTTAATCCAAGCATAATGAGAAGAAGGATTCCGATTTTAAATAAATCAAATCGATGTGTCTAATTTTTTCATTTTCTGTAATCACCAAGGGATATATTTGATATTTATCCGTCAAGCCATACACATTAATGGATACATCATTTATTTTTGCAAATTTTCCTACATCACTGAGTTTCACGGGAAATTCAATATTTTCGAAATTTAGAGTATTAATGTATGGTTCATAATGATGAATACGACTGGCACGTCGATGGCAATCTTGTATGGGATAAAGAGCTGAAAGCACAGCCCACATAAAGCAGCGGTTGTCTTTATTCTCCACGTTGATTATAGCTTTTTTATTCTTGATAGAAGGAGGAAGGTCAATGTAAGAAGAGCCTCTTAAAGGATTGTATTTATTTAGACGTATTTCCAAAGCAATAATTTCCTCTAGGGACCAACCAGATTCTTTTGCTACAAACTCATCTTCTTCAGCTAACAATTTATCTATTGTCGCATGATAAAATTGTCGGAGATCTGTAGATAGAAGTATTGGCTTATTTTTAGTCTTAAAGCATTTTTCTTCACTGACAATACCATTATTTGTTACCTTTTGGTAACGACATATTAGTCTGCAGTTCACTTTTAGTTCGTGCTTATGCGAGAGAAATTGTTATATGAGATATAAATTCATTTTCTTTAGACGTAATGAATTCTTTTTAAATCAATTTGATGATCTACATTAAGAAGGCGAATGTTGGTAACTCGATTTTTTAAAGCTGATCGAGTAAGTACCTTAGCTGAATTAGGAACAATCTGCATATCTATACGACGGTTCTTCGACGATGTAGCTAGATCGAAAGCTTTGCGTTTGTTCTGCATATGCAATTTCTGGTGGTGTTGAAGATCTGCATTGCGGAGAAACGTTTTTGAACAGTGAGAACAAGGATAACGATGTCCTTTGTGTTGAGTACGCTGGTGTCTTAACATATTATGCCGAAGAGTAAACTTCTTGCTACATTCCGGACAAATGATTCCACTATCAGGTGTTGACGACCACTGAGAATTTAACTGAGTATTCGTTAAGTCACCAAAATCAGCAATTGACAATAATTCGTCAGTGATTGGCATAGTAGAATTTTCAAAAATTTGTTCCATATCCATAATGAAGCTTAAATTTCGCAAAGTAAAACTGAATAAAAACTCTACACTGATAACAAGGATACTAGTGTCAGAATGAGTTTTCTGACCAGAACTTTCAACTTTTATAGGGGCTAGTGGTCTAAACTCAAGTTGAATCAAAATTCAACACGGTACTACGTGGTCATCAATAAATGTTCTTTTTACAATAGATACAAAAAGAATAATAGATAGCAGTATTAAGGAGACAGCAGGATTGATACTGATGACTGTAAGTGATAGCGAATACTTGACACGAGTTATTTTTCTTACTATTGTAGAATGCATCATTGGACAATGGAGAAAGGGACTTGAAAAGCTTTATTTTATTGCGAACAATAGCGAAGGCTTCTCATTCTCCGTAATAAGGATGACTACATTCTTGCTGTCATAGAGAACTAAAGCAGCTGAGAATCGACAGTGTAACTTTGTTAAGTTTGAATTGAATTGGTAAAATTAATGTTTTTTTCTCTAACTATTGTAGCATGCATCATTTGACATTGAAGAAGGAGGCTTGAGAAACGGCATTTTATTGCGAACAATAGCGAAAGCTTGTCATTCTCTGTAGTAAGAATAACTGCATTCTTGCTATTATAGGAAACTAGGACAGCTGAGAATCGGCACTGTAACTTTGTTAAGTTTGAATTGAATTGGTAAAATTAATGTTTTTTTCCCTAACTATTGTAGCATGCATCATATCAATGTGATCTTTTTTAATCAGAATTTATAACTGTTTAATCATTAAATGTATATCATTTAATCTTGGGAAATAAATGTTATACATCAATGAATTATTAATTTATAGTAAAAAAAAAATGCAGAAATTTGTTATTAATCATTTATTCTTTAAAATCAACAACCCCGTGCAACAGCACGAGGGGGGGGGAAACAAGGGGGAAGGAAATAATCCCGGTAATCCTGGTCGTAGAATCGGCCTTTTCCTACTACTTACTTTACTTTTATATTCTTTAATTTCCTTTTACGTCACCTACAAAACCTATGTTGTTTAAATAATCAATTATTTAAAAATTCAAAAGTTACTTTCTAAAATAGTTTTGTTTCTGGTTTTCTTGATTGCATATGATGCAACCATAAATGTTGAAATTATGTATATGCTCATTGCGTTATTAAGTGCTGAGATTTCTTTAAATTAAAATGATATATCCTTAAAGTAACATAACGTCATCATTCAATGAAGATGGTAATATCTTGTAAAAAAATAAGCATATGAAACAGTTCAATTACAAACAAGAGTTAACTAAGTTTAATTACAAACAAACTAAGTTTTTAATAAAACATTCATTTCTGAATTATAGTTTTTTTTAAAATTTATATATAAATTAGCTAAAATTAATTGTTGGTAACTCTAAAAATAAAATTATTCATGTGTTTCTATGTTTAAAAAAAATGAACAAAATTATTTTATGAAATACTATTATAAGCTAAATTTTATAACTGTGTTACTAAAATTGCTAATTTGATAAGATAGAGTTAGAGGAATATAGTGCAATTTTTCATAATTTTTTAACAAAAACTTTATTTTTAATGCAATTGACCAAATGAATGCAATTAAGGAACAATCTTCTATTTTCCACATCACCATAAGGACTAATAGAACCCTCATTAGTTTAGGTAGGGAAGCATGTTTGCAACAACAACAAAATCATAACTTCGGAATTTATTGTTGAGATTGATAATTTTGTTGAAAGAAGCCAATTGAATCATTATTGTTAAAATCAGATTTCGTAATTTACTGAATAATAAGTTCGACTGTTTAATAATTCATTAAAAGTTACTGCTTGTAGTATAAGGTTTTATTGAAATATTAACATACATTTTACTAACTATAATTTTTGTGATTTTAAAGTATCAAAGCAGGAAATTCTACAATCTAAGAATAACTTTCTTTTTTAAATTCCAGCAACGAAATCTTAAAAAGTAAAGAAAGTTTAAATGTAATTGTTGGTTACACGAAATCAAATAATTTTTTCTTCATAAAAATGACCAATGAAGTATATGATTCCACATTGTTTCATTAATTATAATATATAATGTATTCAATTTATACTTACCGCTTTGGTTGTTTTCAATTTTACCATCGATTGTTTGTTAATGGCCCGCACTCATGGCGTTCAATAAGAAGACTACCATTGACCCCACAGGATAGACGCCAACATTTGGAATGGTACGAGATTAGAGCAAAGTGGGAAATGAAATGACACAGGATCATTTTCAAAAATAAGTCATGATTCTGTATCTTCAGTGGTAGTCACCAAGTACGAGTGTAGCGTAGACTTGGAGACAGGTCCAATCCTGCAGATATATTAAAATTCTGAACCCCCCAAAAAGACAACATCATGATTTTCAGCGCCATTGCGTAAGAGTCCATGTCACCTGTAGTTCAAATTCATGGCTCTATGAGAGCCCCACATTGCTTAAATGATGTGCTGCGACCAGTGGCACTTCAATATATTCGAGAAGTGTCCATTGTCATTTATCAGCAGGATAACGCCCGACCACACACTGTTCGAATCAGTCAACATATCTTCAAGATGTACAGCTACTTCCCTGGCTACCGTGCTCACCTGATCTCTCACCTATCGAACATTTTTGGGGCATGATTACATGTCATTTGCAGACCCTTTTATTGCTTCATTGAGAAGTATTTTGGCAAGAAACCTTGATAAATGACTGACGAGGAATATAGAGCCATTTCTCACCACACCATCCATTATCTTATTGACTCTTTGCATTGGCGTGTTGCTTCAAGTATCGCCATCGATGGTGGGCCTACAATCTTTTTACCCGACCCCCTTTTCTCGCTCTACATGATGCATATTATTTTGAAATAAGATAACTTATTGTATTTTGAAATAAGATAACTTATTGTATTTTGAAATAAGATAACTTATTGTTCGTTCCTGTCTGTCTCTGTCTGCCGTGTTTCGTCACTTTCTGGCAACTTCTCATTGATGTTGCATTTTCATTGTCGGGCAGTGCTTTTGAATTTTTATTATGATAATATTTTAAAATATTATAGAAAAAGTTAAAACGGGAAAAATTTGAGTCATTGTAATTAAATGTTTCCTTTTTCTGAAGAGTTTTCAGGTGGCATACTATATGTTATGATGTATTCATTCAACCCCCCATTTATTGTAAAAATATCATATCATCAAATGTTTCTGGTTTCATACTGTTAATTGATATGAATAAATAACACAAATCAGTAGAATAGTAGACGCATGCTGATATCAAAGTGAAAAGTAAAATATTAGATTAAAATTAGTAGAAAGCAAAATATGTTTGCCATACAATTTGTAGAAAACCGAATTATTATGACTATGTCAAATAATTTACATTATTTTAAAATAAAGTTTCAAGAAGGTTTTGGGCAAGTGTTTGTTTAATCCTGTATTAAATTTTAATTTGGTAGCCTAGTCATTTTCTATATGCAAATTTAAAATTAATATTAATAAACTTATGAATACAAAGTTATTTTTATAAATACTCTGTTATTCACGTATTTTTCGATATTAACTTAAAACTAACATTAAATATGATATTTCTGTTCCAAAACTCAAAATGTATTGAGTTAGTTTCATTGAGAAATGCGTGAACGTTCATTCTGATCATTTTACAAGTAATACGCTAATAAATTTAAATGTATATATTTTTTTTATAATTCAAATACCTTATCTTAAGAAATATTTCGAATGCATCATTATTTGTGATTTTAAAATTTCGAATTTTTTTATGAAACAAAACAGGTTATTGTAAATATGAAGTTTTCAAAATTAATTAAATGTGAAAATATAATATAAGATATTGTAACTGACTTTTGAGTAAAATCATTGGACAAACAAATGCAATGCGTGATTCAAACTAATGTTTTATACTATAAAATATATCAGCTGATTTTCTTTAATGTTTACTGTTACACGCAAATACTAACTTCACCAGTTGTGATGAAAAATACTTTTCAATAGAATATATTTCGGAAACAAAATAAAATTTTCCATTATACACATCGTATAGTGCAGATTGTTTTGACGAAAAGAAGTTGTCTATAAGACACAACTCCCTTTTGTCCATTACATTTCTTTGAACAACTTTTTTTCCCTCTGTGCTTTAGAAAGAAAATATAAAGATCTTCTAAACTGGTATCAAATATTTTGATCAATATGACATTGCAAATAAAAACCCCGATGATGCAGAATTTTCTACCCGTTTGATTCATTTTTGGATTATGTTTTTATTTATTTTTAAGATCCGAAGTTTATATTCTCTCAAAGGAGAAGCTTTACTCTTTCAGCAAGGTAAAGCAGACTTATTTTTTTCACCAGAACAATTTCCCTTCATTCATTTTCTGCTTCGTACAAGTAGTTCTTTTTTTTCAATGGAAGTTTGATCAGGTACAAAAGAGTATACAAAAGATAATAATATCCGAAGCTTTCCCTGGAGAGAGATTACTGGGCTTAAAATTTCTACACTTTACTTCTCTTCTTCTTTCGTCCCGAAACTTTTTCTTTTCATTATGTAGGAACGAGATTCTTTATGAAATGATAAACTTCTAAGAACTTTGCAATTTTTATAAACTAAATCAATGACCTCGATTGTCATCAAAATTTTGGTGCATTGCATGGAGCGCGTTGATATGCATTAAAGGCTTTAATTCTTTTAAGAGTACTTTTGTAGTAAATAAACTTTGAAAGAAATAAAAATATTCTAATCCTTTTAGAATTTGTTCTAAAAGTTACATCACAAATATAATTAAAGTTTTGCTTAAAATTTATTACGAACTGGAAATATTATATATTTTACTTTAAAAATAAAACGACGGTGATTTAAAAAAAGTTTATACAAATATTTTCCTTATTTTTGTTAAATACGCATTACTTTAAAAATTGCTCAAAATTGTATGAATATAAAATAAATTGATGTAACATCTTTAGATAACATTACGCTCATCAAATGCGTTAAATATTTTAAAAAATAATTCATTTTCATATATTTAGTGCCTTTGTTCAAAACAATGAAGACACTTCAAAGTTTTAAGGAAACCATTTAATATTTAGAAACATTTTATTTGATTAATTTCCCATGGATTGCTTTATTAAATGTGTTATGCAATACAAACTTAGACAGAACTTATTCACCAAGTTTAACATAAAAACAATATGAAAATGTTTATTTTAACTACAATTGCAATAACAGATTGGGAAGTACTTTTTATACCATGGGATTTTTATTAACAGTAAAGTTTTCTCACATTGATTATTGATAATTAAATGCAATGTTTTGGGTGCAATCATTAGTTTCTACTGAGCACTGAATAATAATAATTAATCATCTTCAATTTAATAAAACTTTGACAAAATTAATGAAAAAAAGAATTTAAAAAAACATGTCAAATCAACTGCTATATTATATTTGCTGGGCTAAAATTTTGTCAATTGTTCAAATAAAAAATTAAAAATCATGCTTATGAGTAAGAATAGTTTTTAACCAAAATGTGAATGCAATTGAGTGAAAAAAATGAAAAATTTTGGATGAATTGAATTCTGCGATTTTAATATAATTTTGCATTTAAATTAATTAAATTGAAATTTTATAAAAGGTGAGTATATTCTTTATTTGATTTCATTAGTGTTTATATGATTTCAATTTAAGGAAACATTTAAATACAGAAAAATATTGTTTTTTAAGTACATGTAGAATTACGTAGTTTATGAAGAAAAAAATTTGCATTAAAAGAATACACTCAAAATAAATTTAAAAAATTTAACTAGCGAAAAAATTATATTAACATTATTTGTGTTTATATCTTCATATACATTTATATTGGAATATTTCTTTAATTTCAGATTTTACTTGTTATTTTTACTACATAAATACTTCTCCATTGGATAATTTTTGTATTTTTTATTTTCTTTCTGTATCATAAAACTTCAAACCTAAGTAAATATCAAAGAAATTAAATGAGATGATCTATTAATAATTAAACGATTCCAATTTTTTTCAAACTAAGATATAGATTTTCAGGATAATTAATAATTTCACACACACACACACACACACACACACACACACACACACACACACACACACACACACACACACACACACACACACACACACACACACACACACACACACACACACACACACACACACACACAAGTGTATATTTAGTGCAAACTTAGTTTCACAAATTAGATTTTAATTAGCTAATTGCCTTTTAAATTCCCTTTCTAAATAGATATTCCATTTTCCTTCAACAATTAATAAATGTCATCTAGTTAATTAAATTTCATTATTTGATTGGTAAGGCAGAACTTTTCTACAATTTATCTACATTTTTTTTCTTTTCTAGCATTTTACATTACTTAAATAATTATTTTAAATTCTTTTCTTAAGTAATTAAGATATTCATTTCTTTTTGTTTAGTTTATGGAAATTTCACTAACAATACCAATCAAAAAATAATTTCCCAAGAAAAACATATTCACTATATATCATTAATTTAATTTTTCTCATAATTATCTTAAAATATAAAAAATTTCAAAAACTTCATTTGTTATGTTCACAGCATTTATAATTTATAAATTATGGATTTGTGTAAAAATTTTTATTATGAATTCTAATTAGTCCACATCGATATCACACAGTCCTTCAAATTATATGTATATATATATATATATATATATATATATATATATATATATATATATATATATATATATATATATATATATATATATATATATATATATATAGTTATTCATGTGTATGCCCAAAAATAGTTTGCAAAATAATCCAGAAATTTAAATAAATATACCATGTAAAATGAAAACTATTAAAAAATTCGCTATTTAGATTTTTTTAAATATAATGATGTGTACTCTAACTTTTTTATAAAATAAGTAAAATTAAATTAAACAAATAACAATTCCGTTCAAAATAATGAAAACAACGTGATAATGAGTCACTATAATCAGTAAGCTATACTTATTCAATATTTATAAATTTTTTCATGATTTAAGTTAACTAATTGAAATTAGAGCAATATAGCGAATTAATTCTTCTTTGCTACTAAACTTTCGAGATTTTTAAATTTTTTGTGTTATTTTTTTCACTATAATTTGAATGAAGAAAGCAACTTGAAATTGAAATTGCATTTTATATGCAAATTGAAAATACTACGCATTCAAGGGATTTTGTGAACTTTTCAATAAAATAAAGTTTGATTCAAGGGTTTGAAAGAAGGAACAAATGCCTCGTCTCAATTTCGTAATAAAGAAAAGGAAAGCTCCAAGAAATTCTTTCAATAACTTTCAATTTACAATCGGCTTTTATTGATAGTATTGCTTCTTTTTCAGTACAAAAATGAGTAAAAAAAATTCTATGAATATTATATTTGATTTAGTAATTATTTTCAAATTTTCTCTTCTACATATTATATTTATAGAAGATTTACATCAATTATAAATTACTGATAGTATTTGGTGGATGTTTAGCTGCGTATAAGCATTTTAAGCAGTAGTTTGCGTGATATTTTTGAAGAAAATATTTAGTATTGCTGATTAAGTTATAAAAAATACTCTACGTTAGGAAGTTGTATTTATAAATTTAAGTACATAAAACCTACGTTTCTAATTATTTTTGCAAAATTAGAAATAAAACTTTAAAAATAATTATTCCCTTTCAATTACATATATTTTTAAATTATTTGTGTAACGATGATATATATTGTGTTTTTTTTTTAAATTAAACATTGAGAATACTTTATATGTATTTGTGGACCATTTTGAATTTAATATAAAGACCTTTCTAGAATTAACATATATTAAGTTTTTAGATTACTTAAAGATTTTTTTCATAGACACAACATAAACGCGAATTTTAACTTAATTTATATAAGAAGTATATTTATTTAAGCATACATCTCTTAAGCTTAAATATTTACTTATTATTTAAATATTATTCAGGCTAGGACGTTTATAATCAGAAATAATATACGATGTAAAGTTTATATATGCATTCTGGAACAGTGCTTATAGTATTTTCATTATTTAACTAAAAATTATATTTATATGCAAAAAATGATTTAAAATTCGTATCCTCCAATGGTAGCATTTTGTAAGAGATAGATTAAAAATTCGATTTTATTCATTGTTTCATTATAAAATCATATTTTAATTCCATGTGCCATAACCTGCTTAGTAATATTATAAATTGAGATTAATATGTTAAGAACTGTTTCGTTTAAAAACTATTTCATAATTTAAGTTTTATACATATATATCTATATATATATATATATTAAAAAAAAACCCTTAACTTTATTTTTTGTTTGGTTTTTATTTGAAAGCTATTGATTATTTTTTAGAATATCTGTATTTGGATTATACATTGTACTAAAAACTTGATAAATTACATATTAAACAAAACATCCAAAATGTTTAATTATATAATCTATCACCACGTTATCATTATTGAAGTCTTCAAAGAATTATTTTGACATATATTCTTCATCTGCTAGTAGTAATTAATAACAGTATTGCTATTATTTAATGAAATAATTATAGTTATATGGAAAAAAGTTTCTTATAAATTAAGGTAAAAGTGCTTTCAATTAAGATTTCACTAAAATTCAAACACCATACTATAATCAGTTATTAATATAAATTTCTAAGTATTTGTGTTAAAATTTGCTTTGTAATTAAATCCAAAATAACGGAAAAAATTTTGAGCAAAAATATAATACGTTAATTTATAGATTTTTTTTATTTATTAAGATGTTTAAATTAATGATAAGATATAAATAAATTTTACTTCTTTCAGAAATAAATGTATAATATATGCAAGCAATACCTATATTTTTCCTGTTTCAAAGAGTAAAAGCTAAAGAAATCAATTTATTTCTAACTATATTATCTGAGCATAATACCTACAAAATGTTCTACAACATTATCAACATGGACTAAAGTCTATATCGAATACTAAAAACGACATTTTTTTAGTCAAAAAATCCTCAAGTCACATTTACAATTCGACAATTGTTCTGCAGAGTACATAAGATAAAGCATTTTTTCTTTGATAGAAAAGACAAAATTAGGATATTCTATTGAGTAATCTCAATTGTGGCTTGGTGTACAAAATTTTCCAGCCAAGCGTTACTAATGTACAAAAAGGCTAATACGGCTAGAAGCTGTATTGTGTGATTTTGCAAGCAAATATATATATGGATATATATATATATATATATATAACAGATACATATTAGATACAATTCACAAATTTATTCTTGCTCAGTGGTCAATGAATATAAATAACTAGAAATGTTTTTAACCTTACTGTTTGGAAAACAGCTTCAACGATTTATTTAATCATCATCGAGTAATGCTTGCAAATGCAAATGCTGACGTTATATATATATATATATATATATATATATATATATATATATATATATATATATATATATATATATATATATATATATATAAAAGTTCATTCAGACTATAATAACTTTCTTCTGAAAGACCGTTATTAAAAAAAAAACTTATCGATTGTATATAAAATTGGAGATTAAAATTGGACAGTACTATTTAATGTCATTTCCCTGCTTGAAAAGAAAACACTGATAGGCATGCTTTGCTTTTCATTTTCCTTATTGAATTTCATTGTAAATGAAGTGAAGGAATCAATGACTCATAACAGACTTCTTTCTATTCGTAATTTCAGTCTCATGACTTAATCCATCTGCATGTATGTAAGATTCAACAAGAGTTCATACTATATAAAAAAAGATTAGATTCGTAAACGTATAATTTTCTGGATGAAATCTTTGTACTAAGCGAATTTTTTTCAGATTTAGTAAAATAATCCGATTATATCAGAATGACTGTGAACATAATATGAATAGAGCAACCTGCATAACAACTACTGAAATTACCAAGATTGGGAAAGCAGTCACTAAACTTATGAAATATGATGGATTATTTGCTATTGTTTCTATAACATTTTGCCTAACTTAATTTGTTCCAATTATCAAAATTGTTCTTTTATTAAATATTTGTTGTATTTTATTAAATATTTAAACTTTTGCAAGCATTCGATTTTTTCTGTTTCTGAAGTAGATGTTTTAAGTTTTCACCTAAATGCCTTTGTTTTGCACTTTAGTTCGCTTAGTTCTGGGGTTCACCAGTATATTGCAACGTTCTTGTCTGTAGTTCTATGTTTTAAATATTGCTTCTGCTGCTCTATGAACATTATTTAAAAACTTGTTAAATTAATCCAAAATTCCTTCACACTCAAGTTTATGTTTATTTTTATATGTTAGGATTCGTTTTACTGAGATTTTTTTAAATTATTGTTACTGATTTAAAAAAAAAAAAAAAAAAAAAAAAAACGATTTTATTATTGGTGTAATTATTCATTCATTTATAATACATAATATGTAGTTATGTTTTGAACATGTTTCCTAGTCGCACATTGTCCATTCCTAAATAATTTGGAGCAGGGAATCTCTGCATAGGGTTATATTATACTGATTGGTAATGTAAAAAATGGGGGGGGGGGGCGGTATTAGAAATGTTTAACAGATTTAAAGAACTGAAGTTAAAAATTCTTTTAAACTCAAACTACGGCGATTGTTTGAAGATCATATCCAAAGCAAATTTTGAAAATTAAAATCTCCACAAATAAAAAGCGTGCTGTTCTCTACTGGAGTAATAAATTCCTAAGGATTACAAGAATTAATTTTATGTATTTACCTGGGGAGGCATACCAAGAATTTATATATATATATATATATATGTGTGTGTGTGTGTGTGTGTGTGTGACTGTGTTGTGAGAGTCTATTTATATTCCAAAAATGTATTTATGATCATGAATGATTACTGGATTAATATTTGATTTAGATATTATTGCTGATCGGGGAAATTCATTTGTTGAATGATACTTTCTCCAAGACAAAGTGATACTCTAATTTAGTTTTGTTGTAGATATGGTTCCTGAAAGCAGATGATATCTTGTTCATTGCTATTGAAATGATATACAAATTGTATTATTCATGATTGACTTCTTTGAAAATTAATTTGAAGTATACCAAGTTCTGGATGGTGAAATTAATTGATGAAATGCGGATGATCATATTAATGATGATTTAATTTTTTATCCTTCATATTTATTTTCATTTCATTGACCATTTTATTGATAATTTTACTACTTTAATAAATTTTTAATTGTTTTACAGTTTGGGCCATAAGGTTTCATGACTGGAAACATTGTTTTCCCTTATTTGTTTTTTTTTTTTTCAAACAATGCAAAACACGGTTTTTTTGGCATTGATTTGTGATTTGTTCTTCACCACATCTTTTCCACAGAATGCTTCATTTTTACAGTATCTCACGATGCGGTTCAGGTACTGACAATTGCATCAACGTTTAATGGTGGTAAATTTCCGTGGTCTAAATCTTCTGAAACCAAGATACGTTATTTTAATTTCTACTACTTGTATGCCCAGGAATCAAGGGATATTTCAAATATTCAATGCCATCTATTCTATTTACTTAACGTTTTCCTTGTCTAGATTATTTTAAATGGGGATGTTTAATTATTTAAGTTAAGATCTTCATTTATTGCTTCTGTTATTGTTTTTTTTTCTGTTATGGATTCTGGAATGCTTATAGGATAAATTTAATTTAGGTGGGTTTTTATGGTTTGCTTTTAAATTTTCTTTGGCCAGTAATTATTCGATATTTGCTGAATCCTAACGTATTTTACATTATATTTCTGTGAAGTTATTGCTATAAATAACTTTTTAAGATGTATCTTTTTATCAATTGATTGAATTATTTGGTGGATATCTGTTTCGAAATATTTCTTTATAATTATTCTTCAGGGTATTACGCGTGAGTAGGTTGTAAGATCACCATGGATATCTATTTGCTAAGCAACACGTCTAGGCACAGAGTCAAAGATAGTGCGGATATCGTCCGTCCTGAGGAATACTTCCCCATTCCCTGTCAATTTTTTCCCAAAGTTCTGTAGTTGAGCGTCGCAACATGTGCAAATGGCGTCCAATCCAAAATGTGCTCTATTGGTACTATTTCTGGTGAACATGGTGCCAGGGATGCAGCTACACACGTTGCATGGCATGTTGACATATGCTAGCAATTGTCAGTCGGATATTATCCTGCTGATAAAGGTCATTGGAATTCATCGGTAGGCAAGAAAATATCATTGCCCACAACACATCATCCAAGAAACGTTGGACTGTCATTGTGCCTTAAGCGTGAACTGGAGGTGACCTAAAATCATTAGCAATGGCATCCCAAACCATGATGGCACGTAGTTGTACCGTGTGGTAGTTCACAATTGCTGCAATATTGGACCTGTCTCCTTGTCGATGCTACACTCGTACGTGGTGACTATCACTGAAATATAAAGAAGTTTGATTCATCTCAGAAGAAGATTCTGGGCCACTCCATGGTCTACATACATATAATCCGGAACAACTCCTGAGGTTGGCGTCTATGATGTGAGGTTGATGACACTCTGTTTAATAGAAGAAGGCAGGCCACAAAAATCCAATCAATTGCAAATGGCTATGTTTTATTTGTGAGCATTCAAGGTGCCTTGTACACGCTGTATAATTTTGGTAGATGTGATTTGCGGAATCATCACTGTACTGTTGGACGCGTCGATCCACACAGGCTAACATCACTTTGACTGCACCAGCACCCCTCAAACGTTTCACAAATCATTGTTCCAACCACCTTCGTGTCAGCTGGTGCACTGAGGACGAGTCTATGCGTCTATCAGCTGTCTATGTGTCTGTTAGGACCAACATGCACTTCTCAGCTCCGAGCACCATGTTCCTTGTAAATTCATCTGTCTGTAGGAGCTTACACCGTTGAGGATGGTCTAGCATATCTGCAACTACGGGTGTTCTTTGCGGCAAGAAAAATACTTTAAACTATTATTTTCCATGCACCAATAATGGCGCAGATTTTGCCCACTCTGCCGGTTTCTCACTTTAATTTTTTTTCCTGCATGCGCTGAAGAACTGCTCATTACAAATAAAATAAATTCCTCTGTAAGGTGCATCCACCCAAAAATTCCCCTAATTTTCACGTCGATCCTTCTTGGTTCTACATTTTCAATGTCGTATATTGTATAAAACAATATCTTTAAGCATATTTTCCTTTTAATTTTTTTCAACAGTCAATATAAATATTTTCCTAATCATATAGTCTAGTTATAAATTATTCTCATAAGAATTGATTTTATTCCTTTATTATAAGATTCATGTATATCTGTGTTTAAGAAGGCGAAGTAATACATAAAAGCATAATTTGTTTAATAAATTATTTTCGAATAAAATCTTAATTAAAATTTTCGATTGTTTTATTTAGTGGGAATTTCTAGGTAGCCTTATAATCTTAAATAACTTTGAATTAATTTTTATAGGAATTCATATTTGTTTAAAAAATTCAAATGATATTTAATTATGTACATTATAGCAAAATCACAATAAACTTTCGGGAAAACATTTAATTATAGCATAATTTACATTTCTTAAAATTTTTATGTTTTCTATTAGTATCTTAATGAATTGAAAAAACTCAAATGTGTGTTTAAACATGAAGAAGATATTTCCAGTTGAAAAATCTGAGTATTATATAGATAAAAATGAAATCTAAGCATCAAAATTTCGAGAACTTTTGTTACCATAAATAAATTTATAACTTCAAATTTACACCCACAATTTTAATAAGTTTTCTTAAGTATTGTGATTTTTTTTCTTAAATTCTAATAATGTCAAGAAATGCATAAAAACTAATGTCAAGTAATGAACAAAATATTTAAATGTCTAAGAGAGTGTTAAAATTAATTGAAGTATATTAGTGTGCCTTTTTTTCAACTTTTAGTTCAACTCATATCTTTATACGCATTTCTATATCCTTCTACTATATTCTTATATGCACTTTTCATAATTCGTATAGAGATGTATAGTTAAATATAATGTTATATTATATCTACCTTTAATTAAAAATCCAAAACATACATTTTGTACACTTTTTTATAAAATGTACTTTGATTCACACTATTTCTTTAAATTTTAGTTTAAAAATTCAAGCATATGAATAAGAAGAATATATTTTCTATCCAAAGCATACAGGAGAAAAAAAGTATTACTGCAATGCGATACGATATCACGCGTACAGAGCAGAGTATTAAAATCAACCATACTTTTCCCATAAAGTGTAATTTCTTAAACTATGTTAAATCTATTCAACATATGTTTCATATTCTTTTAAGGATTTAATTTTAAATTATATTATTATTTTTTGGATTAATATTTTTTCTTTTGGTCAATACTTATCATGCGTGGGAAATTTTTCTTTAATTTATTTTCATAATTTAATTTAGCTCAGAATAAAGTTACAATGCCTTTTACTTAATTATTGCTTAAAATAATACTGCAGTTGATATATATATATATATATATATATATATATATATATATATATATATATATATATATATATATATATATATATATATATATATATATATATATATATATATAGTGTGTGGATATTGATTTTGAAATAATTGACTTCAGTTATTTAAATTCCTCAAAACTATATAACATATGCAATAAATATTACCCATTAATTCTTTATTTCGAAAATATTAACTTCAAGGAAAATATATTATTTTAAGACTAAAGTGATGTAAAGCGTTATGTCTGATATATGATTTAAAGTAAGTTACATTTTGATCTATATTAAAATAAATTTTCCTGTTAAATTTTTCAAATATATTCGGTATTATTGAAATTATAAATTTTTCGTCATTATATTATAATCAGTAACATGCACAAAAAATCTATGATTCTTATTCAACATTAACAGTCAAATAATAAGACTAAAAAATAAGACTGCAACCTACTTAAAGTGTGCTAACATTTATTTTCCATATATTTATATTCTACTTATAAATATTTTGCTTAACTTTTCAGGAAATATTATCTAATTTGTGCTTAAATAAATTAATGAAAATTTTGAGAGTTAAGTTTCGGGATAACAAGTTTTGATACAGTTTCATTTTCTAAAATTATGAATGCAAATTTTATGATTTTATTTCAGCACATAAATGCACTTAATTGTGTGCGTATTTTAAATAAAAATTCTTTTTGATTAAATATAACTTCTTTAAGACATAAAATACAGTAAATAAATTTGTTCTTAAAAGAAGAGCTGTGTTCAATCCTTGAAGGACATTTTCAAAAAAATGTAATCTTTTTAATATATTATTTACGTTGTAATAAATATACGTTTATTTTTGCATTAATAATGTTTATGTACTTTCCGAAATCCATTTACATAATATTTAAATTCAAAAACAAATTTAAAACTAATGCTTTTCTTTTATTTTGTTTGAAAAAATTGGAAATTAAATTTAGTAAAAAAAATTGGATAAATTATTATAATTAACTAAAACAATTTAGATTAATTTGTTCATCAGATAGACCAATTATTTTCTTATATAAAAGGATGGTCAATAACGTTATTGTAATTTTGTATTTTAAATTTAGTTTTTTCAGATTAATAGAAAGTGAGAAATTTTAGACTACGAAAGATATATATATATATGTGTGTGTGTATGTGTATACATATATATATATATATATATATATATATATATATATATATATATATATATATATATATATATATAAATTCATACTACTCTAACACTGCAATGTAATACTTTGAAAATGCACAGCTGGGCACCGTAAATGCTGTTTTTGTCTGAATCCTTACTTCACATAAGTTTATAAATTTAATCATTTGATACTTGGTCTACGTGCTATCAACAAAATGAATATCTTTGTGATATTTCTTGTCTTTCTTGGTGTAGCAGTTTGAATACCCAGAAGTGAAGTTTAAGTATGGCAAAAATTTTCTTACATTGTTAAATCATTACAGGTATACGTGTGTGTCACAAGATAAACGAAGAACCACAATACAACTTAATCTTGCCTAAACTTCGTTTCTGGAAAAAAAAACATTTTAACCCAAAATTTTAACATTATCACTTGATGTAAAAATTTTGGTAAAATATCCACATTATTTATTATACAAAAATTTGATAAAATATCCAAATTATTCACGACCATTATGAATTGAAACATGTACCTGTCAAATCAATATTTGCATAATTTCATCAAAATTTTATTTTGAGATATTTATACATAAACGAGTTACAGGAGTCAGGTTTGTAGATTCAAGTATCCAGAGCCACCTAAACATTCCCAATCATCAATAAATTCTTTAAGCACTTCTAATTGTTAAGTTTGGCAAACGTGAAAAAGATAAATCATGCAAAAACTAATAGTAACGGGCTTTATCTCTAGTAAATATATAGAGACTTGTATTATTCCGAGAAAAACTTTTGGATTTGAAGGTTTGGATAAAATAAGTGTTCCTATATAATTTGCAAACTCATAATCTTATGAAATATCTTTCAAAATTAAATAATACAATGAATGTTGCAAAAAAAAAATAATTGCTAAATTAGTTTTGCAAAATTGAACTACAAATTACTAATGATATTAAAAATTATTCATGATTATAAACGCATTTTTTGCATTTAGATTAGGATAAAAAGGATTCACGCTTATTAAGTAACAATATATCATATAGATAATGATGTATTGAAATTTTTTCCTTATTTAAATAAAGATATGGATAGACCATAAACAATCTAGTAACATTATGAAATGATTATTCTTTTTTTATAATGTTCAAATTAAAAGTCATTCTTTCTTTTTTTTACAAACTCAAAAATAGAAAATTCATGAACAAATTAATAACAATATTTTGCTTAAATTTTTATTTTTATTATATTTAGATTTACAACATTGGCAATAAATAAAGTTTGCTCTTACATCAATATAACAAAAATATTAAACACCTCTATAATTAATTAAAAAGTAATATTTGAAATTAATTTTGTCCTTTGTTTCTGGTAATTTTTAAAAAGTATTTTCGTATTTGAGTTGTTGACAAATTCGTGAACTAAATTTCTCTAATTTCATTTCAAACTTCTTCATGAATTCAGTGTATACATGAAAGTCATGTAATTATGTTTGTTTAATAATGTATAATTCACACTTTCGGAAGACAAACATACATGCATCTATAGGAGTATAATTTCCCACATATTGCTCAGAAGCGCAATCATTTGCAAATTTGTAAGTTATTTTTTAGGCTGATATTTAAAAATAAAACAAATAAAAAAAATAAAACATATCATGCGAATAATATTGTATAATCAAGTCAAATTTTATTTTCATTGCCAAATGTGCTTGATTTTTTCAAACAAATTTTTTATTAAAAGAAAAGTAAATATTTCACTTATAATTTGCATTGCTTGTTAACTAACAACAAATATAAGTTCGTGCCAGAGACATCCGATTTATTTAAAAATGATAACAGCTTTTAAACTGTTTTTGATAACAAACTGTTTTAAGCATAATTCCAGGCTTCTCAAAAGAAATAAAACTCTTAAGAGAAAAATGAAGACAATGTAATTTTTGTTAACTAAGACAAAAAAGTGTCCAGCGTCAGTTATTTCTTTTTTTTTTTTTTTGCTTTTGTTTAAATTGATTCACAATAAAGTACTAAAAGAAACCAATTTAAGTTCAAAGTTGTTTAATATTCATGGAATAACAATCGAATCACTAAGCAAATGACATTTTTTTTTTTTACTTAAACTTATGTATGAATAATTCAACGTGTCACTGTTGCACACATCATGCCTTTCTTTGTCAGACTTTTCTCGCTAAAGCTGTTTTCATTTTATGTTTCCTGTTTTCATTTGAATGATTTTCAACAAATCCTTATATTTGCAAAAATAATATCTAATTAATTGTACAATATTTTCAACGATTTTGTTTTGGAATAATGGATAAACATCTAAGAAATCCCTTTGAAAGTTGTTAATCAGACGAGAAGTTAACATATTTGTCTTCACAAAATTTATAATTAACAATTTCTGCTGCTGCAAGACATCTTTTTTTAATGTAAAGAAAATTCACATGTAAGCACATTTAATCCACTAAATCAATGATAAATTTTTTTGATATTATGTTTACTCCGGTAAAAAAGAACGAACACACACACATATACATATTCACCATTAATTTCATATTTTATCTGAGTTCCATTCAATACAAATTATTTTAATATCTACAACAAACATACTTAATTATAAAATTAACATTTAGTTCAAATTATTGCTGTTAAACAGTAAAGGAAATCTGCACTTTTAATATTGTAGCAATTTATACATAAATTACAGAGAATTGTGTGATGAAAATTTTAAGTAAAGAAAATAGTTTTAAAATGAATTATAGTTTTATGAATAAATTAATATGAAATGTTAAATATGTAAAGCGTATTTTCACAAATATTAATTCTTTCTAAGACTATTCTTTCTATGACGAATATTAAATTCGTCATTCAAAGCTTAACAAAATAAAAAAACAAGTGACTAAGTATCCATAACATTTTTAAAACATATGAATCATATTTCTTTAAATTACAAAGTAAAATAAAATTAAATCTTTGTGTGAACTTCTTGGCAAGTTTGTCATCTCACTATATAAAAAGTTACAAAAAAGTACAAATGAAGAAAATTATTTAATATGAATAATTTGAATCTCATTGCTTAAATTTTAACATATGCTTTTGACGGAAGAGAAGTCGGTCTGGAAATGGAGAAAATAATACGAATCATATGAATAAATGTATTAAATGTAGTATCATTCATCAGAAAGCAGGATAGTTATTTGATGATATATCACCAAATACAAAAATCCAATCAATATCAAACCAATTATAACTTTTGAAATAAATTGAATGTATATATGTATATAGAGTATAGAGTATCGCTATATTTTAATTTTATAAAAATGTATATATATATATTCAATTTATTTCAAAAGTTACCTACCGATTTTTTAGAGAAAATATTAAGACATTTAGGCTAATTGCAACCAATAGAGAGAGTAATAATAAGTTAATGAGAAATTTTCTTCGGCAGTTTTTATACTTTTTCAAACTAAATGAAAAAAATACCGTTATAAAATCCATGCAGAGTAAACATGAAAATTCCCAAAAGGAAATAAATAAGGCAAAATAGTGATAAATCAAATTTTCTAAACATGAAGTATAAAGCAACTGATCATAAATATTTGACCGAGGAGAATTCAATTAATTTGACCCAAATAATATTCCATAGACATTCATTAACATTGATATATGCTTGATCATTGAACAACATAATTTTAAAATTATCCTCTAAATAACTTTGAGGTAAACAAATTTTTGGAATTACAAATGACAGCATTTGTAATACGCAAATTGGTTATAAATCCTAAAGTAATAATCTAATGCTAAAGTAATATTTAAATATTTTAGTTATAAATTATCATTAAATTGCACTGAGGTTTTTTGGAAATATTATGAAATTTGCAAAATGGGAAAATAGAAATCCAATATATATATATATATATATATATATATATATATATATATATATGTATATATATATATATATATATATATATATATATAGATTTGTATGACAAAACAAAGTTTGAATAATATCACTTTAAATCTTTCATACCTAAGGTATGAATTGCCTTGACTTAAGTTTGAA
Organism: Latrodectus elegans; assembly: GCA_030067965.1. Classification (NCBI taxonomy): domain Eukaryota; kingdom Metazoa; phylum Arthropoda; class Arachnida; order Araneae; family Theridiidae; genus Latrodectus; species Latrodectus elegans. The sequence continues at coordinate 51,610,858 of CM057820.1, forward strand.
ATATGCCTAATTTAATTATCTAAAATAAATGCAGCAAAAAAAAATGTTATTCACCTGTGCTACTTCTTTCTTTAATAATTGGTAGAGGACAATTTCTTGATTGGTGTGTTATACAAGTAATTCATAATTTTTCAGGATTAAATTTCTACTATTCCGGAAAATTTAATATTTTCTACTTTTTATAGTTATTACTGAAAATGTATATAACGAATAAATTTCCCTCTTTCTCGCTTCTTTCATTATAAGATATGTAATATCTCTAAGCACATATAAAATTTGTAATATAATCAAGGAAAAATAAATATTAAAAAATATTATTATTGTATGTCTTTTCCGGAATATGTATATCATTCCAAACGTGATTATGACCTTTAATTACGTTAAAAGTCTAGAAAGCGTATTTATTTGACCATATTTTAATGTTAAAGTTATATATAATTAGAATCCAGGAAATGCTATGAAGACAAATGCTATTTCGATCTACATTCGATGATATCCATTTATGAAGTTCTGATAGCGGAGACAAGGTATAGATTTGAAGAGTATTAATGAGTAAATCAATGAATTTTATTACATATGTATTGCGCAGGTTTTGTATTATAAGTCATATTTTAGGAATTTTAAATTTTCCTATAGTTAAATTTTTACATAGCAATATTAATATTAATACATTTTTAGAAGTATTCTTTTCATTTAATTAAGTAAAATATACGTTTCATTAACTCATCATTTAATATTATCCCCTATTTCTATAGATTACTAATTATTTAATTTTGTTATTAATTGTTGGATACATAAATGGAATTTATGAAGGTTACTCTGAAATATTTGAGATACGCACAGACGAGAATTTACAAAATAAAAATAACGGTTTAATTTTATAAAACAAAGTATTTTAACACAGAAGACGAATTTTTACTGACTTACTTCAACTTTTTTAGCTTAGAATAAATTTTAAACAGAAGAGAAAATGGTGTTGGCGCAAGAACATTTTTGCGCTATGATTCTCTACGACTTTAAAGCAGGATTAAATCAAGAAGAATGCGTTCAACAGTTGCAATTAGCATTTGTTGTTGAATCTCCAACTCGTGCTACTGTATTCAGATGGTTTAGAAAATTTAGAAGAGGTTGCAATTTTCTTCAGGATGAAGAACACACAGGAAGGCTGCCATTGGCAGTAATCCCGGATTATGTGTCTGCCATATGAAAAATGTTAATGGCCGTTAATCGCTGTACCTATCAAATAATACAGAAGGAACTTAATATTGGATCCGCAGCTATACACAAAATCATTCATGAAGAATTACATATGAAAAAGGTAGTTTGCCGTTGGGTTCCCCATAATCTAACTGAGAACCAAAAAGAGAATAGTAAAGAAACTCTTAAATTGCTAAGTGATGGTGGCCACCGCATCATTTCTAAAATTGTAACAGGTGATGAAACGTACATACCGTTGTTTGACGTTCCAACACGTCAAGAAAGCAAAGCATGGATCTTTGAAGATGATCTCACGCCGACAATGGTGAAAAAACAAAGCGCACTGAAAAATATGATGTATGTCGTTTTCTTCAGAAGTACAGGATTGGTCAAAGCCATCATGTTGGAAGGACAGAAGACAGTAACAGCAAACTGGTAAACCCCTAAATGTCTTCCAGAAATTCTACAAGAACTGAATGTTAAGGGACTGATGCTTCGCAATGACAATGTATTTTCACATACAGCCGGATTAACAGAGGAGTTTCTTAAACAAAAACAAATTAAAGTGATCGAGCGTCCGCCGTATACACCTGATATAACTATGTGCGACTTTTGTTTATTTTTAAACCTAAAAAAGAACTTACGTGGACGTCGTTTTCATTCAGCAGAAGAGATTGATGCGGAGAAAAGAATGGCTTTAGGCATTTAATCTAAAGAAACGTCGTCTACAAAATTGCATTGATGCTTGTAGAAACTACTTTGAACACACCTAAAATTTCGCAAATATAACTTTGAAAACCTAGTTGTATCTCAAAAATTTCTGAGTGACCCTCGTATAATCATTAGTAAATACACTAATATCCATATAATAACTTCCAATTCACGATACACATTTTTAGATTCTTATGTAAAAAAAAAAATTACAGTAGTATATTTTACTATTGGGGTGTAGTGTAACAGGCCTCCTCGTGGTGCACCCTGGGTAACGCTAAATCTGTTACATCCTTCGTCTTTCTCTTGCATACTTCATTTTTTTATTGGATTGCAAGACTTATCATGCTCGAAAGAGCCAACATAAGAACGTAATTAAAAATAAAATATTTTACTATTAAAATAAGTGCAGTTTTATGAATAAATATTAACTTAAATATAAATTTCATTAACTCTCAATAAAGTTCTTTTCTACAGCAAACGTGGAGATAAACTCTAGCAATGGTAAAGACAAATAGTTTAAAACCTATTTTTTTATACTTAATATTTCTTTATTCTGTCAAAGAAAGCCCAATGGTCTTCAAGTCTACACCGTTGAGTGGTCACCAGAAAGATAAACATTGCGTGAAATAAGAGAAACAGAATTGTTTTCAAAAATATATAAACACACCGAAAATAAAACTGTATAACAATCCTATGAGGCGAATGGAAAGTAAAACATTTTGGACGTTTGGAATTGATCCGTTTCAACGTTTATTTTTTTTTATTCTCTGATAAAAGAAAGACATCCAGTTCCTTTGAGAAAAAAATAAATAAATGCTGTCAATATTTTTTCAATGTTTGCTTGCTAACTGTTATATAATTTATAATTGATGAACATTTTCCAAGTTTCCATAAGTCTAAATATCTTTTAACTTGTTACTAATAATATATGTATGTCTTGCAAAATTCTTTTGTTCTTTTTTATTCTGTATATTTTTGTGAAAACTTCTGAAAAAAGTATTACTATCTTTTTCAAATTTCGTGAGAATATATCTCCGAAGCACAATTTTATTTGAATAATAATACCGAAATGTTGTAGCGATTATCAAATAGTCATAGGTAAAAAAAAATGCATAAATTTTCTGTCAAAATAATTATAAAACAAAAATTGATAAATATAACATAATAGACAATTATCTGATATTTATAATTACGTAAAATTCAATTATATCTGAATAAAACATCATTTTATATGTATTTTATTTAAAACTATTAGTTTTAATTAATTATTAAAATTTTTGTTGAATATAACATAAAAGCCCATTTAAATGATATTTGGCTTTTTAAATATAAGAATTATGTACATATGAAGTTTATATATAACTTTAATCATAATTTTGGACCAGAAAATAATACTAGTCAATAAAAAAAATAAAAACCTTTATTGACAATACTAGTCAATAAAGGTTTTTATTTTTTTTATTATTTTTTTTATTTTTTACAAATTACACGCATTACTAAATAGCACACAGAAGTCCACATTGGAAAGCTTAATATTATTCACAATATCATTCATACAAAAAATGATAGCTCAATTTTTGAATACATCATAAATATGTAATCAAGGAAAAATTGAAATTTAAAAAAAATTGCTACTTAAAATCTTTCAGTTTTGAATTGTAAAGCATTTGAAAATTAATAATTGCTTTATAAGTAACCAACACTGAATTTACATTATACTTATGAAAGCCTGAAGAACCTGTGTTTTAAATTAAATAAAATAATATATTCCGGTTTAAAGATCATAACCTCACAAACTAAGATTTTAATAATTTCTGAAAACATTACGCATTTAATTTATTTTGAACAAACAATTGTTTAATTTTTTTTTTATTTAAAAACTTCATTTCTCAGGTGGAATACTAGTAAGTTTTCTAATTATTAGATAAAAAAAGTTGAATATTCTAATCAACGATGAATTACTTTCCTAATAGAAGTAGGTAAATGAATGTCTTATTCTATATATCTACAATAATTTCTTGTAAAAATGAAGATTTATTTTTTCTTTGGTTCTTATTCATATTAATAGACATATATTTTCGCTTAATTCATAAGTCTAAAATGATAAACTAATTTATCCTATATTAATTTCATAAATATGTTCCCTAAATTATTTTTAAAAGAGAAATTATATTTATTAGTTATTAAACATATTACACACAACCACACACTAAAATACATCTGGATTTAATTTTTATTAATTTTTAAAACCTGTACAAAAAAATTTTAAATTACATTTTTGAAAAACAATAATGAGTTGTGATTACCTGAAAATTTTAATATATATTCCACAAAAGCATTTATTAAATAATTGGTGTAATCGAGGGATAAATATTGATTTATTGGATTCACTGAATAAATATAGACATCGATAGAATACAACTTCAATTCTATATTGGTACATAAGAAAGATGTTAGGAGAAAAAAATGAATGCGAGAATGCAATGAATTATTTTAATAAGAGTATTTAACATTAAAATTATAAAAAATGTTAAATTTAAAATTATCCCAGAAAGTTACCCCATTTTGTATTCCCTGAAATTTGAATTTAATACCATTGTTATATTTCAAAAATTCTTATACTTAGGTTAAAGTATTATTAATATAAAAAAATCTCAGTGATAAACAAAATTGTGAAAATTTTGAAACACTATAATAAATTAATATAAATTTGATATTTTTTTAAGTATTTTAAAATTTTCATTTAATAAAATATTTTGAAAAATTTATTTTATTGATGAGTTATTCAATAAGTTAATTTGTAAAAATATGGTAAAATATACTTAAAAATGATTTCTTTTTTAAATGATTTCAATCAAGTACGAGAACATTTAAATTGGAAAACTAATGTGAAACTTTATTCTAATAAACATTTTAAAAAATAAACATGATGTCTGGAATATTATTTTTATGAATCAAAATAAAATACTATTAAATTTTACAAATGCATGTTTAAGTATACTAAAAATATCCTCAACTTTTTACTCTGATATGTATTACGTTCTAAACAGATAATTTAAACTATGTATGTTTTACTGATGAAAAAATTAGTGAAATACACTCATGTCCATAAATTTAGGATATTTTAGAATCACGCAGAAATTGAACTCTGAAATAAAAATTTCCCATGTAAAATTATCATACATATCTTCGAGAATAATATGGTACTTACAAGAAACAACTAACTAATATGGAACTTACAAGAAACAACTAACGTCACAATGATGAGAGTGTAAGACAGAAACATAAGGAATGGTTGCAAAAAAGTAAAATTGTTCATCAGCGCTTTAAAAGCCTTTAAGTCCAATAACTGCATAGTTGTGGCACAAAGGAAGCATTAGGATGATGTTTAACGTTATAGAATTATCAGATGTCTGAAATGTGGACGTACCCGCCTGGATGTATCCGAGGAACTTGGAATCGCCCTGAGTGTTATCTCTAGTCTTCTACTATGGTTCCAAGATGATGGAAATGTGAGAAGTCCTTACCACACAGGTCACCTCCGAGTTACAATGCAGAATGAGGACCGTTATTTGGCAGTTACTGCCGAAAGAAAGGATGGAGTACAGCCTCAGACCTGTATCGTCAGCTTTCTTCAGCTACCCTGTACTATAGTTTCAATGCAAACCGTGTACTGACGCTTTTAGGGCACATTGGTCTAAATGCTCGTAGGCCTGTCAGATGTGTTCCACTTAACGCAGTTCGCAGTCACCTGCTGTTAGCCTGGAGTAAAGAGCGTGCACACTCTGGATACCGCAACAGTAGTCATATGTGACGTTTCCCAACTAGTCCAGGCTAAGCCTTCAGTCTGATTCTAGCCGGGCTTTCATATGGAGAGGTCCAGGTACCCGTTACCACTAAGAGAACACCATTGAACGATACCGTTACGTTGGTACAAGATTGCTCGTTTGGAAAGAATTATTCTGGGTTCCAGAAATAACCTACATGTTTAGAATGTAACCATGACAGGTCATATCTATCGGGATGTCATTTTGGTGCATCAGTTACGCTTGTTTCGTGGCGCCATGGGTGCAGAATTTCCGTTTATGGCTGACAACCCCCGTCTTCACCATGCAAACAGTGTAGACGAATGCCTTCCATCGGATGATATCACCCGTATGGACTGGCCATACTCACAGGAATGAATCCAATAGAACATGTTTGGGACATGATTGATAAATGATTTGCAGCTCGTCAAACCTTTCCCATATGTCTACTGGAACTTCGAAGACCATAGCTTGATGAGTAATGCTAAATTCCCCAAGATGAGATTGATAATTTCATACTCAGCTTGCCTAGGCGTTATACGGTCTGTATTACATCGTCTCGGGATATACTATGTATTAATCATCATACCAACCATGTTATAATTGTTTTTGTAAATATGATTTTTTTAAATTTGCTCCAGCGAGTAAAAGTCGCAGGTTTTATTAATGATGTTAAACATATAGAATCTTTATTTGTTCTTTAGCTCTTGTTTAATAAATAGACAAATAATTCACATTCGTTTTGCTTCTCTCTCTTTCTTTACCTGAACATGCATTATCCTTAATTTATGGACACGGGTATATATGTAAAAAGGTATTATATATTAAAAAGCAATTAAACTATATTTTTACGTGATACTAGTGTTTATCAGAGTTTAATCTGTTAAAAATCTCTTATCTCTTAGAATTACCTTTTCAGTCAAATAATATTACCTATAATGAACAAAGAAAAAAGTTAGTATTTTTGTAAATATAAATTTAGTGCTGCATATTTATAAGAATTTTCATGTTAATTATGAAAGAAACCTCCACTGCAAGTAACATTATTTTTAAATAATATATTTGTAATAAATATTAAATTTTAATTAAAAAAAATAGTTCATGATTCTTTTATTTTATATTTAATTGTTTAAAACACTTTATATAAAATTGTAATCATATGGTAAAATGTCAGATGAAAATTTATGATGAGAAAAAATCAAGTATTATATTATAATAATATTTAGATTTATGCATCTTGTATACAGTTTCTAATAGTCTCTCTTGGAAAACAATTAATCACTTCTTAGATATGGACATCAAAAATGTCAATTCCTAAAAATATAATTAGGCATGGTTAATTTTTTACAAAATCTGATACAAACATCAGCTAAAGCTTGAGTTGATCCAAAACTGACAAGAAAATGGTACAAAATTCACAACTCTCTCTGAAATCTTCTGTTATGCAATAAATATAAAATTTTCTTGGGGTATATAACTCCAAATAAAAATAACTTTGGAAATTTTGGGAATATTAGCATTTATATAATTGCACTGGAAAAAAGATATGCGTAAAAGATATATATACACATTTTGATTCCTACTTCCATTTATTATTCTATTATTAATATATATATATATATATATATATATATATATATATATATATATATATATATATATATATATATATATATATATATATATATATATATATATATATATATATATATATATATATATATATATACATATATATATATATATATATATATATATACAGATAATTTATTTTTTGAATTAAATTTAGAAATATAATATATATATTTAGAAATAAATAAAATATATATATATATATATATATATATATATATATATATATATATATATATATATATATATATATATATATATATATATATATATATATATAATACCATTTTATTCGATTGCTTAAAAAATTAAATTTTTCTTTTTTTTTAATTCCTTACAGATTCATATTTAAAATATTATTTGTAAAATAATAATTAATGACATTAGTAAATTAAAAATATTACCCTTTAGACGCCATTAGCATAACAATTAAATGGCGCAAAATACCATGAAAAACCAAGATATTAGACTATTATAAATTATGAAAAATTATTTAAATATACAAGTATGAATTTTCCAAATTTATACTAGTAAAAGAATAAAGAGTATATGCATTCTAAATATCCTGGAATCGTATTCATTATTTTTGCATTTTTGCTTTTATAGTGATTCTCCCCTATGACTATTTCCCATTATTACAAGAAATATTACAATAATATCGTGTTGCCCCATGAAAGCAATTATTTCACAGTGCAGAAAATACAATTAAATTACTAATAGTTCCGCTATTATTCCTTCCATATTTTTTCTTGATATATAATTTAGTTTCGAAATCTAAACACATAATTTTTTTTTCTCGTCATATAAAGTGTAATACAAAATTAAAAATTTAATATTAAACAAATTCCGCATTGTATGCTCTCTTCTCGATTTTTGTTTTCTTAATTGAGATAATAAATATGAACTGCTTAAAAATTCATAATTGGTAGACTTTCTCATCTTAAGAGTTAGTAAATGATTTAAATATTCCGTTGTACAAATAATTATCTCGTTAAATATAACGATTAAAATGGCACATGATATGTTATTTATATGTTTTTATCACTGTATCTATAGCAGTTTTTCAAACATTAATATATTTTTATTAAAAGTATTTAGTTTTCTACTATTTAATAAATCATTTAGCCATTTATGTATTTAAGTAGATTCTAATATATTATATATATACATACATACATATATATATATATATATATATATATATATATATATAGTTTATATATATATATATATATATATATATATTGTTTGTATATATATATATATATATATATATATATATATATATATATATATATATATATATATATATATATATATATATATATATATATATATATATATATATATATATATATATATGTATATATATATATATCCATTCAGTAAAACTTAAAATAATATAAATATTCAATTTTTAAAAATTAACTATGCATTAAACTTTTCCAACTGTTTCACAAATTTTAAAATCTTATTTTTATGTGTTCTTCTTTATTATGTTAATGATATTTGTTGCACTAATTTTAATTCTAGAGTTATATTGGTTGATTTTTAAGAAGAAATATGTTTTTGAGGTTATTATTTCAATTGTGTGTCAGAAAAATTTAAATAACTGTGAAAAATATTTGGCTTTAAGAATTCTTATTAAATTTGTATTTGATAATCATCTTGATAGTTTTATAAAAAGGATAGTGTTACATGTGACAAATAGACGAGGAGGATTTTTTTTTTCAAATTTTGTCAAAATAAAAAGGGCTATATTTGTTAAATTAAATTAATTTCCGTCACTTAAATGAGTTACAGTGCGTGGATTGTAATAATAACAATTTTTACTTTTAAAAGATAGATTTCTAATAGAGAAAGAATACTTTACTTTTAAAAGCAAATTAATAAGATTGATGTGAAATAAGTAAAGGAAAGCTTAATACTAAAAAAAAAATGAGGATTCTTGGTATAATCATCAAAATTTGAAACAAATAAAAATTATGCTATGTGTAATATTCAGAAAAACTTTACACATCATTATTAAGTGATTTATAATTAGAAAAACTACCAGAATATGAAAAAAAAACTTTCTTGGATGTCATTTTTTTTTCCTTAACATTAATGGAATCTGAGAAATATAGTTAGCTATTATATTGTTCATAAATAGCTTTTTAAATTAAATTAAAAATTGTTGATTAAATTATTCACCAACAAATGATAATTAAAACATCTTTTGTTGTTTTTAAATTATTAATATAAATGCAATTGTTGTTTTTATGTGGATTTTAAACAGTTGACTGTAGTCAAAGAAAAAATAAGCCATACATTTTTTTCAGTATAATTTTGAAATATTGAATGCGCTTACAACTATTATAAAAATTGTCAAATATTACTTCTATATTTAAAATTAATGGCACTATACATTTGCAACAATTTTTTTATAATAATGATAAATGAAAATATATACAATTTAGTAATTTCATATGATATTCGTTACAATTAAGCAATTTATAACGAATAATTTTATCATTTAACGCAATGAATTTTCTGTAAATTTTTGAAGTAATTTATAAATTACTGTCTGTATAGTAATAAGTAATTGATTAAATAGCCTTTAATTTTAGTTACGTATTTTATTTCTAAATATCAGATGAATGTAATGCTCATTAAGCTCATAAGTACACAACTGCCTACAGCTAAAATATTTTTGAATGAAAAACAGCTTGAAACCTTCAAAATTATCTATCAGCACAAATATATTTAAATAAAAAAATAATTTTATAAAATAAAGCTTAAATGGAAAATTAAAAAATAAATATTATTTACAATCGAAGTAACACATAAAACACTAACAACATTTCATTGATTCTACTGCAAGGATTTCTTTAAGTATTCAATTCGTTTACAATAAGTTCTTCCCATAAACTGGGAATTGAGCTCTGCATTGAAGTTAAAACGCTTAAGATAACTTAATTTAATTTAAAGTTTGTATTCAAATTCGAAAATAACAAAATTATCTAAGAGCGCAAATTGCTTTAAATAACCACAATTCATTACTCAAAAGTTTCTCATATGGGGAATTGAAAAGTGTATAATCTTTACAATCAAAATAAAATTTTTTATATAAAAAACAACAACATTTCTTAGATTCTTTCATATTCATTCTTCAAATCTTTAAGAGTGATTTACCTTGAGTATTTCCAATAAATCAGAAATTAACTTATGCTTTGAAACCAAAAGTGCTTAAAATACATTAATTTGATTTGAAAAAAATTGGTAGTAGGTAGTTAAACTACTTCTAGAAAAGTTTGATTATATTTTGATTCATAAACAATTTTAATCTGTAAGCAAAATCAACTTTGATGTGAAATGGAACTAATTAAAAGTATGAAAAGTATTTCAAACAAAATTTTAAAGAATATGTAAACTAAATTTATTTATTCGCTTGAATAATATAATTTTATTTTATTTAACATACTGAATGCTTTAATTTCAAAATAATTAAATATAATAAACTATAATTTAATGTCCTCATACAACTGAAATCACCTTAACAGAAATCATAAAAAAAGGAGTTAACTATGAACAACTGGGAAAAAATTATTCTATTGTGATTATTTTCAATGGATTATTCACGTCCAGCACAAACATTTCAGCGACCCAAAACCATAATGTTATATGTTTACTTCAAAGATTAAGATTGCGTTAAAAAAACAGAAAAAAAATTTTTTTCTTGGTATAATGCATTACAGAGGTCTTATAAAGTATATAAAAAAACAAAATGCATATACATTCATGATTTAATTCTTATAACACAAGTTTTTATCTATTTGCTTACTTACTATGTTTTTGGTTATCTTTATAAAGAAATATCCGAATATATTAGCAACTGAAATAAAAAATTCTTAGCGTTTATTAATTTTATCTGAACCTGGTATATATTATTTTTTGATGAATGTGTAGTTTAAAATATTATATTTTTAAGCAGAAAAATTAAACATCTGCTTCATTGTTCTTGATATTACGTTTGAATTGTTTGTATACTCTTACATTTTTCACAAACCTTTTTTATTTGTCCAAAATCGAGTTCACAAAACTTGAAGTTTATGTTTCTTATATTTCGAGGAAAAACTTAATTTCATTCTATTAATTTAAAAATGAAACTATATCAAAATGAAAATATTACACCATATATTACACATATTATTATCATTTATCAAACCTTTAATTTAAATATATGTTTTTACCATTTACAAAACATTTTTTTTATAATTTAGGCAATAATTAAAATAATCACAAAAAATGAATTAAGCAGTAAGGATAATTATTTATTTTTTTGTTTTTACACATATTCCAAAGTTTTAAAAGTATAATTCTTTTTTTTTTCTAAAAAATTCTTACACATACATTGTAATATTTTAATATTCATTCATAAAATGTTGTGCTAAGCATAGTATTCTTAAAAACATGATTGTTTGTGATACTTCATATAATTTCAAATACGCTACAAGAAAAATATGCACCAAGAAGTGGCATAAATATATTTTTTAAATTTAAAATAGATTCATCAAAATTATTTACATAATTGTAAGCGATGTATGTAATAATTGTAACATGTAACACAGCCCGCAATTACGAAAAACTTCACAAAGAACTTCAACAACGCTGTAATATGGTTGAATGCAAGAGGTAAGATCTTCCATTTTATACCCAAGGCATGGGGAAAAATGAATTACTTCTTAATTTCATAAATTAACTTGTTTATTTTATTTGGCTTTTATTGTTTTTATTACTGATTTCTTTCCATCTAGATCTTATGTTATAATTCAGAGTATTCAAATTATTCAGAATTTGATACTATTATTAATTAACAGATTCAAAATAGAAACTGTTTTATGAAAATAAATTAAATATTAAATATTGTAGAATAATCTTTGAATAATTTTATAGTCATACCTGCATTTATAAGATAATGCTATAATTAAGTTTATTATTTAAATCTTCTACATAATATTAGGAAAATAAGAATAGAAAGGCTTTATTTTCAGTTTTAAGGACCTAATATTCATTCTGCTTTCAAAGTTTTATTTGAAATAAAAATGTGGTACTAAAATACTTAAAGAAGCATCTCTTATACATCATATTCTTTGAAACAACCACACTCACAAGAAACTGTAAATTTTTGTTGTTTCTCTTAATAGGTCTGTAAAAGTGAATTTTAGTTTCGTTCTTACATTGGTGAAATTACTTGTTTTTTTATTGTTTATAGAAATAATATCTAAATAAAATTGATATTTTCATGTTGCAACTTGATAAAACAAACGTCATAAATTTCCTGACAATTATTCACATTTACGGACTCACATTTTACTTTTACTTCTTCAGCAAAAAAAAGTAATAATAATAATTATTGAGACTTTAAATAAATGGATATTTCAATACTTCTTTAAAAAATAACTTTTCAAAAAAAAAACTGATTATTTATTATAATAAAGTTTAATATATCTTTGGAAATATTATTTTACTTGCACTTTATTTTTCAGCGGTGTCTAGTACGAGAACATTCACTTTCTAAATTATGCCTCAATCGACATTGCCTCTGATTTCAATATACTCTTGCATTTTCCCTCTCTCCTTAATATTCTTTCATCCCTGAAAAAGTAAACCCACACAACAACATCAAACTTCTGCAATAACTGATTTTTTTTTATTTTTCTCTATATTTAAATGTTTTTCGTTCTCCGGTTTCCATGCGATTAGAAATATGATCGATTTTAACACATAATTCAAAATTAAAACTGAAGTGTTATATGTAAATATGAAACACAAAAAAATACTTATATATAAAGTTATGTGAGTAAGTTTAAGTTGGGAAAAATTTTAAGAAAACTGTTATATTTTAGTTGGGAATTTCAAGAATTAACAGTTATGAATTCATTAAAGCACACAGTAACCTCCTTTCTTATTTACTCAGCTAAAAAACTAAATCTAGATTCTGGTTTATTAAAGGAAAAAATACTATCAGAAACCTTTAATTTAAAATAAGCAAAATTTAAAGTTTATTGAAGATATAAATATATTTTCCTAAAGAATTGTAGCTAAAATTTTGAATACATGTATTAATTAAATGTAAAATTTAGGCAAAAAAATAATTTTGCTTTGTTTTTATTTTAACATATCAATGAAAAAATTGCTTTGTAAAATCCAAAATATCTTCTTGATATTTGTCTTTCGTAATATTTTCGACATAATTTGAGAAAACGTTTAAAAAAAATAAAGAGAATTTCTTAGAAAATTTCTTGTATCGATTTTATGTAGAAATAGTTAAAATGTAGTCCTTTTGCTTCTCAACTCCTTAATAAAATATTTGAGAAATTTGCTTCAATTACACTATACGATTACTAACAACTTTCATCCAGAGTTCTACTTTCATTCCATTTTAAATAAATTAAAATATGACTGTCTATGGCACAGTTATTTTCCGAAAACTTTTATTACAACCATCTTATAAAATATTTTTAAAACTTAAAATTTTGTTGCTGCTTAAATTCTTCCTTTGGATTAAATTCATACATTTTTATTGCCAAGGAATTTTTTCTTGCAAAATATTTCATTTAATTACAAGTCCTCTAATGTATAGTTTATATTATTTTACTATTCCTACTGAAGCAACCTTTAAAATAATGTAAAAATAAAAAGTATGAAGTACCTGTAATTTTTAAATGTTTTCTCCCTAGGACTAAATTCGTGATGCTCTTTTGATTTCTCCAAGAGTAATAGTGAAATACTTGCTATTTTTTTACCTGGAAATATTTCTTTGCTTCAAAAATGTTTTCAATTTTACAGCTTTTTAAAATAACATTGGTTAAATCACATTTTAGTCCAACATTTCAATTTTTTATTAAAGTTAAATACATAGAGATACTTATTATTTATAATCACATCAAATTTGTTTACTGGTGATATATTATTATGTTTTTTTGCAGAATTTGTGTTGCACAATCATTTTAAACAAAATAGGCTTTGAAATTTTACGTAGACTTTATATCACACAATACACCTAGAGTATATGTTGCAAAGAGGTAATCATTTTTTTAAAGGCCACATTTTGCCAATTTTGTATTCGTAGGTTTTTGTCTTCACTTTTTCAGATGAATAAATTGCATATTTTCCATCACAGAAAATGATGAATCTGTTCAGAATAGCTTAAACTACCATGCTGTAAGCCCAAAAGACCTAACATAAAGTGATGTTTTTTCATTTAATCAATTTCGGTTTGATTTTTTTCAAATATAAGGCTTAAGGGTTAATTACTCCACAGAGTATCTATAAATCTAGATATCGATTAATATTAATATATATATATATATATACATATATATATATATATATATATATATATATATATATATATATATATATACATACATACATACATGCATGCATATATATATATATAACCATAAAATATATCTATTAACGTATTGGAAAATACAAAAACACTTTAATAATATACAAACTGGTGTTTAAATCGACTTTTGTAACCGAATAAACTTGAACGCATGGTTTTTCAATTTATTCGGAAAACATTCAGTTGTAAAGAAATATTCGGTCTGGAGAATTCATAAGGCAAAACATCTTGTTTTTTAAATGCTGAAAAATTGCTTTCAGAAATATTCTTCTTTTCTTAAATGTTCTGGGAAAATTCACGGCAGAACTAGCAAAGAAAAAGTCTTTTTTTAATCTTAATAAATTCCAAAGATTTTATGGAAAAAATATAAGCTTCGGTAAAATATTTCCCAAATAAAGTGAAAAAAATATGAGTTATTCAATACAGGAATGGATTTTGCATTTCGGAAATTATATTATTTTCTTTATATGAGTGATGGAATTGTAATATTATTTTTACACATATTAAAAAAGCAATTTACTAATTCCTTTTATTGTCGTGTTACTAACCTATTTAATTAAAATTGTATCGTGCATTTTTAAAAAACCTTATTTTTCTTGAATCACAACAGTACAGGTAACATTAAAAATATATTTTAATTTTAATTTTAAGAGAGAGCAAAAAAAAACATTTCAAATTTTATCACTTTCTACATTATGAAAACAGTAATAATAAAATCACTTAAGTTCAATACATGTTTAGCCAAAAATAGCAATTTTTCTTTCAAAAATGCATTGTGGCTGCAAAGGTTTTTATTTCTTTTTTCAATAAAATTTTAACAATATTTTTAAGTAATTTCAAAAATTTAAAGTTAAAAAATAAATTAATAGTGGCTTGGCAACTACTTGAGAAAATTATTGTCAGAATTTATTTAAAATACAAATTTAAAAATATCAACATAATTAACAGATGGATATTATAATATATTTTTTGAAAGTATAATTTCATGTTTTAATTGCTATGAGAAAAAGCTATTAAAATTGAAAATCAATCGGTTTCTTAAATAAAAAAACGTTTTTGTCATTATGCTTAAAAATTTTGATAAAAGAATTTTCGAACATATATTTAAACCATGTCTCAAATCTCAACAACGAACTTCATGGGCTAAAGTTTAATGTTAGTGAAAAACAATGCACACAAATCAAGTAGACTATCTATGATTATTGAAATTAATTTGCTAGACTTAGATGATATTCGATTTATGTATTTTTGTTAAATCACATGCATTTTGCTTATCTTAAAACTATTATTAAATTATATTTTTATTTAATATGATAGAATGTTACTTTATGAGAGAAAATTACTTAATGTTCTAAAAGAAATAATTTAAAACGAAAAATATATCAAATATAAAAAAGATCTTGAAGTACGTATTCAGTTGCCCAGTTTGCTATACATTAGGGAAATCCTGAATATACTATAAGTACAAATTCAGCTTAAGTTTGATTGAAATACACTATTTTGCATGTGTAATCATAATATTACATTAAATCAGTTTATCCATAAGTGCTTAGGATGATTTAACTTACATTCATAAAATGTATTTTAAAACACACTTTTCTTGCATTCGAATACTCGCTTTATCTATATTTATTATATTCAACAGAACTCTTAAACTCTTTGTAGTTTCTACCAAACTCGAGTTCGGTAGAATCCAAAGAGTTTTACTTTCAGAAGTAACTGCCATTGCCCCATAACAGTTCGAGTATGTTTTTAACAGGAATTTGAAATAGCATTGTTCCTAAAATATATTAAGCTTTATATCCTTTCTATGATAAGCGGTGTTTTACAAGCTTATTAATTGTTATATATATATATATATATATATATATATATATATATATATATATATATATATATATATATATATATATATATATATATATATATATATATATATATATATATATATATATATATATATATATATATATATATATATATATATATATATATATATATATATATATATATATATATATATATATATATATATATATATATATATATATATATATATATATATATATATATACATATATATATATATATATATATATATATATATATATATATATATATATATATATATATATATATATATATATATATATATATATATATATATATATATATATATTCCATTTCATTTCAATATGAAAAGTTATATTTGTATTATACGATTTAGGTTTTTCTTCTCTGAGCATAATATGACGCTACATCAATGTGAAACACTGCTGCATTTGAAAAGGGCATTTACCAATTTTATTTTGTAAAAACTCATTTTTGAAGCATTGATTATAACAATAACTGTGACGTCATCTTCAGTGAATCAAAGTAAAGTAAATTATTACTAAAATCTCTTTTCTTATGGAATTATTTTTACTTCATTAGCTCTGTCAAACAATTTCCGGCAGCTTGTTACTCATTTCCGGTTGAATGGTTACTAAATAGTTAAGCATTTTCTAAAATGACAAAAAAGTCAAGAAAAAATTTTAAAAGAAAAAAAAATGCCCCAAGAAAATACGAGTATAGAAAGTAATCTAAACGAAAGAATCTTATTGGTTGTTGAACTTCAAAGTGAAATGTAAGGATAAAAGACACTTTACTGATGTTTCAAGAAGATTACCATTACATATAAAATGTTTATTATAATATAATGATAAATTTATATGATTGAAATATATATTGAGACAAATATGATTTCGTTTTTAAAACTTTAAACGTATGAAGGTAACTGGTTTCCTTTAATTCTGTTTACTTTTTTAAAAAAATTAATTAATTTTATTTCTAGTTACAACATGAATCAGTTTAATAATCAAAATTAGCAGATAAATAAAACATTTTTCTGTGATTCCCGCAATAATCGAAGTTTAGATAATGCGATTTCAAAACTTACCCTTACCAAAACATTAATTATACATGCGAAAAATGGTAATTTTTAACTCATTTTATAAATTTATAAACTCAAAATATATGATATAAATAGAATAAAAAATATAGAGGCAAAAATATTTTTGTACACTTCGGTGAAACTTGACCAAACTCTTGTTTTCCATGAATTTTATCTTTATATTATAAATTGCTTATTATAATTCAAATTATTCAAAATCATGTGTCCACCAATCATTTTCATTCACTGAATTTCTAATGTGGATCATTTTTGTACTAATATCATATAAAGAAAAAGGCATATTCTATTTTAATTTAAATAAAACTTGCAAATGAAATTCAAAAAATACAAAAATACTATTCGAAACAAATTTTAATATCTATACCGAATAGGATATATAGTGTTTTATGTTAAATTTTTAAAGTAAAATAACAAAATTGATTTTAATATAACTAACATCAAGCAAGTGTTGTAAATGATACATAATAATATTTATTAAAATAAATAAACATTATCATAGTAAATTTCAAAATTTACAGTTATGATTTTTATTTTTCTAAGTAAAAATATTCCTCAAAAAATTATTTTAATTACTTTGAAAGTTCAGTTTACAAAAAACGCGTTTTTATAAGCTTAAAAAATTTATTCGGGTTGATTTCTACATTAAATTGCTTGTACATAAATAAATGTATGTATGTAAACATAATAATTGTATTTTAAATCAAAGAGTAAATGAAATAGTCACTTAAGACAGATTATACTACGCTCATGAAGAACTAATATAAATTTTACAATATCACTCTTATTACAAATTTTAAAATTATCAATTAAATTATGAAATATATTCAGTTATCTGCTTAACAAATTTATAACTATAATGAATACATTTGTTTGTCCCTTTCATGTGAAATTATGTATTCCATTTTCATGTTGAGAAAGCTTAGGCTAAGTTACATTTTCTAACGTACCTAGACTAGGTAGGATAAGCATCTGATATCTATTGTTTTTAAAAGAAAACTGCAGACCTCTCAGAATTCAATTACCGTGATGACAAAACTATTTTTGTTTAATATCATGCATTTAAGATACCTTGCATTTTATGTCCTTTGTATGTATCAGCACACTATTTACCTAATTCCATGTAAAATTCGCTGATTCCTCACGAAATTTCCAATATGAAATTCATTTTTGTGTGTGATTAAAAATAATTATCGATGAAAATTACTTGTAACAGTTAATTATTAAAAATATCTTAAAATATTTGTCACAAAGTTATGGTTGTTGTAGTCACAATGAAGTTAAATCACTAGTAGCACTCTAAGACAATTCTTCAAACCCAAAAGCATTTAAAATGTATATATCTCTGTTGAAACTTTAGATAAAAATTATTGCTGAAAAACTATCACTTTCAAGCTATCAGATGTACATTTGTACTTCGGAATCAGCAGAGTGTAATATTTATCTACTTCCTCGTGGTGTATCTTGGATTGTGCTAAATTATCTACAACTTCCGCATTATATGATATTTGTAGAGTTTGGCACAAAATGAACTATTTACAAACTTATTGTGGTTTCAGTTTTGTTATCTGTGTTCAAATTACCTTCATTCTAA
The DNA here is from genome assembly GCA_030067965.1 of Latrodectus elegans. NCBI lineage: Eukaryota > Metazoa > Arthropoda > Arachnida > Araneae > Theridiidae > Latrodectus > Latrodectus elegans. Next base: position 51,630,147 of record CM057820.1, read on the forward strand.
TTTAATGTATTTTGTTCTGATTACAGTTGTCTTCTAATCTACCATTAGAAACAAGAAAAACATTTGTACTTTGTATCAACCAGATAAGAATGATACTACAATGTACAACATTCAGAACATTGCCGAGGTCACTTCAATAGACTTCAAAACAATGCGATTTGTTGTGGTTATACTCTTCATAATTCCTATGTTAAAAGTATAATTCCCTGACATATTTTTATGAGTTACTCTGTGTTCGAAGTTTCTTCATTACTCAAGCGCTTAAATTGCTCTTTCATGACATAATTTTTCTCCGTATCTATCGCCATTTGAAACATGTGTTCCATTTTATTAGTACAATTGACCTATCATGCATCACCTTCTACTGCAACAGACAAATTACGGCAAAAAGCGAAAATCGCATTGATGGTTATATCCCAAAATTATATCCAAAGCCACTTTAAATTCTATACAGTAGAATATAGCAACGGATATTACTAGTAAAGATGGCTATATTAAATGCTAATGTTTTCAACTTCCAAACTACATATATTTTCAATCATTTGATCTTCATAAAGTGTTATCTACAAAATGAGATTTTTGCGATATATCTAATCGTTTTTGATGTGATATTTCTGGTGGGTAAATTGATTTTTTTTAAACTTTAAATTGTTTTAAATGTTATTTTTAGAGATCTTTCTCATGCGAATATGTATTTTAGCCAATGTTTTTCCCCAATTAAAATTTGGATTAGGATTATTCTTTATAAACTACGTTATTTCCTTATAGTTATTTATTTTTATAGCAAATGACTGTGAAAAACAATTATAATTAAAACCAAATTTAATGTTTTAAAACTTGAAATTAATGTAATGAAAATTTTAAATATAATATTAGTTCGTATTTTTGGGATACACTTTATGTGAATATATTATTTTAGCATTTTCTTTTTACTAATTTTAAAATAATTATATTTATATTTAGTATTATTTACTTCTATCACAGAAAATACAATAAAAACATTTCTTGTGTAATATTTTTTCAACTAAGCAATATAGGATTTAGTTAGGCTTTAATTGGAATTAATTTATATATTTTGTTATATTATTATATATAATTTTGCTTTTCTATGATTTTATACCAGAAATTTTTTCAAATGTATTCGGATTTCAGAGGTTCCATTTATTCAGTCTTTAGTACTACGATAAATTACTCCCATAAAAATTTATTTATGTTTTAAAACAAATTAAAATTTCAAGAATATTAATGGCATTTAACTATAATTTTTAATCTCATATTTCAGCCTTCAATAAATTTTTTAACCATAAATGGTTGCTTCTTTCGTTACAGTTGAGATCCTGATTAGAACACTTTATTATGACTCTCATTGGTTTAAAATATCCATGACGTCAGATAACGTTGCATCAATGAAACAGTGCTGTAAATTTGAATTGTTAACGAGTTTGCTGCCTGCCTTCAAATCATATTCTTCGAGCAGCCACCAATAAGGTGAAGTTTATTCACCATTGAATGTCTAAGAATATTGTCAAATGTCTGAAAATATTTTTTTTTAATAATTTCTTATGTAAGGAGCAAAACATCGGTTATATTCATTCAAGGCCTAAACACATGGTCAAGAACTGCAGAAAAATCAAAATGAAAACGACTTGGCAAAACATCCATATTATGCTGAGTTTTGCTAATATTTTGCTAAAATTTAGTATAATATCTCCTATTTCTCTTTCTTTGTTGAAATTACATTTTACTGAAATCTATTAAGCCTGATTTCCTTAAAAATTTTGATTCTATAAAAAATTCCACTAGAAAATTAAAAATGAAATCTGAATAAATTGTTTTAATAAAATACATGGTTGGATTTTTTTCTGAAATTTTTGATTTATTGTAGTAGGCATACAACAATAACAATTAAACCTAGTATTATTCAGTAAAACAGTTATGTTTTATGTTACTTCTCTCATTAAGTAGCAATCTAAACATTTTGTGTATTTAAGTATGACTAATAAAGTATCAACATGAAAGGTAGTAACTGGTATTTACCTGTTATTTAATAGTTTTAGGTTTTTCCATTTCAATGTGCAATTACAGAGCAATGATTACATCTGTTAACAGAATACAGATTTATTATCATACAAAATATTAATGATTGTGATTTAACATACACTTAATAATAATTCAAAACCAGCTTAACATTTTTAACAAATTATTTTTAAAATAAATTTCAATTTAAAATTTATTGTTAATATTAAAATTATGCTGACAGTTCTGAAAAAAAAATTGTACAAAATGTTTACATTAATTCCTAGTTGTAAGTTTCAACTTTTTTTTATTTATGGTATAATAATTTTAAATAAGTGACCAAATTATTTATTGTATTTCTATGAAGTTTGTGAAAAGCTCATGTCATACAATAAACCAGCGTTTATTTTTAGTTTATAATATATTTTAATGAAAACATGTATTAATTCTGATATGGTTAAAAATTAATTAAAGAAATATGTACTTGGATTACATTTATGCATATTATTATCAAAATAAATGCTAAATTTCATTACAAACTAACATATCTGGTCGCAACCTGGTTTCCATTGGTGTTGATGAAAAATTTTATGCTTCCTGCGAAAATAAATTAAAAACCACTGAAAATGCGCTTAATTCCAGATCAAACATGAATCAACAGATGAAGGAAGATGCAAAGAATGCTTTGAGTCATTTACGTTGTCTTATTTACTCAAATTTTGATAAATTTAAAATGTTAATTAAAGTACACGAGAAGAAATCACGTACGCGAGTGGCGCCGTCGACAGAAACTTTTCAAAAACAAATGAGCGATGAAAAAAAATGTAGTCTCATTATCTGTGCAAATGAACAACGAACCCTTAAAGCTGGATATATTATAAACATCATAAAAACGCAAGTCAATTCAAGAAGCAATAAAATTGGTATCAAAAATGTAAAAAGTCTTACAAGTGATATACTGTTGGTTGAATATGTGTCTGATAATGACAGGAAAAAATGTCGTGATGTTTTTGCTGAAAATTGCACCTCTCTTTCTTCAACTCTTGCTAAACAGAAATATCCTGCCATTATTATTAAACACGTTCCTAACTCACTAAATGGTGATGAACTTATCCAGGTCTTATTTTAGCAAAATTTTGATATTTCAGTATCTGAGGAAGAAATTTCAGAGTCTAAAGTTCGTTTTACGCTAAAGAAATTTGGGAACTCAAGACACATTATTACATTATTATTAGTGTTCTACCTAATATCCATAAACAAATTTTAAGGTTGGTATCTCTCAAGCTTGACTGGCCTGTGTGTGAAGTTGATGATTTTATTATTATACATAGATTTTTCAAATGTTTGGGTTATAATAATAAGGCTGTTGATTATAAAAACCACCTTGCTTGTTTTACCTGCTCAGGTAACCATATATGTTCAGAGTGTTCTAATAGAAGTAATGAAGTTTGTGTAAATTGAGCTAGATTTAATATTAAAACTAAAAATCCTTCAAAAAGAGTTAATATTCACCATAAACCTGATGATAGTTGCTGCCCGAATGAAATTTTCATGAAGAAACTATCAATCTCCCTTATTGATTATGAATAATAGTTATTGTTCTCTTTTGCGTTTGGTCCTATTAAAGCTACAGAAGTCTAAAAATGCTACGCAGCAACTCATTTTCAAAATGGAAACTGATAATATCGATGTTTGATTGATTCAAGAACATCACTGTTATAAAGAGAATCATTCCTTGTTGCCTAACATTGCAAAGTATTCTTTGATTTCCAATCAGATGTTATAAAATCAGCGATAATCATTCGCTCGAAAAACATTTCTACCTTTGTTTATCATAATTACTCTGATTATAACATGTGTGCGGTTTCCGTTTAAATCGCTGCAAATGATTTACATTTTATTCTGCTTTCTTACTACTCTGAGCAGAGATATTTCCGGGCAGAAATATAGATGCTGATGTACAAAAGATTGACGCTTTCATGTTTACTGTTAATTCTTCTCGATTTATTTGGGTAATGGACTTTAATAGCAAAAGTAATGTTTGGTTTAGTCCTTATTCGTATGCTATAGGAGATAAACTATGTAATTTCTTCTGTACCAAACAACTCTTTGTAGTTAATGAGGATTTCGGTCCTAACTTCTGTTCAACTCAAGGTATGATATTACTACGTTGATATTACTGTTGTTGGGTGAAAAATATTGCAAGATGTCACCAAGAATATTGCAAGATGACAATACTTCTAACGATAATTCTTTTCAATAACATATTCGAGAACAATCTAACAAGGCCTATTCTGTAGAAGATGATGCACCTTTTACAATCAATGAGGTTAATGCTGTTATTCACTGTTTGGCCACTGGAAAATATTCTGGCCTGGATTCCCTTTCCAATGAAAGGATTAAATACTTTCATCAATGTTCTCCTTCTTTTCTTCCTACTGTATTTAATTTATGCTTAAAATTTTCTCTCTTCTCTGCTCTTTGGAAAAATGCTAAAGTTGTCTTAATCCCAAAGATTTTGAACTCTAAGCGACCGCATCTTAAGAATATTAGGTATATTATTATAATTATACTATTAAAGACCAATATGGAGTTACACCACAGAAATCTACTGAGGATGCACTACTGGGACTTGTTCACATTGTTAAGAAAGGGAAAATTTTTTTTCACTATTCTCTTTTCGTTGGACATAAAAAAAGCTTTTGATACGCTTGGTGGTCCCTTATTATTTTCTTAATGAAGGAGGCTTATACCCCATCAAATATTCTCAATCTCTTCCGCAGTTTCTTGAACAACAGAACGGTTGTTCTCACTCCTGGCAATAAGTCGAAAGTCGTTAACATCCAAAACGAATGTCCACAAAGCCCTGTTTCTGGCCCCTTTTTGGAACGTAATTATGAATGATTTACTGGAAAAGTTGAATGCCTTTAAGTGATGGAAAATTGCTTTCACGGATGACTTACTCGTAATTGCTCAGAACAAATTTTTTTCCGATTTATGTAGTACTGTTCAAGATATTCTTGATTTCATTAATAATTGGGCTCAACATTGCAAGCTTGAATTCAATCTTACGATGTGGAAAGTAATGATAATTCACAAAAAATGTAACATTGATGCCACTATCAATCTTGCAATCGGTAGCAATTTTCTGGAAGTTGTAGATAAAATTAAATATCTTGGTTTTGTTGTTGATAGCGAACTTCATTGGAAGGAACATTTGGAAAACATTTTAGCTAATGTTAACGTTCTTACAAATACATTGTATAGAATTTTCAATAACATTTATGATATTAAATTCAAAGTTTCAAAATTAATTTATAAACAAGGCATTGTTCTCGTTATTCTTTATGTATCGCGAATTTAGAAAGACAGTTTGAGGAAAAAAATAAACTGAAAACTTATCAGGAAAATACAAAGGAAACTGCTCTTGAGAATTGTTAGAGGATACAGAACAATGTGTTATGATGCTCTCTTCATTCTCTCTGGTCCTCCACCTCTTGATGTTTTGATACTTCATGAAAATGTGGCTTATTGTTATGCTCAAGACACTTTTTCTAACCATCTTGATGGTAATTTTAGCTTTTCTTCCCTACCTCATCCATCTACAAGATTTCCTGCTCTTCTTGCTGCATTTGGTAGCGTTAGGGAAGAAGACTATGATCTATTCTACTTAACAGATAGGAATAAAGTTAACGAAAAAGTAGGTCTTGCATACGTATGCTTTCAGATTGGTTTTGAAATGAGTCATCAGATATACCGCATTAGTGATTACAGTTCTATTTTCCAATTGGAGTTATTCTGCCTTAATCTTGATGTTAAATATGCCATAAGCAAGCCTTTAAAAATTTAATTTGTAGTGACTCGATGTCATCCCTACTGGCTCTGCAAGATATGTAACAAGTCTTGAACAACTTATAAGTCCAGACTTCAATTAATATATACGATATAAAAAATATTTCCTTCACTTTCTCTCTCCCATGTCAAGGGTCATGGTGGTGTGTATGGAAATGAAAGAGCAGAATTCGTAGCCAAATCTTCTCTTTCACTTCAAAATAAACTCGATACCAGCCTACCCAAGTCTTTTTTGTAAACCACTACCACAAGGAAGATTATTACAGAATGGAACTCGGGTTTTGTTTCCTCTCCTAATTGTAAGCGAACAAAATCTTTTTTTCCCCTTCAGTTCTTTACAGAATTAAGAATTACTCGCTCTACACTGACTTTAAAATTATGAAATTTCTCACTGGACATGGAAAATTCAATAGCTATCTTCACCGTTTCCACATTAAAAACAGTGAGGTGTGCATGTGCAACTCTGGGAGTGACAACCCTTTTCCTTCTTTTTGAATGTCCATCTGTTTCAGAAAAAAGGTACGAGCTTTGTAAAGACTTAAATAACAGGTGGCCCTCGATTTTGGTAGACCTAGTAAAGAAAGAGAATTTTGATTTTTTTTTTTTAATTTATCCATGTTGTTATCGAACTTCTTTTTATTTTTATATCTTTTTCTCTCTGCCTTCCTTTATTATTATTACTTTCATTTTATGATTTATTTGGATTTGTTATGTAGTGCATTTGTTGTGCCTTCGGGCCCTGTATGGTATTCATTGGTGAAAGGGGGGATATTTTTGTATTCCAAAATAAAAAAATAAAAAATAAATAACATCTCTAAATGTACTTAACTGTGTTACATTTGAGTATCATTGAGATTTTATTCGGAAGAATATAAGACAAACCATTCCATAATTATATCTTTTCATATTTTCCTTTTGTGTTACCAAACTAAAAGATTTCTGTTATGCAGAAGTCTTTTAGTCAAGATTAAATTAGAAGTATCTCTAAATTTGAAGAGAGTCTTTTAAAAACTATTAGCATCCTGGATGGCAGTGTACTATCAGTTATGCACTGTACAAATTAATTCAAACAAAACACTCAAAAAAATTTAGAAAAATCACAATATCGGAAATGCACCTGAAGAAAGTCGTATTCACTAAATAATTGAAAATAGGAAGTCAATACACACATCTAAGAAACTTACTGTGAATACATGATATTTAAAGACATTCATAAGATTGTCCTATTAAATCCTTCCAGTAAGTTGAAGTAAATAATTAACTGGAAACTGTTATCCTCGCTATAAGCATAGAGATTTTCATAAAAATGTCACCCAAACATGCAAGAAAATTCAAATATTTAATGTAATTGAATCTATTTAAAATGGTGTGTATATTGAAGCGTCATACTCAATGGTGAGATTAAAATTATTTTATTTTCAGCAAGTTCGCGCGCGTTATGACAACTAAAAAGATGAAAGAGATTTCAACCATTTAACTTCTTTAAAGATATTCGAAAATGGAAACAAGTGGCCAATTTTCTAAAATATCTGTCAGCAGAATCTTCTGTATAATGAAGTGATTGGTCTCAAACTATATTATATTAAGCATGATATGAGCAGAAATTTATTCTCTACATGTGAAGTGGTCTTTTTGAGTGAAATTACAAGATTAAATGTGAGATTGATGTTTAATCGTATGCATCTAGACTGATAGAATGATAATTTGATTTATGTTATAATGAATATCTACGAATAATTAGTTGCCTAAAATTTTGTTAAAATGTATATTGTAATTTCAATTTTAATGTATTTAGAAAAGGAATATTCTGAACATCATATCTAAAGAAATATTTGCTAACTTCGCATTATCCGCGAAAATCAACGGTATCAACAAATGTTGCAGCTTAAATTCCATTACATATAATATCTCAAAAGCTCACGTGATGAAGTTTTATGGTATGCAAACTATAAATGATATTTTTCTGTAAATACTCATATAAAAAAATGATATTTTTATCAAAAACATTTTTTATCCATTTCTTGAAGGCGTTAAGTTAACGGCTCCTTATGTTACATTGTGGTTGAAAAAATGATTAAGGGTTTCCGGCTAGATAATATTAGTCAGGTTTACAAATAAATGAAGCAAAGAATTTGCCTATTAGCTGTAATATTTTGCGGTCCATTTTTTGATGAAAACGGCAGGCTAGATAATGATTACTGGGAATAAACTTTGTAAATTCATTTTTATGACAAGGAATTGTCTATAGTATAAATAAAATATGCATAAGTTCAATTTGAAATAAATAAAGAAAAATGGGTAAAATTATGAATTTCTTTTTACATTTGATAGGCTTATTGTTGTATAACGCTAAGCATTGTTCTCCAGGTCAAAAATAACAATTCTATAACTGGGGTTTGAAAAAAATCTTTAAATACTGGAATAAGGATTTACTTTTACTGGACAGTCTTGGTACTTACTTTTACTTAATACTGGACAGTCTTGGTACAGAAAACGTAATTGTGGTTTAAGCACATTTTCCAATTTTTCAAGAACTTGATCAACATTGTTTGAGAGAAATATAAAGTAGAACGAAGTATCTAATGTGATTAAATAACAGAAATCGTTATCTAAGTCTATTACAACAGATTAAATCTAAAATATGCGTACTTTAATTGCTTACTTGTGATTATATGGTCAGCTCTTTAGTTTTTTAAGGATAATTACAGTTTCATCTATAATTTATTAGGTATATGAACCACCACAATCAATCAAACCGTAAAACATTGAACATGGAGGGGACATTTAACCGAATGAAACTGCTCTAAACATTCAAGTACTATTTCTGAAAAACCATGTATAGGGAATTTCAGAGATTAGAAATCAAAAGTCTGATGCCTGTGAAAAAATCTTTCATTTTCTCCCGGAATAATTGAATAAGGAATTATACTTTTTTATAAACATTGTGTTCATTGATGTCAAAAGTGAATAAACTGCACTTGTGATGATTAGAAATGGGTAATGTGGTTAAATTAATCATACTAGACCTGATGAAAAATGCCAAAACCCACGAAATCAAGATATCGTGAATCCAACTTGCCTTATTAACACAGTATAAGTAATATGGTGGAAGTATAAGCGTAATGGATATATTACCTTATTTTAAATTAGTATAAATAACTTTATATTTTAAATTAGTATAAACAAATATGATGTGATTTAACACGCGCGCGCGCTGGTAGATCAAGCGCATCCTGCAACGTTGTATTATGACTCTCATAATACCGAGCTTTTCATTAAAGAGAATGCAGTTATGCATCATGTCAAAATATTTCCAAATTTGCGTCCTAACAACTAGGACGACTTTAAACCCTTTCCATTGCCAAAGTATAGTTCAAAATCTCAGATTATAACCACAGAGAAAAGTGCTAAATTAAGTGGAAATCCCACGTTTTCCTCTTTCATAAAATTTACAAGAATTACAAAACTGTAAAGCGATTATAGGAATTTTCTACACATGTTTTACAGTTGCGTAAGATCTCAATATATATATATATATATATATATATATATATATATATATATATATATATATATATATATATATATATATATATATATATATATATATATATATATATATATATATATATATATATATATATCAATAATAGACTAAAAATAAATTTATTATCTATGCAAACATCATAAGTAATTAAATTACTTTAAAATAACTGAAACTTCAAAATGAAAGAAGGATATAGTTAAAATCTTTTACATTTAATATCAAGATTATAAATTTTATTGTCTTTGCGAAGACTCAACCGCAGAAAGTTCTCATTATTTTTCATGGTGAATCAAATATTCTCTTACACAAAGTGCAATTTTAGGTGTGCAAGGTTATTTAAAATTCATGAAAATTTTACTTTCATCAGTGCATGTTGGAAACTTTTATGTATTTTGATATAAAAAAATCAAGATATTGCTTTCAGTGGTAGCTGGAATTATTGAGGTCGACGTGACATTTTAACCATATTTTCATGATTTTCTTTCTATCGTTTGAATAAATTTATGAAACTATTCTTCTCTGACAGAATGAAAGGAAACAAGATTCATAAAGAAAACTGATAAGATTAATGAATTCAGGTTTTTCTTTTTAGAAAGTGGCAATATTATTTTAAAGTTTAAATTCTTGAAAACTAATAAAAGAAAATAAACTAGTAATTTTATTGGCATAATATTTGTTTATGTATTATTTTTAAAGTATTCATTAGTATTCCTCGAAATGTACTCGAAAAACTTATTTTGTTTGAAAAATAAAAACAATATTTTGAAAAATTTAGTTTTAAAATAAATATTTCTATGAATTTTATAATTTTAAATGAAAACATTGATAAAAATTTTTACCAATTAAATTAATTATTATATTAGAAAAATGAAAACAATATTTTGAAGAATATAGTTTTAAAATAAATATTTCTATGAATTATATATTTTTAAATGAAAAAATTAATAAAAAAGTTTTACCAAATAAATGTGAGCAATTCAGCATTCAGATTCTTTATATTTACTATTTATAAAATCACGATAAAAATTAAAAAAAAAATAAATTCATTATTTTTTTCATAAATTCATCATGGAATTTTTGAGAAGTATGTATTTTTTAATATATTTTTCTAATTATTCCATTTTTTTTCATATGAATAGCACTTTTTTTTTTCATATAAAAGCAAAATACATTAAATTTTAACTTCTGTAAAATGAAATTGAAAACATTATTTATTGATGGTTTATTTTGAAGTAGAAAAAACAAAGACACATTTCCTCAATTCTTAAAGCTTATTCTAATCTTAATTGATAGCATTATTACAAAGAAGTTTGTATTAAAATAGAATTTCATGAACATTTATTGTTTGAAAGACATATCTTGAAAATGTGTTGTTTAATGCATTATTCTATTGTAGGCAGGGTATTATCATAAAGGACTGTTTTTCACAAGCGTTAAATATCTTCTGTTATTTTTATATCGTTGAAGTTATTAGCGAAATTATTTTGCATTGGAAATTATAATTAGTTTTATATTTACGACCAAACCATTTTGTATTAATTAATATTGAAAACATGAATAGTTTGTTAATTTAAAAAAAATATTATGTTTCATTAATCAGTATTAATTAAATACATTTTTTAATTTAAATCAGAGATACAATTTTAATATACGTTCCTTTATAAGTTTTATTTACACCTATTGTATAGTCTGATACTTGTTATATGAATATTTAGTATAAAAATAAATGAATTTTAAATTAAAATATATCTAAAAATGTACAAGTGTGAATTGTCATTAATCAATTCTTTTTGCGATAAATTTTTCAGACGGATGCATAATATTCAACGTAAAACTCACTTTAAATGAAGTATCTATAATATATGCATTAAAAAAATGTGTGAACAATAGGAAAATAAAGTTATAAATCTGCAAAGATATTCAATAGATACATTTTAAATGTATTTTGTTATAAAGATTATATACCATGTAAATTTACTGACTTTTTTTTACCATAGGTAACATAAAACTTAATATATTTATATTTAAAAGTGCATGTATGTTTTAATTTTATTTATTACACATCACAATAAGTTACTTTTAAAAACATTTCGCTTTAAATATGAAAGTTTTTCTGTAACAAATTTTGGAATTTATTATTTTACACATTTAAATATCATTGTCAGCATCATAAAATTATTCAAGCAAGTTCTAGCAATCCATTTTAAAATTCTGGAAAACAATGCATCTGAATGCATCTAGTTACGGTCAATAGAAAATTCCCTTTAAAAAAGTTACCGATTGTAGCCGCAATAAGAGATTAAATTACAACTTTAAAAAAAAAGTCATTCATATATTTTTCTGTTGTGTAATTGCAAGGTCTTTAGTTTATGTTTCTTCCACTGTTGAATGGGCACAAGAGAGATGAGTACTTGGGGAAATGAAAAGAAACAAAATTTGTTTCATGTGATGATAAAGTACAATTTTCATCACAAGCGGATGAGCACTGAAACGAATTGAACATTTGGAATTCAACTTGTGTAACAAAAGTTGTTTTTGTTACTTCATGAAAGACAGATTTTTTAAGTATCTCAAACAATTGAAAGAAAACACCTTTACAGCTCTTAGATTTTTTATATTAAACATTTAGTTTTATTTTCGTAAAACATACTTTTTAAAGTGTATTTTTTCATATTATAAATAAAATTAGTGTAATTATATAGTTTTTAATGAATAAATATTAATGAATATTATTAATGAATAAAAAATAATGAATAAACTATTTACATGAAGATATGTAACGAGCTTTCTTCTTGCTTTAAAATGATTTTTCTCTTATATAATCTTAAAAGTAATTTTATATAATTCTTAAGCTCAATTATTATATAAATTTTAAGATTATTTCATGTTCAACTTCAATTTTTTTGATATTTCTCAAATTAAAATTACATAACATTGTTTGTCATTTAATTTATTAACATATAAATAACTTTAAATTATGATATGACATTTTTTAACATTTTTATTTATCATTATGACACAAAAAATAAAGAATTTAAGCCATCAATGTTATTTAATGTGATTTTATTGGATTATGAAATATTTATCTTACAGGATTTTGTAATGCGTCTTAAATGATTTATCTTAAATGATTTTGCTTATACTAAATAGTTTATATGAAATATAGTCGATGTAATATTTCCTAGATAAATGCACTTACGTTGCATTATTAATTTGAATTAATCTATAATTTATAATATTACTTTAAATTACATTTGTTATTTTATCTTATATACCTTATATCATTTTAATTTATTTCCGTTAGCCAAACTCCAGTTAAGAGTTGTCTTACACATTTTAACTATGAATAGTCTGAACACGCATTACTCCTAATAGTCTACTTCTCTAGATATTCATTTTACATGCTTGGAAGAGCTGTTTAGTGTCCTTATGGATTCCGCAATGATGATTGATATGGCTACTAATTTGATGCATTACGTACCGTGGAGAATAAACTGAATCCCAGAGTTAACCTAGCATTGCATCACAAGGATTAACTTGACTGAATTTTGGTTAGATTACTATACATAACAACTATAAGATTCAACTATTATAAGATATATATAAAATATTTAGCGTATATATATATATATATATATATATATATATATATATATATATATATATATATATATATATATGTAATACATTATTTTTCTAAAATGCTCATGTATTTGATATCATTATTTTTTGAAATGTATATTATTTTACAAGCCTAAGGCTTCAATTAACAAAAAATGCCTGTTTGGTTGATATTTTAGAAAACCCCCAAATATAATATAGTTTTATTGCATGCTGTTTCTCATAAATGAAAATGAATATTTTTTCAGTTGTTTATATGCAAACATTCTCCATGAACCAAATTCATGTAAGCAAGTTTAAAGATATGATAAATTTTTCATCGTATTTCAAAATGTAATGTATCTAAATACTAAAATTGTAACTGAATGGGTAATATAAACTTCATATAAAGTGTAAAGAATATTCTATTAGAATGTATGAAAACCCAAATGAATTCTTTAAAAAAGTGCCTTATATATTTTAATATTTTTTTATACTTTTAACATTTATATGTTATTTTATAGATAAATGACATTAATTAAAGTTGTAATTATTCTTATTCAGTTTACATAGGTAAAGCAATTAACATAGATTTTTGGTGGGAAATTGAAAACTTTCGTTAAGATAAATATGATCAGTTTTTTTTTTATCATCACAAATCAAAAAAGCATGTCTTTAGAAGTTGATTCATTTATTACTATGGTACTGATGTCTGTAACATTTACAAATTCTATATAAAGCTTACTTAAGAATAACAAACAATAAATAATAAATTTCAGGACTGAAGTCTGCAATATCAAAATACTTTTACAAAATATACCTTAATAAACTTTAATAATCAATAGTTATTCAGAATGAGACACACGTTTTATACTAATTGATAAATATTTTAAATATAAGTCAAGAAAGATTAAAAAAAATATTGCAAATATAGAGATATGACCTCTTCGCATACACATAAAAATCACTCGTACATTTCAGTGGCTTTTTCAACACTGTTTTTCTTCTTCTTGAGTTACGAGGAAGGAAAATGTAAGGAGCAACGAGATGTGATGTCAGACAATACATGTTCGGACTTGAATTTGCTCCTGAACTATAATATAACTCTTGAATAAAATAATAACAATTTGAAAACTTCAAGCATGAAATTTATGCGCATTTGAATGTTTTAATACACGCAAATTAAAGTATTAACAACACTTTATGTAATACACAACATATTATGTTTCAAAAGAAAGAGCTACATTTAGTGTCCTATTACTGTTCGAGTTCAGGCCCTGGATAATGTATGTAAACCACTTACGATACGTTACAATCATATTGTATCATTGTAACGCTAAAATCAATATGTAAAGATTAGCTCCATGAGGTGGACCATTAGATAAGTAAGTAAGAAGACAACGAAAAGAAATATTTGCACTTACGTTACAAACACTCGAGTTTCAAATACTTTTAAAGCTTCCAGCTCAACAAAATTTCATGTTCGTTTGTAAACCATTTTATTTGACATGAATTAAATTTCTTGCTGGAAAAGCCAATAAACATTCCTCTGCCCAAATTACCATTTAATGTCAATCGTTGGCGCAGAAGCATTGGTGTAGATTTTAAAAGGCCTATTCATATTGGGATTGTGAAGAGTTGCCATTTTTATTTTGTCTCGATGTGATATCACTATATTAGAAATTTTCACAAAGGTATAGATACAGAAAGGAAAGTATATACAAAATAGACTGATAGTCACTGACAAAATCTAAGCATATAATAAGTTAAATGAGGCAGGAAAAATAATTTGAGGTAAACAAATTTTTTTTTTCTTTCTTAATTAAGTGATATTTATTTGTATGAAAACTTCGAATATGTACTTTTAAATTTAATAATATATTTCACAATATTTTCTTTGAAATAAGATTCATATGCCTTAATAGCAGAATTTAAAATTTATATATGAATTGAATTGTATTTTATTGTATCGGGAGAATTTGTAGCTTAACATTCCATTGTGAGTACTTATAAGAAATGTTTACCGTTGAATTCTAATTAATTTAAATATAAAATAATACTGAATTACAAAAACTTTGACCTTGTATATACATTACCTATTATTATTCTCTTTTAATCTATAAGTTAGTTTTAATGATGTTTTGTAGTAATAATATATTTCTTATTGTCATGATTATTTAAATTATTTATGTTTTAGACAGCATAAGCCAATTACTTTACTTTTTACCTAAAAATGAAATTTAGATTTTTCAAGCACACAAGCTACATGAACCATTTTGAAATATTAAATGCTAATTTGGATCAAGCTTGTTAATTTTATAGATAATAATGATATGTGATTTATAATGATAGTAATGGATTGCATAGGTAATTATGGTAAGAATAGCATTAGATTCATTAAATTTACCCGATTATCATTAAAATATATTTAGGTAACTATTTACATCTAAGAATACAATGAGGAATTTAACAAATTTACATTATGATTGCAATGAGAAACTTAACATCTGAATAGGAAAATTCAAATTTTTATTAAAATAAATACCCTAAGTCTTTATTATAGAAATGTTTGGAGGTTCAAGTATACACTTGATAGATTTTTCTTGAAAATAATCTCCACTCATATCCATAAATTAAGGATAATTCAGATTCCCACAAAAATTGAACACTAAAATAAAAATTTAACATTTAGAATTATCACACACATCTAAATTAATAATATGCAAATTGCAAGAAACCACCAGATGGTGCCGATAGTACATCACAATGAAGAGAGTGCAAGAGAAGGGTAAATAAGGAACGAATGCAAAAAAGTAAAATTGTTCACCAGCATATTAAAAGCCTTTCAGTGCAATAACAGCATAGTTATGGCACAAAAGAAGCATATGTATGATGCTTTCGGGGTAGAATGGAACGTCTTGAATGTAGATGTATCCAGATGAAAGAATCCGAATAACTTGGAATCGCCCAGAATGCCATCTCCAGGCTTTTACAATGGTTCTGAGATGATGGTAATGTAAGCAAATGAATATTACAGCACAGGTCATCCACGAGTTACAACGCCACATGAGAACCGGTATTTAGCAGTTACTGCAAAATGAAACAGACGGAGCACAGCATCATACTTCTCTTGTTAGCTCTCTTCTGATACCCGTACGACAGTTTCAATGCAGACCGTGTACAGATGCTTAGGGCACATTCGCCTAAATGCCCGTAGGCTTGTCAGATGTGTTCCACTTACCGCAACAAGCTGTCACCTCAGGTAAACGTGTAGTAGAGAGCATGCATTGTGGACGACACAAAAGCAGTATTGTGTGATGTTTTCTGTAGAGTCCAGGCTTAGCTTTCAGTCTGATTCTCGACGGATTTTCATATGGAGAATTCTAAGTACCCATTACCACCCAAAGAACACCACTGAACGGCACCATTTCAGTGGTACAGGATTGTTTGTTTGGGGAGTAATTATTCTGGGTTCCACAAATAACCTGTATGTTCAGAATGTAAACATGACAGCCCACATCTATAGGGATATCATGGGTGCAAAATTTCTGTTTATAGTTGACAACACCCATCCTCACCTTGCAAACATTGTAGATAAATGCCTTCAATTGCAGAATATCACCCATATGGACTGACCAGCTTACTCACAGGATTTGAATCAATAGAGCATGTGTGGCACAAGCTTGATCGACTATTTGTAGACCATCAATGCCCTTCCATATGTCAACCTGAACTTTGGAAAGCATTGTCTGATGAGTGGTGTAGTATTCCTCAAGATCACATCGATAATTTGAAACTTAGTATGCTTAGCCATTGTACGGCCTGTATTACATCGTCTGGGGTGGCATATTGGGGCATATTATGTATTAAACATCATACCAATGATGTTATATTTGTTTTTGTAAATATGTTCTTCTTTGAAATTTGTTCCAGGCAGTAAAAACTTCAATTTTTATTAATGATATCAAACATATAGCATCTTTTCTGCTCTTTATATTTTGTTTAGTAAATAGACTTTACAAATGCGTCATATTTGTCTGGCTTCTGTCTCTTTCTTCGCATGAACTTGCTTTATGGTTAATTTAAAGGTACGAGTGTATATTTAACTTATGTAAATATCTTCATAAAAGAACAGGAAAATTTTATTGCTTTAAAATGTATTTCGAATTTCATTTTTTATCCTAAAATAAAGCTTTCAAAGTTAAGAAAGTTCTTTCAAATGAATAAAGATTTTTTTCTTATTGAATTGAATATAATACAGCATATCGAAATGCCTTTATGTAATTCATACAACTTTTAACACAGTAAACCACTTCAGTACAATGAATATAAAAATTGTGAAAGTGAATTTGAAATATACATTAAATCAGACTACTTTTAAAAATACTTACTCATATCTTTAAAATGAAGTAACTATTGAATTTCTTTGGGAATTTTTCTGGTCTATATTACATGTAAACCTTTAACATATGGAAAAAAATTTGGAGGGATAAATTGGCATATATAAAGCATGATTTAAAATGAAACAATTTTATGTAATAATAATTAGGTCCAGTAAAGGATCAAAATGCCCAAAATAAATTACATATTGTGATTCATTTTTAGTGATAAAACACGATGCTCTTAAAAGAATGATTTTATTGACGAAAATTAAAAGAATATTATTTTTGCATTTATAATTATATAAGTATATTTTTTCAGTATTATATTTCAATATAAGTTAAGGTGTGTAATTTGATATGTAATTTGATTCAATATATGAATAATTTTTCATGCCACACACATGGATTTATTTTCCTTAGTTAAAAGATATTCCAAAATCTCGTATTTTTATAATTATTTATTTTTTCTATATCATTTGCACTATATATACATATATATATATATATATATATATATATATATATATATATATATATATATATATATATATATATATATATATATATATATATATATATATATATATATATATATATATTATAAAAATTCGTGACATGTAATTGATTTATTGATTTCATGTTGCAAAACGTGCATACTTCGAATCCTAAATACTTCGAAATAGTCTCGCAAATACTTCATCTTTTATTCCATTTATCAAATTTGTTGACTTTACCATGAACTATTTTATAAGATAAAAGTTATGTGCTTAACTGTAACCTAAAAAAGTAGTAAAAACTTTGAGAGCAAAGCTCCAATGAAGCTAAAAACAAGAAGTTTAGAAAAGGAATATGTTTTCATTTTTTACAAATTCTTTTTCGCTTTTATAGATCCGTCACAAAATGTCCAGAACTCCCGAATGTTTTCTGGTGAATGGTCACTGAAAGTTAAAATAAAAAAACCTAAGAAAGTGTTGTTTAATAGAGTGTGAGGAAACTCTATAAGAACAATTCTTATGGTTACTTAAGCACAAAATAGAAAAGATAAGAATTTCTCACACCACTGTTTCAGAAGGCTCTTTCAAAATCTCTAAAATGTGCTAGAATGATGAAACTAATATAATTTCTTCAATTAAACACTTTTTGCAGCCATTTGCGAAATCTAAATATCAGAAATTAATTTAGAAAAATCTCAATATTTATGTTAGCTGTATTTCGATATTAAATATCTTCATGCTTTGCTGGTTAACATAGTAGATGCTTATAGACTGTTCCCTAAAAATCTTGGGAAATATAATGTTCATATACTTCGGTTTTAAAAAGTATGTTAAAATAAATATTATAGAAAAAGAATATACATGAGGAAATATTTCGATTTCACAATTTCATCTTCCATAATGTATATTTTTGATAGTAAAATATAAAGACAATTGTATTGGAGTGCGGTTATATCAAGCTGAAAAATAAAGGTAATTACTTTAAGAAATAAATAAATATTTTATCTTTATTAAGAAGCAGATGAAAATTAAATGTTGATTACTGATGTAAATTGAAATGACGATTAAAATGCAGTTCTTTAAAAGTCGTTAAGGGAAATAAATCACACCACTACAAAACTTCTTATAATATTTTTACATTCAAGAAGATTAAAAATTATTTGTTATTTTTAAAAGGGTTTAAAAACATTACTTTGCTAAGAAATTTGCATTAAGTTACAGGCATATACATATAAATATTTTAATTATGTAAGATAGCTACTTATACTTAACTATTAAGCAATACTTATAATTAATTAAATGAAAAATGTATACATTCAAAATTTGTGTTTTATTTCTTTCAATTTTATCTAAACATCATTAATACTTTGCGTATATATTTTCGATAATAGTATACTTACAGATTTAGAACTGCTATTTTTTGAAATTTAAATGTCTAAGAATATTGCTATGAATTATATTTTCTTGCTAAATACTAATAAATATATATATACATATACATATATATACA
Organism: Latrodectus elegans; assembly: GCA_030067965.1. Classification (NCBI taxonomy): domain Eukaryota; kingdom Metazoa; phylum Arthropoda; class Arachnida; order Araneae; family Theridiidae; genus Latrodectus; species Latrodectus elegans. Next base: position 51,649,548 of record CM057820.1, read on the forward strand.
TACATATACATATATATACATATATATATATATATATATATATATATATATATATATATATATATATATATATATATATATATATATATATATATATATATATATATATATATATATATATATAGATATGTATATATATATATATATATATATATATATATATATATATAATATATATATATTTACTACGACAATATAAATGCAACTAATGGCATCCGTTATAGCAGAATGAAATGTCGGATTGAATTGCTGGAACATCATGTCAACCAAATTTGAAAGGTATGAAGGATACATAAATGCTTTCAAATCATGCAATACCCAGAAATCAGATGATATGAGATATGGAGTTCAAATAAGACTTTGATGTTGCACAACTTGAACTGATAATTACTTCTTGATCATATGATTGCATCAGAAACTGAGAAGCATATGTGCACACTTTTCTGAAGAAAGTTAAATATTTTGGATACTCGAAAATTAAAAAAAAAAAATCTCGTTTTCGTGTTTTCTTTGACATATTTTCTCATTTGACATACATTTGACATATATTCTTATACTTATTTTCCCTTATGATATTTTGAAAAATTTTTATTATTTTCTTAATATTTTAATGAGGACTCCTATAAAAAAAAATATATTACAAATCTTGTGATTAAGAACTATTTCTATAACTTACATGCGTCTGAATATTTTTTCTGTAACATTCATGATCTTCTTTTTAATGATCTTAATAATTAAATACTTATACTCATACACATAAAAAATTGAGAAATAAAAAATACTGCAGAATTTATGAAGAGTGTATTAGTTTCAGAATTTATAAATAACTAGCAATGACAGTTAGAATGTGTTACGAGAGAAATATACAATTCATATGGGAGTCTTTAAAACATTTATTCATATTAATCTTAGTTAATCATAATTGTAATTAGATAAATACTATTTTATTATTTGTTTCACGTTTATTTGAAAAATTTTAAAGTTATATCAAAAATTCTGTGCTCTCGTAATTTCATAACCAAAAAATCATAAAATTGATTGATAGATAAAAGATTAAAATTATTAGGAAATAAAAACGTAGTTTTTGGAAAAATGAAAATTATCAGTGAAGAAATAAAATTTCCTTTCGTTGATTAGAAACGCGTTTTATTATTTTTGTTTTAAATCAGTTTATAATCCATTTTTACAAAAATAAATAAAATAATACATATCTATCTAAGTATATATATATATATATATATTTCAATCATTTTTCACAATAAAGATATAAGAAACGTGATTGAATGCATCCAAAGTATGTGCAAACAATAAATTCTGATGCAGAGTTCTCAATATGCCTGCTAAATATATATATGCACTCTGAAATGTCTGTACATTGGCTTTGGCTAAAATATGATCTTCTTTCTTGGGAGAAAGAGAAATGCTTACTTTTTCGCATTTAGAATCAGAGCTTATTCTGATTCTTTGTTCGACGCAAATTTCTTGAATAGTCATGAATATCCAAAAATGACGGAGCCGCAAAGTATATATTTAATCTTATATATGTATTTACCCATTCAAGGAAATAAATGCATTTCCAAAGATTTTAATAATGCTTATATTTCCTAAGCTATACTAACAAATTCATCATTCTTCTCAAAGAGATATATTTCTGGCAGAATTGTCATTTATTTTCTGTTAATTGCATCATTTGATAATCCATGACATCTTGTCCCTTTTTTTTTCTGAAAATCTCTGTCTTGAAGGAAATTACAAAATTATAACATCTGCAACTCTCATCATCATGTAAAACCTAAGATATAAGAATGCATTAAAAAGGTCGTTAGAAAACGATAAAAGCCCATCAAACACAATAATTATGTAGAATAGTATTAGATACCTCCCATGTAAAATTTCTACTTCATTTCCGCTATTCTGGACATTAGTTATGTCCTGAATGTTTTTTGTTCTTAAAAGGTTTATCTGGCAATGTTTCATCAGGGTATTATCAGAAATTTTGTTTCAAAATTTGTCCTAACTTCTAATTTTTTAATAAATAGTGGCTACCACGTAATTCATTTAATATATTTGATTGGTCATGTTTTATGAAACAAATTTGTGTACAAAATGATGGCGATTACATAGGACGTCGTTATCCCCATACACCGTCATTTCTTCAATGCCATATTCCACTTATTTATACCAGAGGTAGTGTTTTCAAAAATTTATTTCTCATAATCTTTTCTTGAAACAGCGAAAAATATAGTTTGCTCTATTGCTATGCAAAAATATTCATGTCATTTTATTATTTTTTACTAGGACAAATTTCTTAGAAATATGTCCTAGTAAAAAATAATATTGGGGATATTAAAAACTTGAACACATTGTTATATAATTTGGTATATTAATTATATTATCTTAGAACCCACCTGGGATTTTTGATAGTAGCACATTCTTCAGAGTTTTTGAGATCGGTATCATCCACTCTTAATTAAATTAAGATTACATCAGTAATTTTGCTTTTTGCATGCATATATGGTGAGATCATGAAAGTTATCCGTATATTCTTACTTAGGGCACAAAAACATGATTCCTTATCTGTAAATTTCTAACTGTAATGTTTTATTTATCATATGTGCTGTAAGACGCTATTGTTCATAAAATGTAAAAATATATCTAACTTATAAAACACAATCTGTGTTTGAATATCAACACAACCAAGAGATAAATTTCTACTTTTGTGAGGAATGGTCTAGGTCTTAAAATTGCTAAACAATTGTATCTGGATTTTTCCTTTGCTACAATTTCCAATTTTTAAGCTATCCATTGCATTATATTGAGATAACTTTTTCTTTTTTTTAATGAATAATTTAAATATTTTTTTTCAATTATTTTATTTGTAATTTTTTAAATTAATTAGTTTAATAAAAATCTTTTTTTTTAATTTTTAAGCATCTAAATTGCATATTTACTAACGCATTGATAAAAATTTCTTTATTTTTTCCTATTGCTACTTGATTTATCTAATTTATAAAATTTCCAAGATTTCTTTTAACTTAAGATTAAAATACTTTTTTTTTCGATTTTTATCATTTCCTTTGGTAAATGTCTTATGTAAATAATAGTTTATTATTACGAATGAAAATGTCATTGCAATAATGAAAAGTATACATAAATATATTCAGAACAATTAAAATCTTCCTTACATCTTTATATAAACTGCTCATTCATGTATTCAGCCTTATCTTAGGCTATATTAGCAAACCTTCTCAATCTTCTGTATAATATAGCTCTTCCGTGTATATCATAATAGCTCTCAAATGCTTTAAGTACAATATGCCATTCTCGTAAGTAGAGTGTGTCTACATTTCGCTTGGATACTGAGAAGCTCCCTTGAGCAAACTTATAAATGTTAGGTAGTGATTGATATAGCTACTAAATTGCGATACATTAAATGTGTATAACCCCAAATATTAAGGGAATTTAGGGTTAATGTATCATTACCCCAAGGTTATTCATTTTATCAGATTTTGCATTACTTACTGGAGACGGATTTCTTGCTTACATCTGACTAGCTGTTTTACTATCCAGACACCTTAGAAAATTTTTTACTCTTTCATAAAAGCAGATTTTTCAAAGTGTTTGGCAAGGGCATTCAGAGTTTACTTTTCAAGAAAATCTAATGTATGTTTTGATTCTTATCTTCGTTTCTTTCAAACCAGGTAATGAATAATTTTCTATATATTTAGGAAAAATTAAGTAAAGTTAAATGAGTGTCTAAAATTACGGCATTTATTATTTGGGATTAAAATTATTATTATTTTTTTTGCTAAATAAATTAATACTGTATTGCATTTTTCTTTTAAAATTCTACCAAATATTTTTTTCAAATAAGTTTATCAATTATGAAATAATTTAAACACAAAATATTTATTTTCAAATCATATAATAATTTTACTGTCAAGAACACTTTTATTTCAGCACTTCATTTAAACTTAACATACTAATTCCCCAAAACAAATGTCAGTTAATTCATTTGAAAATCAGTTAATCAAAGAGATAATTTGAGAAATTTAATGCATATAAGTAGATATTGGTTCCAGGAGATGAGTTATCTTTTTTTCTAGTTTCCAATAATTCCAAAATACGAATCAAAAGAGGAAGCAAATTTATCTTGGCAGGTAAAAATTCATGTTATTTTTTAATCCTGTGCACATTACATTCAATTTTAACAAGTCCATTTTCTACGAAGAATGCTTATATTAAACACCAAGCAAGAGAAAACAATTCATTTGAAAATACTTGGGAAAGAACAGTATTTTCATTGACTTAATGACAAAAATTTTTTACCATGTTTTAATTTTATGTGCTGTTGGAAACAGGCAAATTTAAATATTATTGTGACTAGAGATTTTATCTTACTTTTGCTTCTATACAGTTAAGAGAGTCCTAGACGTAGTAGGTAAGCCATGATATAACAAATTTATCTATTTTAAATCAGATATTAAATATTGTAAAGTGTTAAAAATATTATTCTATCATTTTAGCAATGCTATATATAGCATGTGTTAATTACTACCGCAAATTAATTGAGGTTTTTACTATTTACATATCTTACAGAGAGAATTGCTATGTCAGTCTGCTTTTTTTTTCTCTGTAACAACAAAAGCTTAATTAAATGTATTTGGAAGTTTTATTTGATACTTATTTATTGAAACTTTTGGAAGTTTATTCAATTTATTTCATTATAAGCATGCATAATATATTTTATGATTTCAAGTGCAGTATACTATACAGTGTTGGTATAATGTTTTAAATGATCTCTCTAAACAAATTTCATTAACATTTGAAATGTAAGACAGGGAGTTCTGACTTAGGATTTACAGATTAGGAATAATTTAGTGAGTAGGATTCTCCTAGTACTGCACAAAAGTGATTAAAGTTTCAAAATTGCAAATCTAATTAACGAAACTATAATGTTCAGATTCACTAAAACAATAATGGTTAGGATGCATATATTCCAATTTTGTACATGTTTGTGGGAATAATAATTCGCATAATGAGATAAAATTTAATGTTGCTGATTTGATTAATTTTCTTTTGAGACAGATAAATATGTCCCCATCATAATTTTTTAGTCTTATTATGTAAGAAACATTGATTAGTATTTTGAACAATTTCTTCAAATAAATGTATTTAAATTTTTATGCTTAAAGATCCTTGTAATATAGTTACAATAAGGAATGTTGGTAAAAATATAGAATATTAAAAGTACCGTAATTTACAATAAAATTACTGTTAATAATATTTACATGATAAAATTATTTTAATCTTTATCAAATTTACCTGATCGATCTTGATTGCTTTACCATTATACTTTTGAATTCCAAAGCATGCAAAAGGAGATAATATAAAAAATTATATTTTGAACTTATTAAGTTCGAAGCGTTTTAAATATCTAATACAAAAGTCTTAAGAAGTTTTAAGCGAAAATATCTCTTTTGCTAAGTTGGAAATTAAGTTTTCTACCTCGATGATTTCCTCATTCTGATATTCAAAATTACTTAATTTTCCATCATAATTAGGAACGTTTCCCTTATAAATAAGCAAATTATTTATTTTTACAGAGCTATCTTAGATTGAAATCGAAATAAATAGTTTTATAAAAAATACTGATAAATATACAGTCAAAAACTTAATCAAGATCAATTTATTGTATTATAGATTAATCTGTTCATTCCATGAAATTATCATACTTTTACTTATTTTTATAAAATAACATATTAATTTTTATATAATAACATATTAATTACTAATAGACTAGAAATGTGATACAAAAATTTAAATACATATTTTGCTAATATTTTATCAAGAATGACAACTTAAAGGAAATGAATAGCTTAATAAAGCCTACAAAAGGATATCTTAATTATTAGGAAATTTATATTTTCTCATTTGTATTTTTTATTTTTTTAATTACTTCAAATTTTAAAGAGATACTTAAATGTGAATATCCCAATTCTAATTTCGAAACCTTATCTTAAGTTAAAGTTCAATATTAAAATTTATTTAAACAGATCATGTAATTTATTCTTTGCAATTGACATAAGACTACGCAAATGAATTTTACTATTCAAGATTTTGGACGGCATGCATTTTATAATTGTTTATTTCTTTAAATTTTATTTCTTAATTCTATTTTATTAGGGAATTTATCCATTATTTTGGTTATAAGAAATTAATACTTCAACATATTTATGTTCATATTTTAAACAGATAATAAATATGCCTGAAAAAAAATTATAGAATTTGCAGATTTTAGACGAGTTTTTTAGTTTTCATTTTTTTTTAAAATTCCTAAACATGTACTTAGTTAATGAAACGACAAAAGGTTCCATTAGCGTTTGTTTATAAAACTAAAATGATTTTAAATTAATGATACTTTATGACACATGAGAGTAAATCAAAATAAAAAATATTAATTGGAAAATTTCAATATTTATTTTTATTGTGTCCTTTTAATTCAATTTTTTTTTATTTTCTACATATTTGTAATTAATATTAATGACAACGATACATTGAATAAAATATATGTGTTTTTGCATAATTCAGATCAAATTATAAATATTTTTTGAATTTTAAAAGCAAAATAGCAATGATAAAAAACGTATTTATTTAATTAATAGAAGTTTTTTATAATTATTGAGTGTGAAGCTTTTAAATTCTAAAATTATTTAGAAACTGAAATCATTAAAGCTAAATAAATTTTAAATAGAGCAGTTCATTACAAAATTATTCATTTGTTTCACTGAATATTTTTAACATAATTGACTACGAAATATTTATCAATTTTTTTGTCATCATTGTTTTTAAAAAAATAACTATTTTAAATCATATATTTCAACAAAACAGTGATTAGTGAAATTTGAAATTCTTTATAAGGAATTATTTTATAATGTTTTTCATTAATAACTAATTCATCCTTCAAAATTCAACACTGTAAATTTGTATGCATAATAAAAGGAATTCTCATTTATTTGTTCTAATAAATAGAAGAGAAAAACAACCCTATTCTAGAAACAAACATTTAATATTTTGTAATATTATTTTCGAAACATATTAAGATTCATAATTATGCAAGTAAAATGTATTATTTATTAAATATTCTTCAAATGAAAATAAAACATTTGATAAAATGTCTACATTTTCCAGTTAAATCCAATAATATAAGATAGGAAATTAATCTGAATTATTTACAATTATTAAATATGAAGCAGTCATCATTAGTTATGTTCACAAATTTTGTTAATGATATAATTATTCAAATAGGTTTGTCACATTATTAACGGAGAATGATTAATAATGCATTTATGCAACCATTTTGAAAATTAAAATATGACATTAAAATAACAAATTGCTACAAATAGTTTATAATATATATATATTCTAATAGAACTCTGCAGGGAAATGTTTCACAGAAATTATGTCAGCATATTAAGATTCTTTTGTTGGTGCACAATGTGATAAAATATGAGACTAAAAGAATTTACAGTTATACATTTCGTAGAAATCTTCCCATAAATATAAATTAATTACATTTACCTTTACATAAGATTTAATCTGAATTACTTAACGTGTTATAAAATTAATTTTTAAGTTTCCAACTTTTATTTCAAATTCAGCTTTTATTTTATAATATGTAAAAATGTATTATTCTGAAATATTATTTTTAAGTGGTAAATTATTCTTTCAGAAAACAGATAAGTTATACATATATGTTACTGATTTAACCTTTTGTGTTACAGGTTCAATTCCTTCAGAAAATCAATAAATGAGTGCAAAGTATGTTTGAGCTCTAAGCACTAGGGGTTTCGCGTTACATTGACTACATAACCTGGACATACGCATCGCAACCCAAACTTCTCTCCGGAGGACAGATATGTGCACAATAGATCTGGTTTCATATCTGTGTTGTCGTACCTCAAATTTAGTTGGTACTCTTCCATTATACCCATGTTCGATAATCACCGTAACGAGAAAGAAAGAAATCATAAATTACTGTCGAAAAAGTTTACATTATTAGAAATCACTAAAAATAATAGAAACATTTTTTCTTGTTTTACATATTAAAAAAAATTACCACTTAATTCAATGAAAAAATTAAACTTTGCTGTAATATATGTTTCTTACCTTTGGCAAGTTGTGATCTTAATGCTTCTTTAAACTGGTAAAATTATCAGTAAGCTGTCTTTTGTACCAAATTATTTTAACATTGCTTAGCATTCAGATTGTTTAACTTTGTTATCCTCACTTTAGTCAGTTGTTACATAAAAAATTAATGGAATACATTTATTTTAAAATAAAATTTAGAGATATTAAAATAACGACGAGGAAAAAAAATTGTATTTTTCTCAAATGATGAAGAGAACTCATTAATAGAGAATATCAATTATTTTTTATTCATATTTGGTTCATATATAGCATTTAAAGTTCAAGTCTACTTTTTCCTCCCACAGCAGTGATATTTTTCAATAAATTTCTTTTTACTTTTAACCCGTATATAATAAAAACAAGAAATTCTAAATGGAATATTACATTTTTATGAGGTTTATGTTGTAAGGTTAATTATTTGTAGTAATAGAAAACAATTTGAAACGTTGTGACAGTCAACACGATTAGTACTTTAATTGTACCAATCAAATGATAGTTAATATCCATTTTAAGGAATGAACTCCAGTAAATTAATTAGTTAAAGTAAACATCCAGAGTATTGCAAGACAAATCTTTTGTGAATACATGTTTGCTTTAAATTTGAAGTTTGCTTATTCATCCCGATATACATCAAGGATTCAATGACTACCAAGTAGTCATTGAAGCCAACTAAGTTGAGTGAGTAACATATTAAACAAGTATACATATTTGATCAAGTGGGAATTGATGAAGTTGTTCTCCTATCTTGAATTATTTTTATAGAAACTTGGAATTTAATGGTAAACATAGCAGAGCAATTTTATATATGCCATTGACTTTTGGAAATATAGAAATATTGAAAATTAACTAGTTTTGATTTCTTCTATATTTTATTGTAAAAAAATATGATCTCTAAGAAAAAACAACCGATTTCTTTAGTATTAGTTTAAAAAGATTACACAATAAATTTTCTCATGTTATCTTTTTTTTTTTTTTTTTTTTTTTTGAAATTCAGAAAGAGATTATTTTTTCTATAAAAATTTATTAAATATTTTTTGGCACTATTTTTATCATTTTCAACGATATTTATCATTACATAATAAATTACAATTATTAATAAATATTTTCCGTAGATATTGCGAACATAAGCTTTAATATTTATTTTAAATGCATATGAATTTAAAAAATAAATATTTTAAACTTAAATAGATTTTATAAGTTATAAAATTTGTGTGTGATATAGAAAAGTTAAATGTTAAATTATCAAATAATATTGCATTTAAAGATTAATAGTATAAAATATCATTTCTTAAATTTAAATTTTCCAACAATTTAGAAAACTAGAACGAAGAATAAATCAATTTCAATGCAATCAATATATATTGATTGCATCAATATAATATTCATTTTGAATAAGCTGTTATTATACACAATCTTGATTACTTTCATAAATTTTTCTTTGTTAACTATTAAGTCATTCAGGTAATTTTTGTAACATTTTGTTTCAAATAATAGACGCTATATTTAATCTCAGAATTTTAAAAAGATCTTTTTAATTAATTGAAAATGCATTTGCAGCATGTTATTATATATTATGTAATATTAAATGGATGTGCATTTAAAACATTACTATGCAAACGTGATACCTCACATAAAAATTATATATTATTTAAAAATAAATTTATTTCTACTAGAAAGAAATTAAATGTAGATCTAACGAAGGTGTACAAATAAATCATGCATAGCATAACTTCTTCAAATATGCTGTCAAAAATTTAAAAAAACAAAATAATTATCTCTAAAATATTTTCTCTAAAATACTGTTATTTTCTACTACTATATTTTTCAGAATTAGAAAACGTTTGTTTATGCAAAACGAAAAATAGTTTTAATTACATTAAATACTTTCATATTGAATTGATAACGATAATGTTAGACTTTGTATTGTCTATATAATTATAAAATAGATATATAGATTTGAAAATTCACAAATTCATTATGTTAACATAGACATTGTGATTTCATTTAATTTGTGTTTCAATTTTTCTTTGCTTTTATAGTCTGAATTACTGTAAGATAATAAAAAAAGGAAAATATTTAATCACATTTTTTTATCTCGTAATAATCACTTCAAAATTTAGAAAATATATTATCTCTTATTAATCTTTTATTTACTCATTATTGAAATTAAATATTATATTAATGTTTTATGTTTATGGCTTATTTTGTAATTTAAATTTCATCTAAAATTTAACGCATAGTATTCACCACAAAATGAGCCTTATTCATAAATCAAATACATTGTTATTAAATATTACTTTAAAATGTTTTTTAATTCTTTATAATTTCCTAAATTTGATGAATTATATTTAATGAAAATATTGTTTTAATACACAAAATAATGAAAAATATAAATTTATTTACATTTTATCGTAGATTACCCCATATTATCGTCATTTTTTCATAATAACAATATAATAACATATTTCAATTATTTTGAACTAGAAACTCAAAAATAGTTAATTTTACTTTTCATTGGGCAACATAAAATTGCTAAGTACTTCTTGTAATTGTTTCGTAAATACTTTTTATACTTAATTAAGTTAAAAAACAGCAAAACCGATGCAAAATATAAGAAAATTAAAAATGTTTTTTCTCTTTTTCAGATATAACACAATTTTTTTCTGATCAGTGGTTTTCTGGTGAATGAACAGCAGGAAAATCAATTTTGCATAAAAGGAGAAATTCGATTTTTGAAATTTTGTTTTAGTTCATGGACATTAATGATATTATGGAACACCTTCAATATTTTAAGAGTTAGTTAAAATAATTTTTCATGATTGTTTTCCCATTTTTTTAAGCTATTTCTATTTATTTCTATTGTACGGGAGTTTTTAGAGAAATATGTGTGTTTGAAAATGTTAATAACACCTCACTTGATTTTGTTTTAATATAATATACAGTTGCCTGTATAAAAATGTCAGAATTTTACATAGGATTCCAGTTAATTGCCAGTCAAAAATTATATTGTTACTTTTAATTTCAATAATGACTGTGGATAATTGGCGAATAATTTTTTCACTAACTGTTTTGTTTTGTGTAACAAATAATTTATTCGGAGTCTGTGTTGAAATCATTTGTCTTAAGTATTATTTAAACATATATTTCATAATTAATATATTTGAAATTTTAAATATATACGAAAAAACACAATCATTTTTTAAAGGTTGTTTGTTCTGTTTTTTCACAAGTTTCTTTAGCAATATTTTCAAAAACATCAAAAGAAGTTTAATGTAAACATCGCATTTGATCACATTTCTGGCTATCTTGGCAAAAATATTCAACAAGTATTAATTAACAGGTCATATTTAGTAACTGTGTTTTCTTAACTGTAGGAAGCTTAAACAAGCCAAACATTTTATAAAATGTAAAGTCAGTTGTAATTACTTTATTATAAATTTCACTTACCAATCCAGATTAAATGAACAAGTTTTAATGAAAGATTATAATTTCAACTTTGTGATTATATTCCTTCTGCAATTATTGTTCATGGATTTGTATTAATCTATGTTGTAACGCTTTAGGATATTCTTCATTTTTCACAACTAGAAAGTTGTTAATTCGATACTGACCAGCTGAGGATCCTTTCAAATCACTACTGCAGACCGAGGGTCATAAAATAGATGGATTTTTCATGTTAGTAATATCCACGAAGTGAAATGTTTCTTCCTTGAGTAGCAAACCAAAGCCATGGGTTTTTTGTTTGGCTCCATCTTCTGAGAATTATGAGGACTCACCAACTTTCGGGGTAATGATTCCACACATATTGATTTGCTCACACAATAAAACATGTTACCACTGTCAACTTGAAAGCACAGTAGGATCTAACCATTATTTGAGATGAATAAAAATATCGAATTCTGATAGTGTTTTTCAGAAATCTCATATCAACAAAGACTAAATAATAAATTTTTCCCAGAAAATCTAAATTATGAAAATTATATCAAAAGAGTCTAACAGATGTTTTATCATAAATTTATGCCACTAAATTCTTATTCTTGAGTAATGATACTGTGCTTCCAAAGATAAGAAACACTTTAAATACGTCAATGACGTATATGATAACAGTTCAAATCATCTTTAATCCTTGTATTCAATTTAAATGAATTAATTCGATCATTTAATTTTATTATCAGACATAATAGGAAATAATCTTAAAATCTTGACAAAGTTAAATTATTTGAGAAAACACATATATTTCAAAAAGATTAAAATATACTGGTTTAAATTGAATTCAAAATTATCATTATAAAATGTTTTAATAGAAATTAAACGTCTTGAACAGAATAATAATCGTAATCATTTGTATTTTCTTTTAACTTCGAAAACAAACATAAAAATTTCATTTTAATCACGAATTTTACTTCTATACTATGTGTAGTAAAGAAACTTATGCAGTAAGGTTCATAAAAAACATCTTTCCGCGAAACATTATATTTGTAAAAACTATCTTTACGAAAGCATAAAGAGATTTTTGCAAACATAATGCGTAATTGCTTTAGCTCTAAAATAATAATTTTTAGAGCTAAAGCAATTACTCAGAGCATGATGATTTTATGATGTCGTTACTCAAAAACGTAAATGACATCATAAATTCAGAACTAAACATGAAAAGTAACTTTAAATCATTTTCCTCATTTTCAATAAAGAAAGAAAATCAAAATAAACATAACAATCATTTGTGAGATTGTTGCTAAATGACTGTTAAATGACTCGGTCATAAAGACCTTTTTATTACTTTGAAATAATCTTTGTAATGACTTAAATTTCAATAGAAGATTAACGATTTGAGACTTAGATATAGCTATATAAATCATCGCCATGGGTACATCAGGAAATTTTCAACTTTTAGATTAATTCTCAGTTGCTCTTTACGGAAACACTAAATTCTTCTGTGACATAAAGGGCAACAGAAACATTCAAAGCTAATTCTCTGGAGAAAGGTCTATTATTACAGAGTAATGGATTTATAACTGATTACATAATACGAAAACTTTAAGATTTTTCTCTCACTTCCTTACTTTGAACTACATTAATATCTGTACAAACTTTATAGTTTATACCTTTCCTTAAGCATTTATGTTGTTAATTAAAAAACCCCTCGGGTTATTTCCAATTTCACTACCAAGAATCCAGCTAGCCATCTTCATCGGTACAGAAAAAGCTTGAAATAGGTGAAATTTCAAAAACAGAACATAAAAAAGTACTCGAAGCCTGGAAATTTAATCAAAAAATCAATGCAATAGACCTTATCAATGGACCATTGATTTCCATATTAAAAAATAACAAAATCAGTCACCATAAAATTTAAATATACATTCATCACTTCAGTTCTTTTTCCATTTTTTCATTAATATTTTCATTTACACAAAGATTTAATTCTTTTTTTAAATGATAATAGAAATTAGGACATGAACATGAATTGGAAATGAGGATTAAAATACACATTTTTTATAAATGTTTAACATTATTTTTCTTAATATCAAACATTGTTAAAAAATCAGTTATTTTTAATTATTGACACAACTTGTAAAATTGTCAATATACAAACTGAGAATAATTTTTTTTCAATGATTAAGGCACTTTTTGGATATGAAGATTCTACTGTTGCTTTATATTTTCTATAAGCGATTTATAATTTATTATTAGAATTTTTCATATTTAAAATGGAGTTTTAAATATGAAAATGGAGTTACAATTTAGTTTCAAAATTTCAGATCAAGTAGAACACATATTTGTCTCTTAAGTGTCTTCAAAACTTAAATGTAAATAGCTGTAGAAAATAGATGTGCAATATAATCTTTTGCAGAAATAAACTTGAATCTAGTCTCATCTTTCCTTGAAAAGACAAAAACAACACATCTTTATGTTTAGAAAAGTGAAGTTTAATTTCAGCATGATAAGTAATACATTAATAATATCTCAACATTAATAATCAACCACAATATTTCAGTTTCATTTTCAGTAAAAATAGAGAATATAGCTCATCTTGTAAGATCTATACGAATAAAAAATTGTGCACATTTTAGTTTTGTATATATATATATATATATATATATATATATATATATATATATATATATATATATATATATATATATTATTATTATTATTATTATTATTAATATGCTGTGTTTATTGATTGAATTGCTTGTGAGAAAACTTACTTCACAAAGTCCAGAAGGAAAAATGGATTTCAGAAGCTCATTAGAAACATACGACAATAAAATTCATTAAATTTTTATTGAATTCATTAAAATTTCATTAAATTTTTAAAATACAAAAATCTCTCATTTATTCAATTATATTCTGCATTTTTCAAATTTAAATTCATTGAAATTAAATTTAGTTTTTGTAAGCAAGATACCCATTTTAACTAATAAAACAGTATGCTGTTGCGTACGCACTTCAAAATATGTAATTCGATTTTGAAAAATTATACGTTTTACAAACACAAATTCTGTTTCCTGAAACAGTTTCTGGATTTAACTGAATAATTTTAAGATAAATTGGATTCATTAATTTGTGTATGACATTTCGCAAACTTAAGAAATAATTTTTAAGATCAAGTACTTCAATAAATCCTAAAATATATAATTATTTATTAAAAAAACACAAAATATAAACACTATTTTAACTTATCCCTTCACAAATATCTTAATTTGTAATTTTAATCACCCTATTATTTATTTTCGTAAGGAAAAATCGCAAATCTTTTTAGGAATTATGTTTAGCAATTTATCAGTAAATATCAGTAATTATCAGTTATTAATATCACAGTTTATCAGTAATATATAATATTTATCAGTAAACTTTTGAAAATTACAATTTCTAAAACAATCATATTATTTTTAAAATATTCTTTATAATTGATAATAGTTTAATATTTTTGAAATAATATTTAAAAATGCGTTACGTTTATAATACCCATAACACGTGACAGAGAAATAATATAAAATTAAATAAATATTTTTGATGTTCTTTACTAACAAAACTCTAAATTTTCAATAAAAAACAAGCAAATTTGAATTTTGTTCAAAGAGAACTATTTTTATTTCATTATTGCCTTCAAAGAGGAAAATCTGTATAACAGAAACACAAAAAGCACAAATTTTTTTCTTGACTTAACTATAACCGAAGTATCTTAAGAAAGCAATAAGTAAAAATGTTCCTTATTTTTATGGCAAATGCCTTATTTAAATTTATTTAAAGTTGATAAATTATTTTAAATGAAAATCGTACCTGGCTTTTTTAAGATGTGTAGTTCTTTTATTGCATTCTGGGTCTGTCTTCTACATAGATAATGAATAATCTTATTTCCTTATTCGATGAAATTTATTATCAAGTATATTGCCATTATATTTCCTATTGTTTTCATAGCATGCTTTGAAAAGTATAGGTTAAATTGTGTAGTTTTAAATTACATTTATTGAATTTATTATTCAATATATTTAAAAGTTAAATCTATTCCATTTATTTCACTAGAATTTCAAATTTAGTTTAGCTCATGTATTATTAAAGAAATAATATATATTTGTAGATATGGGAAAGATTTTGTCAAATAAATTTCTTAGGAAAAATCTTAAATTTTAAATTAAAATACTTATTTAATTTTCGAAAATATTATCTCTAGCTCTATTAATGAGTAATTTGTTTCATTAATTTGATATACTAATGAGGTAGACTCTGGAAGATTTTTTTTATAATAGTGAATAAAAATAAAGGCATCAACGGAGTTATTCTTAGAATTTGGCTTTACATAGGTTAATTGTCCGAAAAAAAAAAAACTCCTCTGTAAAATTTTAAAGGATACTTGATAAATATTGACTAGAAAAGCAAGTTATCAAACTTTAATTAGTTTATGGACAAAATATCATTTAAATTCGATACTTACATACATTTTACAGACGATACTATATTTTTATTATATTTTCAAATGTGTTTAAACTTCACTTCATCGATATGCACCATACTTCATTAAAGAATAGAGAAACATATATTATATGTACAATGAAAATTTCTTATTATGAATACTTCAAGAAATACTTGTCAAAACTGGGAAACCAAGGAAGTATGCTTAAAACTTGGCTCTATCTATATTTAACAAAGAAGTAATACAGGTATTCAATCATGTAAAAATGCAAAAAATAGATTATCGATGGGAAAGAATTTTTTATTGATATATATTTTTTATATCTGTATAAAATAATTTTAATATAAAATTGTATGTACTCTATCTACAAATTAAATTTGAAAAATATATTTCCCCGTGAAATATCTTATTAAATTTATTGTTAACTGTATTATGATGGTAAATAAAAAAATTAGTGTATTTATTTTTGTGTGCTGTATTTGTGGTTTCAAAATATTAAAACATATTGATATTTTTTATGTATTTTATTACAAAACACTTCTGATAGGTACTTGAATCTATTAGTTTCATCTTTAAATTTCAGATGAAAGAGAAAGTTAAAGAACATTCAATGATTTTCCAGAAAAGCAGAAAATAAAAATTAGAACAGAAACTTTCATTTTTTACAAATTCCTTTGCGCTATTTAGGATATGTCACAAAATGTCCTGCAGATTCCGGATGTTTTCTGGTGAATGGTCAATACAAAGTTTAACACGGCATGAAATGAAAAATAAATTGGTTTTCAAAAAAAAATGTTGCTTAATAAAGCATGGAGAAATACTGAAAGGAAAGGTCTTTTGGTCATTTAAGCACAAAATAGTGAAGAAAACCTTTTTCTTTATTTTATTATTTTTATTTTATTTATTTATTTTTTTATAGAAATTGTAACTCAAAAAGCAAATGTTGATCAAATATGATCTAGTGTTACTCTAAATAAAATGCCTCAACATTATTTGCTTTATTACTTTAAATTTTTGTCAAAATATTTGTTATTTTAATAATTATTATTCAATCAATGTATATATACTTAGCTAATCATAAATTTTTATTTTTGCAAATACATATATGTATATCTTTTGATGTAGATATGAGTTGTTCTCGGAATTTTATGTAATGAAATTAATCCAATTTTCGTCAGATACATCTTTATCTTCACTATCAGTGCTTTAAAAGAACTGTATATTTTCGTTTCGGTAAAAAGATGTTATTTCAGAAATAAGACCTTGTTAGGAAATAGTCAAATGCTTACTCACATTTCGAGAAGAATTTATTTGAAATATAAATGTCTTTATAAAAATATCATTAATATATAAATTAACATACGTAGTATATTGCATACAGAATAAATACAGCTTAAATATCAATCTGCCACTACCAAAGAATATAATGTAACAATAATACAATATAATATAGATACTATAAATCCTATTAAAATAAATCTTTAAATATTAGTAAGTGTATAGCAACTTCTTCCTTCCTCTCCTAAGCTACTCACTCGTCTTCTGACAAATAAAATGCAATCGATAAAAAATCAGAAATGGGATGTAACTTGTGTGAAGCTTTTGGAATTCAGGTAGCTGAATTTTAATTGTTTCATTTTGAAATGTGTATTAACGTAATAAGAACGTATTAAGAGGCGTATTCTAAAGTAGTGAACGAGATTTAAGAATTATCGCTATAAGTATAAAGTATTTTCTTAAATTCGTTTGCAAAAAGTACTTTCGTTTTTAAAGAAACAATTATTTTCGTTTTGGGTGGAGTGAAAGCAATATTTTCGTTATTGATAAAGTATTTTTATCTATAAAGTAATTAAGTATTATAATTTGTAAAGCAAGGATTTTGGGGGAAGGCTAAAAAAATATTTTTAATAGAAATAGATACAGAATTAGGTTTCTTGGTACCTGAAAGTGCTAAAACAATTGATTTAAAATGTTTTATAACGAACGGAACCAGAGACTTATGATGAAGAGTTTAGTAAGAATTTATTAAGTAGGATTACTGAAGATTGAATTGCATCTGAAATAGCCGCCAAACCGTTGGCTGACCGTGTGCATGAACTTGAACGTTTACGTATCGAAAATAGTGTTTAAAATGCAAATATTTCTAATTTAAGTGGAAACGATGAACGTAAAAACGTACTCACAGATTTTCGAAAGTTGATGCACGAATATAAAATCAAAGATAAGGATATAAATTTTTATTTAGTTTTATCTGAACGGCAGGCACAGGTGTTCCAATTATTGGGACTGCTCCCATATGAAATTACGCAATTGATTTAAAATGTTTTATAACGAACGGAACCAGAGACTTATGATGAAGAGTTTAGTAAGAGTTTATTAAGTAGGATTACTGAAGATTGAATTGCATCTGAAATAGCCGCCAAACCGTTGGCTGACCGTGTGCATGAACTTGAACGTTTACGTATCGAAACTAGCGTTTAAAATGCAAATATTTCTAATTTAAGTGGAAACGATGAACGTTAAAATGTACTCACAGATTTTCGAAAGTTGATGCACGAATATAAAATTAAAGATAAGGATATAAATTTTTATTTAGTTTTATCTGAACGGCAGGCACAGGTGTTCCAATTATTGGGACTGCTCCCATATGAAATTACGCAATTGATTTAAAATGTTTTATAACGAACGGAACCAGAGACTTATGATGAAGAGTTTAGTAAGAGTTTATTAAGTAGGATTACTGAAGATTGAATTGCATCTGAAATAGCCGCCAAACCGTTGGCTGACCGTGTGCATGAACTTGAACGTTTACGTATCGAAAATAGTGTTTAAAATGCAAATATTTCTAATTTAAGTGGACACGATGAACGTAAAAATGTACTCACAGATTTTCGAAAGTTGATGCACGAATATAAAATCAAAGATAAGGATATAAATTTTTATTTAGTTTTATCTGAACGGCAGGCACAGGTGTTCCAATTATTGGGACTGCTCCCATATGAAATTACGCAATTGATTTAAAATGTTTTATAACGAACGGAACCAGAGACTTATGATGAAGAGTTTAGTAAGAGTTTATTAAGTAGGATTACTGAAGATTGAATTGCATCTGAAATAGCCGCCAAACCGTTGGCTGACCGTGTGCATGAACTTGAACGTTTACGTATCGAAAATAGTGTTTAAAATGCAAATATTTCTAATTTAAGTGGAAACGATGAACGTAAAAATGTACTCACAGATTTTCGAAAGTTGATGCACGAATATAAAATCAAAGATAAGGATATAAATTTTTATTTAGTTTTATTTGAACGGCAGTCACAGGTGTTCCAATTATTGGGACTGCTCCCATATGAAATTACACAATTAATAGCGCGTGAAAACAAAGATAATGCAAATAGTTATAAATATGTAAAATCATTATTGCTTAAAAAATGTATGTTAAGTGCTGATAAGTTTATATTTAAATTCTTAAATCACGTTAAAAATAGAGAAAGTACATGCAAAGATTATTCACTGGAATTACAGAACTATTTTGAGGAACGGGACTCAAGATTTCAGATTTTAAAAGTTTAAAAAATTTAATTATTACTGAACAATTAAAGAAACAGGTAAATTCAACAATTTGGGAAAATTTTGTAGATGAATGGCCTAAAATTAATTCTCCAGAACAATTAGCAGATAAATTGGATAATTATGATAATATTATATCTATTAACAGTTTTAAATTAAGAAACTCATCGAATTATAATTCTCGTAATGAAAGATTTCAAGTAGAAAAGAAATCTTTTCCGTTTATAGAAAAAAAAGTATTAATCGAAAAAAATTAGTCAGTTCGGATATTTGAAATGAAAAGGGGTGATTTAAATGTTTTAATTGTAATGGTTACGGCCTTATAAGATCGTGAATGCCCGGCGTCGAAGACTTTTGCTTACTGTAAGAAATGTAAAATGCAAGGTCATTCTCAGGGAATGTGTAAGTTTGAAACCGATGACAAGGGCAAACGGGAATTATTTATCTGTCAGTCAAAACAATTCGGATTCAAGTGCGTCGTTGGCTCCTATGAACTACTTAAGAGATGCTTATATTTAAGGAAATAAAGTGGTTGCATTAATTGATACAGGAAACAGCTGTTGTCTCTTAAAAGAAGGTATCGCAATTAAAATGAAACT
This sequence comes from Latrodectus elegans, assembly GCA_030067965.1. Taxonomy (NCBI): domain Eukaryota; kingdom Metazoa; phylum Arthropoda; class Arachnida; order Araneae; family Theridiidae; genus Latrodectus; species Latrodectus elegans. The sequence goes on from CM057820.1 coordinate 51,669,819, forward strand.
GAATATGACTCCATGCAGCAGTAATTTATTCGGTTTTGGAAATCAAAATAACCCAGTAACTAAAGCTCCTCGAAAAGCTGTTTTGAATACTCATGTAGATGATGTAATTGGAAAATTTATTCCTTTATTAATTGTCGAAGATAATTCTCAACCATGCGATTTAATTTTATGTATAACATAGTTAGATTTACGATACATTGCTCTTACATTTATTGGGGGTAATCTAAAATTTGGGTATTCAAATGACGACGTTTTTTCAGAAATTCAAGTATATATAAAGGAAAAGGAAATTAAATTAAAAACATTAAATGAAATTGAAATCGAAAATAAATCAGTTAATTTAATTAGAGCGAAAATTGAAGAAACCGAAAATTCGATAATTAATGGAGAAATTTTAATCAAAACTATAGGACAAAATTATGATTTATTCTAGAAGTAGTTAACGGTGAAACAGTTGTACCAGTAATAAATTAAGAAGAGTTCAACTTAAAAATTAAGAAAGGTCAATACTTAGGTAGGGGAATGGAAGTAAGTGAGGAAAGCTTAGCCCTATCTAATAACGTTAAAAGTGATAGTGAAAAGTTGAAGTTATAACAGTTAACAACGAGAAGTCTCCTATTTTAATGAAAGATATTAATTTCAACAAATCCTTAGAAAGTGATAAAAAATTGGAACTTTTGAATTTATTAAATAAATATAGAGACTGTTTTGTTTTAAACATAAGAGAGTTAGGCTGCAAGAATTTATGCAAAATGGACAGTAAAGAATTAGATGGCAGAAAGCCAAATTATCAAAAACCGTATAAAACCAATTCTGAAGATAGTAAGCAAATAAAAGAAATTGTATCCGAATGAAAGAGGTATGGAATTGTTTCAGATACTAGATCTCCTTATTCTAGTCCTGTATTATTAGTTAAGAAAACGACAAGGGAACAGCGATTGGTTATAGATTACAGAAAATTAAATTCTCAGAAGTTTGAGGATAAATTTCCATCATCCAAAATGGATGACATTTTAAAATGTCTTGGAAGAAGCCAATTTTATACTACTTTGGATTTAGCTAGTGGTTATTTACAGTTACCATTGACTGAAGAAGCCAAACTGAAAACTGCTTTCATAACTCCAGACGATAGAGATCTATATGAGCGAATGATCTTTGGATTGGCGAATGCTCCAGTAGAATTCCAAGGGCTCATGAATCTTGTTTCGGGCCCATTGTTCAACAGAAAGTATTGTTTTGCATAGACGATACATTGATTCCAGTTAAAACATGGACGGAAATGATACAGAACCTTACTGAAGTGTTTGAATGTTTAAGAAAAGCCAATTTAACTTTAAGACTACCAAAATGTAAATTTGGAAAGCTAGAGACTGAATTTCTTGGTTTCATTCTTAGTAAAGATGATTTGCATCTCGGACCACGTAAAGTAGCAGATATTGAAAAATTTTCTGTTCCAAAAAATACACGTGACATCCAAAGATATTTAGGACTTATCAGTTTCTTTAGAAGATTTGTTCCTAAATATTCTTTCAAAGCAGCAACATTGTCTCAACTTACGAAAAACGATGCAAGGTTTGTTTGGGAAAAAGAGAAAAGTTATACTTTTACGGAACATAAATGTTATCTTATTAAAAAACCGATTCTAGCTCATTATGATCTTTAAAGTGAAACTGAGGTACACTGTGATGCAAGTTCAATAGGAAAAGAATTGGAGGATGGTTTATTGCGCTAGCAGGAAAACTACGGAAACTAAACAGAAGTATCATTCGAGTAAATTAGTGTTGATGTCAATTGTGTGGACATTAGAAATGTTATGGCAGTTTCTGGTAGGAATAAAGTTTACAATCACTACAGACTGTCAAATAATCGTGTATATAAACGCTAAAAATCATCAAATTCTCAGAATGCAAGAAGGTTTAACCTCATGCAAGAATACGATTTTGAGATTCGGCATAGATCAGGTGAACGAACTAAACACGTTGATGCACTAAGCTGAGCAGCTGTTGAAGAGCCGGAAGGTATTTTGCACAGTACTATTGAGAGAAAATTTGACGTTTGTGTTATATTGACTACAGAAGAAGAATTTTAATGATGCAAAATTCAGACATAGAACTACGTAAATTAATAGAGATATTCAAGAAGAAGGAAAATGACAGGTTCGAATCTAAAAAGAAAATGATTGAAGGATATGTTTTCAAGCAGAATAAGATTTATAGAACACACAAGGTTAAGGATATATAAAGAAGTTTTACTTTATGTAATAACTAAATCAATGAGGAAAAATATGGTAGTTAGATTCCACGACCTCATGACACATTTTACTGCTGATCTAGCTGTTAGTAAAATAAAAGAATTATATTGGTTTGCATCTTTAAAGCTTGATGTAAGAAGGCATTTCAATGTGTTTTGAGTGTTTGCTGAACAAAGTTCCAGGAGGAAAAAAACCGTGATTTTTGAACCAGCAAGCAACAGGTCACCCTTAAAAACTCAGCCAAAATACAGAGGACCATTAATAATTACTCAAGTATTACAGGTTACACTTACAGAATTACTAAGTTAAAAGAACGGGAAAAGGGATACTTTTTCACAACCATCGCTCATGAAAGTCAACTGAAACTCTGGAAAATACGCAGACACAGGTGATTTCAGTGATAATGAAGTTGAACTTTGAACATAGTGAACTTTTATTTAATTAAACATTTTTCGTACTAAATTGAACATTAAAAATATCTGAACTTTTTACAGTATTTTCTATTGAATATAGTGTATAATTTTTCTTATGTACTAATTATTTTTTATAAGTAGGTAAGCAAACGTAAAATTAATATTCTAAAATTTTGTTAAATTTAATGGTTAAAAAAAGTAAGTATTTCAACTGAAGAATTATAAAGAATTGTAAATATTTTTATTTTTCTTGTGATATTTTTAAATTTTAGTATGTATTATTTTTAGTTTATTAATGTCTAGTAGTATTGTTTGTATTAATCAGGCGAAGGATCGGTCAGTCTGGCCGAATGTTAACATAAACTGTAATATTACTTAAAAAGTTATGAATGGCCACTAGATGGAAGTGCTTAATATGTCATGTTGAGAGGAATTTACAAGTAAATGAGGAGGAAGATTGTGTGAAGAATCTAGCTAAGAGATGTCTGTAAATACTCCTATTTGTAAATAAATTTTTAACTATTTGTAAATTTATAAGAGCTTCTTCCTTCCACACCAGTAAATATTTACACTGGAAAATGAAACCTTTAAAAGCATAAAATTATTTTTACGCATTCTTATAGATATTTAATGCAATAATTGTTCACTAACATGATTTTGCTTTAATTTTTTTTACACAACTCGGATATTGCTTTTCAAACTATTTTTTAAAGTTTTTTTAAATATTATAATTTTTAATAAGATTTTTCAGTTTTAATTTTTACTACATTAATTATAATATTATTTTCAAATGATTAAATTATAGCTTAATGTTTCAGTACTATTCTTTACATCAATACAGAAATTTTATCGTTATATTTAAAGGATACTTTTTTAATAACGCAGCTAATACAATTAAAAACTAGATAAATAAACAATGTAATTGGATTATCCTGAATGATTGGAAACCATCATGGTTTTCAGGTATATATTTCTATATATTAATTCAGATTTTTTGTAAAGTCTAACTTGAGACTAATATCATTTAAAGTAAACACTGTAATAAAATAGATACATCACATATTTACCAATAATAGATTTGGCAACAAATTCTAAAAACAAAAACATCATTTTTTTATAATTATGAAATTAACTAACTTAATCAAGAATGAGAGTGCCAAAGAACTGCATATATTTTATCAATAAGAATTAGGTGCATAATATTAAATTTCAAAATATTTTTTTTACAAAAATATCTATACGTTATATTTACTTTATAAGTAACAAACTTTATAATTATATTAATAATTTATATTTATAAATTTGTCTAAATTCGAAATATTTTTCAGCATCAAAATATATCAGTATATAACTGAAATTTACAGTTTATATTATGTAAATGGGTTATTAAATGTTTATTCTTAAATTATTTAATTGCAAGAAAATGGTTAAATCTGAATTTCTTTATCAATAGAAACAGCAGATTTCTACTCAGAATGTGTTACAATATTAACACATTGAGGTTATTTTGACAAGAATGGCTAAACTTATTGACAAGATCAAATTATAATCTCATGATATTTAAACGAAAGAAAAAAAAAGTTCATTCAGTACATTCTACTTTCTAAACTTCAGCTCTTTTGAAAGAAAATTTTGTAATGAATTTTTTTTAAATAATAAACAACATTTATTATGAAAATACAATGTACAAGATTTAATTTAATATTTTTTATTACAAATCCTATTCAACAAATGTTTTCAATTAACTGAAATGAATTAAAACAATTCAGCATTTCCAATGATATAATTTTTTTTAACTCTTTCTGGGATTTTCATTATATTTTACAGAGGTTCAGTAATAGTTATATTTTCGATAACTGAATGGAAAAATGATCCTTCAGAATAATTCCCAGGTGCTCAGGTGCAAGTCTTACTCAAAATTACTTTACTGTCTACTGAATATTGTTCCTATTGATAAAAAGTAAATTTAAAACGTAAAAATATCGGTAAAATGTTTAAAAAAGGAAACGTATTATGTTCTTCAAAATTGATGTTGATTTTAAACAACTGAGACCCCAAAAGCGTAACCTAGTTTTGTTACTAAAATAATAAAATTACAAAATATTTAAAATTTCTACAGAGAATCAATAAAATATCTCATTTGCAAGAATATATATTAGGCAAAAACCAAAACACATTATTGGGTTCATTATTTAACAAGTTATTTAAAGAAATATTCTTGTAATAACTCATTCAATTACATTATATCTTTTGGCTTTCATATTTTACTATATATTTTTATGTTACAAATTTATGCATTATCTGTATGTATACATTTATTTTTTTATAAAAGGAACCCAATAACAGAATGTGAATGCAATCATAGTTCCAGTGATTATATTTTAAATATCGCTGATTTTAGTTTGCGAATACGCTTAATTACATTTTAGATTGAATACTTGAATATCTTTCCAATGACAAAATGCAATAATGTTTTGCTACGTTGTAATAATTGACTTCTGTTAATTATATGGAATATTTATGCAAAATAAAAGTTTTAAAATAATAACTTTAATGATTTTGTTCCCCTAGCACATTGAAAACCAGAATATATATATGGCGCAGCATGTTATTTTTAGGACTTTGCGCACGTATATAAATAAATAAATAAATAAATAAATATATATATATATATATATATATATATATATATAAATATATATATATATATATATATATATATATATATAAATATATATATATATATATATATATATATATATATATATATATATATATATATATATATATATATATATATATATATATATATATATATATATATATATATATATATATATATATATATATATATATATATATATATATATATATATATATATATATATATATATATATAGTGTAAGAAAACGTAGATATTTATAGGAAGAGGTATTTGAAATAAGTGAGTTAATTTGTTAATTATAAAGATAAAAATTCTCTTGCATATTAATACTGGTATATTACTTTCTATATTATATAATTTCTCTCTCATTTAGGTGTCTGTTTTATTATAAAATAATGTTTATTCCTTCAATTTACCCTCAAGGAGAAATCCTGTTTAATCTTATGTACATCCACTTTCATGACAATTCCATTTCTACTGTAGTGCTGCTATATTTGGCAACCTTCATTTACGATTGATTAACATTTCGTGGAAAATATTATAAAGGGTTTAAACCAATGAGTGAGAATTCGAAAGGATTTACATGGATATATATTCCGAGAATGTGTACCGATAAAATCCATAGCTTGATATGTCCGCTATATATTTTCATTACTTTCTCTTTTAACATTCCAGGAGATTGGATTCAATCTATGATATTATGATGCTACATATATATATATATATATATATATATATATATATATATATATATATATATATATATATATATATATATATATATATATATATATATATATATATACATATATGTATATATGTATGTATGTATGTATGTATGTATGTATTGCAAATTAGTTAATTAACAGATAATGTTCAAAAATCCTATGTTGTAAATATTGATTTAAAAAAATGGAATATGAGAATACCATGCTTTTTCAACTTGATTAATTAATTTTCGCGTTGTTCATGTTGAATATTACCAGAATTTTATAGTTTTGTTTATCAAAGTAATTTCCAAATGTATGTTTATGGAAAAAGGAATATTAAAGTAAGGTAAATTATAATAAATTGATTGTGAATGCATATTCTGCATAAATACATACATTCATGCATGCATAAAAACAGTAAAAATAAGAATAAATGAAGGACTTAATAGTTAATAACAACTTTATTTAATTTATTGAGAAGATTATGCCTCAGTAATGGTGATGATTGGATTATTTTTGCTGGAGAAAGTTTATTAATAATTAAATCATATTTCTGTTAGTTTTGATTTGAAAATGAGGTTCAGAAATTGTATATCATTTGATATAAAAAGAAACAACATTTTTACACCAATTCTATACAATTTTAAGACTACATAATATTCATATATATATATATATATATATATATATATATATATATATATATATATATATATATATATATATATATATATATATATATATATATATTTGACATTAATTTTTACTTAATCTAATTAAGTTCAAAATTGAGAAATACATCTATAATAAAAGATTATTATAAAAAGAATTAGAAAATTTTGTAAGTGTTTGTTATCATATTGGATTCCTAAACATTTTAATAATATTCAGCATCTTCTTTCCAGTGTAAGATTTTTTATTGATTTCTAAAACACATTTAAATTAATTTCACACTTTATGAAGTCATATAAGTAGTAATATAGTGACAATTATTAGATTATCTCTCTCTCTTTTTATTAAACTGAAGTACATTGCTATTACATACTTAAAATTAGAAACAAAGAAAAAAACATTATAAGATAAAGGAATTGATTATCATATTGAAGAGCATTAAATTTTTATAAGAATCATTTTAAAAGATAAAAGTATTTTGAATCACTTTTTCTAAGAAAATTAAAATATAAAGAGTAATATTATAACATGACATTAGCATTTTTCTCAATATTTCTAAATTCTGTATACTTTTTTACTCGGTAAAATATTGAAATAGGATAACTTAACAATATAATATCGATAAACAATTGAAGACGCATTTAGGTATAATAAACTGTTAAACTATTAATAAGCAAACATTTTACTTTTTAATAGGGAAATGTTATATTTGAAATTATTAAGTTAATTGCAATTTTTGCACTGGTTGTAAATTTTGCATCGATATAAATTTATTTCTAAGCAGAAATTTATTTCAATACATTGATTTGAATAGTCTAAAAATACATAATATAATACAAATATACTAAGTATTTTCAGAATTTTTCTTAAATGTTCTTTTTGAAATAACCGTATAGAATATTTGATCATTTTTTTTTTAAATTTGCTCCCAAAAAATCAAGTTTAAATTTTTGCAGTAAACTGTTTTGTTTGCTTCGCAAACATTTCAGGTATATATGCCTACATCGTTCAAGATATGTTACATGAATGAAATTACAATGGTGTTGCAAAGAATCATGGGTAAACGTAAATCCTAACACTTTCCTCCAAAGAAGTATGATCACTTACACTAATACAGGAAACACAGTTGTGAAGGAACAATATCCTAAGATACTTATACTATAAATTCATAGTGACTAGGAGAAAAACATAAAAATTTTCATAAATTGAGAACAGTGTTCATAACTTTTCAAAAAATGTATCGAAATATGTTTGTAGTCGCTGCCTTGTCTATTTTAATGATTATGGATGAACATATTATTCCTTTTAATGCTAATTACAATGTAATCTGTGAAGTTTACATTTAGCCTCATAATTTTATATCATATGTTTATAAATAAAAAATAAGCATTTTAAACAACTGGTTTCACATTAGGTTTACTTAACTATGATATAAGCCTTAAGACTCCAAATAGTTATAAACAAGCTAGAAATAAAAAATACCTATACATTCTAATGTTTTGTTAATATTATTATTATATACTACTTAACTTGTATATTTAAGGTACCCGCACTCATTGTAAAAGTCAATTTCAACCAAAAATGAATTTTTTTTTCTTTCATTAAATAAGGAATTTAAATAGCTTCCCAAAACAGGCTTGTTTTTATCTCTACATTAATTAGATTCTAAGATATGAATGATTTCGTAAAGATTAGGAAACCAAAGGTGGACATTTTTAAAGCATCGGAAGTGGACATTCAAAAGGGCCAGAATGATGTTAAAAATTAGTTTAAACAATGTTTAATTTTCATATATAAATTAAGTAAGCTCTTTTAAAACATGCATAAAATAATAACTGTTCCGGAAGTAAACCTGCAAATCAAATAAAAAAATTAATCAGCAAATATGAGAATTTCTTATAAAGACCCAATACTTTAATCTTTAAATGCGATTTTCTCAGAATTGGCTTTTGCCTATAATTTTCAAGCACCAAAAATGCTAACTCAAAAAATATGTTTATAATATCACACTGAAATTTCATGAGCTTGATCTGTATATTGTTTTCTAGGGAATGTATTAAAATAATTTTTATCACTTAAATATTTCTCAAATTATGACCTGTTATTCGAATAATGGCATAGAAAATTTGGCTAAAATTTGAGTATAAATATTCAACTCGCTGTAATTCTTTTATTTGTTTTTAACAAAAACTTAAATTTTAGTACATGCACTAAATAACAACATATAGATTATTTGGTATTAATTCTTTTTGAATGTGTTAAATAGTTTTTAATGTAACATTTTTTAAGATTTTAAAAACAAATGCTGAAAGTTCTATACATATTTAACATTTCTAAATAATGATATTGGCATATATCAAATACTAGTAACTCAATACTAATGTTTTCTAAAGTTAAATAACAAAAAATGGTTAAATGTTTATATGCAGTGTATTTAAAAGATGCTTTGAACGTGTTTGAGAACCATAAGTATTTTCTTACGAATGCTTCTGTTTTGCTCCTTAAAAAAAATTAAAAAAAAAATTAGCAAACTTATTTTAATCTTCACTACATAATAAAGTAGAAATAAGAGTGTTTTATTTATAATAAAAAGCTTAGTATATATATATATATATATATATATATATATATATATATATATATATATATATATATATATATATATATATATATATATATATATATATATATATATATATATATATATATATATATATATATATATATATATATATATGTATGTATATATATATATATATATATATATTATGTATGTATGTATATGTACCCATATCAATAAACAGAAAACAATATATAAATGAAAGAAAATTATGTTTGCATCATAGAGGTTTTTATTAAATCAAATTTAAAAATTATTGCTTGTATTTTTTTTTGCAAAAATAGCAGCCCAAAAGAAAATGACTTTAAAAAAGTAATTATCCATGGATATAATTTATTTTAAATTACATTAAAAATTTAAATGTTTGCTGATAAATAATAAACAAAGCAATAATAAAAATGACTTCAAATTTAACTGGTATAAAATTTAAACGTTAATCCCCAAATACCTTCCTCTTCTCAGAATTAAAATTTTGATTCCGTTATTTTAATTCAAACATTTTTCACATTAATTTAGAAATTTATTAAAGTAGTGCTTTGTAAGAATTTTAATATCGTGAGGAAGGATAACAGTTTTCGAAAAATATTTCCCATAAACTTTAATTTTTAATAAAATATGCAAACATATTTGCAATATCTTGCAAATATTTTATTCAAAGGAATCTTGAAATTTTCGTCAGAAGGAAACTCCAACACAAATAAGAAGTTTAAAAAAGAATTTTATGTGAGTACTTTCACTGTTAATTATTGTGTTATTTTATTTATTAACCATTTCAAAATTTTTATTAACTTACTGATATTTTTCAAATTTATTTCTAATTTACATGTTAAATATTTTGCATTAAGACCAAGTTTTAAGATTTGAATATGTACTTTCAAATTAGATTCTAACATAAGTGTTGGTAAAATAATAGTTTTATTTTAAATGAAAAAAGTTAATTTTGAATGTTTTACAGACAATTTTTTGTTTCTATATTTTATAATAACTTTTTTTTTATAGTAGCTTACATGTATTTACGTAAATCCTGGTATATATCTGATTCCAAAAATTGCAAATTAATTGCTTTTAGTAATAAATACATGTAGCCTATCATTTTCATACTTCAGAAATTGGTTCTTATACTAAAAACAATTTAATTCTGTCAATTACCTCTTGACAGGAGACAAGTAATTTATTTCAAGCACTTCTAGGATATTTTTGGATAGAATACAATTGCTGTTATCATTAAATAAAGACACTTAAAATAAATAAATAGTCAACCACATCAAGTATTTTGCATCTAAGTGAACGAAGAATCAATTAGTTCATTTTAATTAATTATATGATCAAAAACCCATTGTAAGACTACATGTCTCATTATGTAAAAGAAAGTTTAAAAAATCAATTACAAGGTAATACATTAAAAGATGACAAAACATGATTAAATTAAATGAAATTATAACCTTTTTATAGTGTCAAGGCTGTTTATTTATATGAAATATAAACCCATCACAAATTAAAAGAAAATATCTTAAATACATTATATTTAGGAGTTATGGAGGCATATTCTGACAACAATCATATTATACCTTTATAGCACTTTCTGCAAAATGTATGTATTTCTGAACAAAAAAAGAAAAACTTAAAATGAATATATATTCAGAGGCTTTAATTGATATACAAAAACAAAAAATTAAAGTTGCTGCATATAAATTTATAAAAAAAAATAAATAAAAAAAATGAAGATACTGAATTTTACAATATTTTAAGTACATTTTTCTTTTTGATGGATTTGAAATTTCAGCTATTATACTTTAGTTATTTATAAAAACTATAATAGAGTATGCCTAACTAGTTACGAAAAATAATTGTGATTTATAAAAGAAGGGTACTTTTAAGTTTTATAATTTAATGTTTTCTTCTGAAATGATCGCACAGTTTTCATATTTTGTATTCAAATTGAGGAATTAAATATTTCGTATTTAAATTTATTTTGCATTTATATTAGATTATAGTTTACAACCAATTTTCTACTCGGGATTCTCAAATTTTTACATTAATTCTTTGAATATACCATATAATTGGTTTCTGACATTTGTCAAGAAATTGACAATTAAGTGCCTATAGGGTTAAAATCATCATTTCTTTTTTTTCTCTCTTGCAGAAAAGAAATACAATTCCAAATTAATAAATATTAATATTACTCTGAAAAACTTTTAAAAATATATTACAATTCACTTAATCCCACAATAATGTCATGAAAAGAAATAAGATTTAAAAATAAAGGATGTTAAATATATCTATACACACACACACACACACACACAAAGAAAGAATATTATCAATTTCATCAAAACAATTTTTTAGTTTTACTGAAAACTGGAAGCACGATTTATATCTATATAAATTGTGCTTCCAGTTTTCAGTAAAACTAAAAAATTTTATTTAATAAAGATTTATTTAAAAAATAAACAAGCTAAAAATGACATTTATTGTTAGTTAAAACAATGTTAGAACAAATTGATCTATATATATTTTATCCAAGTTATTTGTTTATTAACGTTAAATTAACTGGAAAGTAACTTTTTTATCCAAACAATATATATATATATATATATATATATATATATATATATATATTATACCTAACCACATTATCTTTTAATATATATGAGTTTCCGTATAATATTTGGATTTCAGTACACTATATCAAAAATTAATCTGCTATGACTCCATAATCACATGTCTAAGGTAAATTTGAATACATATTTTTGTTATATTAATTTAGCATTTCCCCCCCCCCTTGTCTATGATGCCAGTATATTTCCATATGGGGAGAGAATATTTGCGGCTATATAAATATATAAGGTAATGAGTATTTAATTTTCTTTATCTAATTAGCGAAGATATACGGCAAAATGCATGCTATTTTACATACCTTATATACGGATCTGAACAACACGTAGAAATATATTTTCTGCAAAAATTGCTTAGCTTACTTCTGCATTTAATATATATTTTTTTATATTTTTGTACGATAAACTCATAAAATATTTCGACAACATTTCCTATTAAGGTTCCTAACAAGACTTCGAAAATTTTTTTATCAGTATAGTTGACAGATGCGTTTTAAACAAGTAATTGGAAATAAACCAAAAGAAATCATCAAGTAACTCACATATTATATAACATATAATTAGTCACCTTAAACATGCTTTCAGCCCACTATGAAGATTTGGTTGTCAAACCATAAGTAATTCAAACAAAATACTTAAAGTAAAGACACTATATTTTTGCCGCAGTGGCAGTAAAATTTTTCGTCATAAGGTTTACTAAACCTCTATTTTGTTTCGAGGAAAATCGCAATAATGAACATGTTGCAGGTTGATTTAAAGTGCAAAGCGATTTAAAATTCATGACTTTTCTTTCACGTTTCTGAATCAGCAACATTTTTATACATTCACATATGAATTATTCAAAATTCCTAACCTGAATGTAGCGAATTCTTTCTCATCCTTTCTTTGACGGCATCGGCTGTATTCTATGAATAGTTCTCTTTCTTTTTGAGTAGATTCAGCACTTTTTTTTCTTTTTTTCTAATATATTTTTCAGTGACTGATTGAAATGCAATACGGCTATTCAGGCTGAAGTAATATGAAAATATTCACTGCTATTCTTAGTTTGAAAATCGGAAATACAAGAAATGGGAAATAAACTTTGTAAATCAAATTGAGCTGAGAAATTGTTGCAAAAGAATCTGATTTTATTATAAAAAAAGTGCACATCAAATTATACAAAATACGTCTCCAGAGTCAGGAAAACAACATATTTTGTAAAGTATGTTGTATAGCTTTCTCAAAACACTATGATTGATTTATTTTTATTACTTTTGATATTCAAAAGCTGTTATTTGTAGTTATTCAATAAGTTAACCAATAAAAATTATTATTTATCAAACTGGAAAAGGGAAATTTAGTAGAATTACTTATGAATTCGATTGTCAAATTACTAAATTTAGATTTGAGATGCGACCCTTTTTTAACTTAAATTTGTTTTGCCTTTGTCTTAAGGCATTAACATGTTTCTCTTAAAGCAAAGTTAAACATTTCATAATTTAAAAACTATTTAAATTATAAACTTTATATAAGTAGAATGTTACAGTAGACTATATTTGCGACTGTATTCTTATTGCAATTTTTTCTAGTCAAAGGAAATCTAAAATGTTTGAATACTTTCGCTTTTCTTCACAAATCTTGAATTTGTTAGATAAAAGCCTGAGAATTATTTTATATGAGAAAATACTTGATATTAAATTTTGTCATTTATATAAGTTTATTAAAATTAATGATGAATTTTTATTAATATCAATAGCGAAGCAAATTCTTAATTTTCATTAATTGCTCCTTTTTTTATTCCAAGAAATTGCGAGATCCCTCAACTAAAGTTGCCTGGTCCCAATTTAGGTAATAAAAGCGTAGTCTATATCGATATTATTAGTTCATTTGATAATATTTTTAATTCAACACACTAGATAAAAGCAACTTGACTATATTGATTTTAATATATGAAATTCTCAGAGAAATGCATAAATACCCGTTAGACGTTCTAAGCTCTGAAAATATTTATTTAAATTCAAAGACCTTTAATGTCTGTGTTGCGAATGATAAAGTGTCCTCCTTCAATTTAGTTATTATTATTATTCTTATCCAATAGGAGTAAAATAGCAATGACGTCATTTAATAATAATACAAGAAATATCCAAACTTGAAACTTTCAGTGCTTTTAAGCAATGTAACTTGGACACAATTTCTCAAAGACAACAAAATATCTCATATACTCGTATTACATGATTAAAATGCAAGAAAATGTAAACTAATAAACTAGCAGAATATATGGCATAATACATAACATAAAATTTACATTTATTATACCTAAAAATGGAGTTACTTTTACTATTTCACTTTTGCGATAAATTGTAAAATTCTATAATATAAAAAAATTAAATTTCAGCTTATTACTTTGCTTGCTGTTACTTCCTATATAATTTCCAGATAAATGTAATAAACTCAGCGAAAAAACCGCTTCAAAGTTACTTTAAAATATGGATACTTATTATTTTCGTTTGAAATATTTCATTGTTTTGAACTATTCATTGCATTTTTCTTAAAAAAATGTCGTTGCTTTGCTTATGCTTAATATAATATTTAATCAAATGCAACGAAATGTATTTTGTTCTTTAAAAATAAATTTAAATTAAATGCGTAATTCTAATGTTATTAAAATACAACTTAATAATGCTTGCACCATTGCAAGCATTATCCATTTCAATATTATTTTATTATAAAATCAATAAACACACACGAAAAATATTACTTTTCATTGTTGTACATGCTAATGAAATAAATAATTTTTATCGTTAATATTAATAAAAATTACAAATAAAATATTATATTGTACTACAAAGAAGAATGGAATTTGTAGATTCTACTATTTCTTCATTTATCACGAAGTAAGGCGAAAAATTGCAGGGAGAAGAAATTTCAGGAAAATAGTAAGAGAGAAATTTGGAAACAATGGATTCATAAAGATTCAACTGACAAGTGATTTCATCAATGTTTATTTTAAAAAAATGTCTGCACACTCTCTTATCATTTGAAAATTCGTTTTTACCAAATAATTATTAAGCAATTATTTTTTTTTCTAAAACATTCACAAAAGCAAATTTTTGCTTCTTGAGTAATCTGAACAAATGTTTCTTTAAATTATAAAGTCTAAAGTATTCATATAAAATAGACTTGAGTTATTTACAGCAAATATTACAAAAGATACTCAGCATTTTAAAAAGGTCATAGAAAGCTTCCAATATTTGAATGAAATAAATAACTGAAAGAAACTAAATAAATAATTCAATTTATTTACCATTTTTTGATACTTAAGAAGAATATATTTATTAAGTAAAAAGAAAAAAAATTCAGTTTTAAAAGATTCAGACTAAAAATTAAATTAAGAAGGTATCTTAAATAAATCACTTATTCTGACACATTTTTTATAGAAAATACAAAGTTCAAAATATTTTAACTCTTAAATTTCCATTCGATATATAAATATTTTTATCAGCGTTGTCAACTTAAACATCATGAATAAAATATAAACTATTTTTATTCAGTTAAGCTATAATGTCACATATACACAAATAAATGTGTGTGTGTCTTATACTAAAATTATGTTCAAGAAATTGTATTTCAATTAGCTATATAACTCGTAGACAAAATATAAAGTATATGTCCTACGTCGACAACATTATGAACGAATTCTAAAACGATTAAATGTTTGTACTAAAAGTAACGTAATTGAAATATATATTACTTATTTAATATTATCTAAATTTTACCATCTTAAATATAAGATACGTTATAAAAATGTTACAGAATAATTTATATTTTTAAGGAAACCATAAGCATTATATATAATCAAATTGAATAGATGAGGCGAAAATTCAAAACTTTCTAAAAGTTTGATATGTAAAAGAAATCAAATATTGATTTTATTTAGAAGCTAACTATTTCAATTTCTACTTATTCTTATAGAAATGGCATTGAACACTCCATTGCTATTTCGAGTCTGATATGTAAATCTAAATCAACGAAACTTAAAAAAAAAATTTCTCAGTTAGGTAAAAAGTTGAAAATTAATTAAAATCTTCTAAACTGATTAGAGGCATAAAGACTGCAAAATCTTGAGGCTTGGGCAAATCTTCCCACCGTGAAATTAAGCATTTGACTCTTCGGTAATTTAAAGCGTTATTATTTCCTTTTTTTATTAAATCTGCCAAGAAAAATGATTTCCATTATCTGGTGCATCTCAAAGTGAAATAAGAAAGTTTAACGAAATCCTTTTTCGGAAACAATTCTCTTGAAATTAATTTGACCGTAATCACCGCTTTTAATTTTCCTGGCGTCTCTGGACTCTGAAACTGTTTTAATACAAGAGATACTTTGCAGATGTTAATTAAAACTCTAAGAAAGATAACAACTTCCGTTTCACTCTGAAGATAATTTCAATTTTCTTGCGTTCTTTTCGACACATTGTTAGATGTATGTTCAGGTCAGAGAACAATGACTTTTACCCGACGAACCCCTTTGGCGTTTAATTAAATGCACTGAAACTTAGTTTGTTCCAAATAAGTTGGCATCGTATTAGCTGCATCCACTCAAAAGACGCTGACGGATCACTTACGTTGAATGTGCCAACATCTTTTCTTTTAATTGCTCAAATTCAACTATAATGCTTATGTGATATTTATATTTAAGCCTTGCATATCACTAGCAAGTAATTATAAGTCTTTTGCTCTTTTTCTGTATTATAAGCACTATTTATTAATATTGTGGACAAAAGGATTTTTATTGTGCTTATCAAAGGTTTTAAGCAAAAAGTTCGATAAACTTACATAATTTACTGAATTCAAATGCTTAAATCATTCATTTGAAAATTTATTGAACAAAGACATTTTTATGTGATACAAATCATATAGTTTACTTAGCCAGGTTCATGCACAATGTCAAAAAATTGCAATATTCAAACGAAACGTTTCTTTTTAAGATATTTAAAGAATAAATGATAATTTCATTTCTATAAAAGAATCGTATGATAATAACTTTGATTCCCAACATCTTTTACTTCTTTTAATTTCAATTTTAAGTTTTGTCTAAATTAATATAATAATTAAGAACAAATATAATGTTAATGTCTTATATAAGTTCCACCAAAGTATTGTTCAATTGAATTTTTAAGGTATTTTAAATTCAAAATTTAAACTTTTAACTTTTGTTGTTTTTCCTTCAGAGAAAGAAATCAAGTTATTCGTAAAGTTCATGAGAAAACTCACGTAATAACATAAATATGAAAAAAATGTATTTAAATGATAAAAAGTTAATTTTTTTTAAAAAAACGTTAAAAGTACGATAAGCCTATGAAGGATAAATAGTATTTTACACATTTGCTTGTAACTCAAACAAGTATTTTTATAAAGAAGAAAATTTTATCTAGAGATTTGAAACTTAAAATAAAAAGTTTATTGTATTCAGTGAATTTCATAAATTAAATTGTTATATTTGAAATTTAATTCATAAAACAAATATTTATATTATTATTGAAGTTTATAATATACAAGACAATCATATTTATTATCAGTACATTATGATAAATGTGAAAATTAATCATTGCTATATAAACATCCTAATAATAATTTCATGTGAAAAATTTCTTAAATGGTTTTCCATTAATTTCTTTATTTTTAAGTAGTAATTACTAATAAAAAACAATTATAATATTATTTTATAATTTCATTATTTTTAAGTAGTAGTTACTAATAAAAAACAATTATAATATTATTTTTTTAATTGCAGAAATAATTTATTTCAATACAAAGAATTCATATAAATTTCTGTGAGTTCCCCTTCGTTAATGCGCAAATTTCTTTTCAAATGCATTTTTTTCTTCAAAGGAACAATCATAGAGGCGTAAAATGCAGATTGTGTTGGTTAAGAAATTCCATGCTGTAGTTATTATTGTTTTAATAACATATTTTAGTGAAATTTGCGCTATACGTAAGAAATATTTAAAGATATTTATGTATTTCATTTAAAACAGATAAGTAACAATAATTATATAATAGCATTTTATATAAAAAAGCAAATGCGATGTATTTCATTTTTCATTAACACTTTCTTTTTATATCTCATACAATGGCCTTATAATTCATTTTTAGTAATATAATAAACTGAAAATATCTAAGAGAAATAATAAACAAATAAAAAATTAAGTTCATACCATTTGAACACAAAAATATTTATAAAACATTTATTGAAAAAAAAAAGATTTTAAAGTTAAACCCAAAATTTATCACTAAGTGAAGAAGTTCTAAGCAAATAAATCTATGCAATTTTCTATAAGCTAAATGGAAAATTTATTTTATTATTTTCTTCTTATTTATTTATTCTTGATAAGGTATTGGCCTATTGGTTATCAATTATGTTTGTAAATGAATTTCTATTAATTTTAAGCTTCACAACCGTTATAACGTAATGAGTACCATAAATATTTTTCAGACAAAAACACAGAGCTTTAGTGCTCATTCAATAACAATATACAAGTCAATCATGTGAAAAATCAATCATGTTATCTTTTATATTTGAAATCTCCTTCAAAGGCATAAAAAACGTTTTCAACACACATTTGATGAATCTGAAAAATTATCTAAAATTTCGGTTAAAGATATTTATTTTACAGTTATAATATAAAATAAAATTGCTTATCACTTAAATACAATTTAACTTTTCTGCATATATCATCTTTTGTACAATATATCATTTTTTGTTTTGTAGTTGAATAATTTGTTTTAGATAAAAGAACAAAACATTTTTGTAATACTTATAAATAATGAAAACTTGCTGTAAATTTACATGACAAATTTCCATGTCTTTTTCAGAAAGGGATATTTAATTTCTTAAAAGCAGACATAAAAAAAGTTTTTATTTTAAAATGTAATGTGAAGGAGTGTTTTAATATAAATATTATAAAAGCTAAAATCATAAACTTATCCGGAATTCATAACGAATAATGTCATTTTTAGAATTATATGAAGGGACATTTGACGTATACAATTACAAATAATTTAATATTTCACTTACAGAAAAATATATTTGTATTTGTTTTTTATATTAAATAATTCTATAAGTTTCATCTTTAGAAATAGAAATAAATTTTCTGTATTCCATAGGGAAAGTTCTACTAAACACTATATTTCATATAGAAATGATTGCAATTTAGTATTTATAATTGACATCACATTTTAAATGAGGAACTATAAAAGTTTCTCAAAATTAACTGACAGAGAAAAATGAAATTTTTACATACTTATTTTACTAAGCCATCAAAAGTACAATAAAAGAGCATGTAAAAGCACATGTTCAGCACAAGTAATTACAAAAATATTTATTATCTTTTAATATTTGAATATTTTAGATTGAGTAAGAAATTCCATATTGCAATATAAATGTAGTAAATTACATAAAAATTATTTACAAAAAAATATTTGTTCTTAAAATTAGGTATAGTTTATAAAATTCACTTGATTATACACACACACACACACACACACATATATATATATAAATATATATATATATATACATATATATATTAAGAAAATATTTATATTTAAGAACATGTGTATTAACATAAGTAAAATTGCTTTTGAAATCAACTGCTTTGATTTCAAAAGGACAGATACCACTAAAGAAGATAAAAACAATGTTAAAAGTCTTCAAATTCAATTTTGGCGCATTTATAGAAGAAGAAATTTTTGCAATTTAAAAAGGATTGTTTGACAAAAAAGTAAGTCAAGAAAACTTTAAAATGAAAATTTTTTCTTCACTCTACGTAACTTTAATTTTTAGAAAAGGAAAGATGAATTCAACATAGAAAGCATAAATAAGTTGTTTGAAATAGTCACCTAATAACTATTTCTTTGCCAGTGGGTTAACCATGAGCTTTAAAGGAAACAATATTTATAAGATCAAGCCCCCGAGCATTAAAACGCAGACAGTACCCACTAGCTACAAAGTTTTCAGAATCTCATGGATGTTTTGATGTTAGTCCTCGAGGAGCTAAATTTAATTTTAAAAGAGCAAATGTTGCGTTGGAAATGTAAAATTATTACTTTGTTATATTTCATTAAATTTGCCCAAGGTCTTAATGAAAATAACACAGCAACGTCGTGAAAATCTGTTTTTTATAAATATATTTATATAACGTATTACAACTATCCTAGTTCAAAAATTTATGAACTCAAGTACGTTTAATGAGGTAACAATCTAAGAGCAAACAATACAGCTGGAGAAGCGTAAAGTTAAATTGCAACTGAAGAAAATTAAAATACTGATTTGAAAGAAATGTACCAATGACAGTAAAGGATAAAAATATGAATACAGTTAGCAAACAAATATATTCATCATCCATGTTAAAATATTTATTCGTTCTGTCATATATTCTTAGTTAATGTAAAATTTTTCTATCATTTAAATTATAGGACATGTTTTACGCATCACATGAAAGTATAAAAAATAAATATTGATCACATTTACAAAAAATTAATTTATGAGAAAATATTGCAAATATAATGTATAAATTTTTTTTGAATTAGGCAAACACAGAATAGGGGTCAGTGAATAAGAATCATTGATATAAATATTTTTTAAATATTTCTTTTTCTCTTTCACAAGAAATATCTTATTTTTAGAATCTTGGATTATTATTAAAATCTATTTTTTAAAAAATAATTACTCAGAGCATGTGATATCAATAACGATATATTTTCTGTCGAGAAATTAACTCTAAAATATGCAGTTTCCTCAAATATCATTAAAAATGAAATTTTTTATTGCATAGTATTAATTAGAAATATCAAGAAAATCATTCACACTTCTGTATGTCTGAAATGTATATTTAAATATTATTGTTTTGTATTGATACTTATTTAGCAATATATTGTTTCAACATAAAACACATTAATGATAAATGCATTGGATTATTAAGAACAATTTAAATGGGATTTAAATATGTTTACTGATTAGAATTTAAAAATATTATTATGGTAAAAAAACTTCATATTAAATTTTCTTATAAATATTATCCATATTTTACGAGAGAATTTCCTTAGTTATTTTCTTCGTTAAAATGTATTTTATCCTACCTATTAACTACTATTTAAGACCTATTATCCTACCTATCAATTACTATTATCCTACTATTAACTACTATTAAGGAATATATTTACGATTACAATTTAAATCACGTTGTATTGAAGAATAATCTCAAAACCTGTGTAAATTATATTTTTAAGAAACGTGGTACAAAAAAATTTATTCAAATATAACTTTCCTTTATTTTTATGAAAATTGTATATGATGTATTCATTTCGGATTACTACAGATATAATTATAATTTTTAAGGACACAATTTTCTTGCAAACATTTAAGATATACGATATTTATTAGATATACAATATACAACAGAAAATTGTCCTTCATTTTATTAATACAATATTCGAAAGGACATCATTGATAAGACATGTTAATATCTATAAGGAAGAGTTTCTTTCTTCTTTACTTTTTTGTTGTAAAAGAACGATTCTATCAAATAAATAATTGTTTCATAAGAATAATTCTATAAAATTCTAAATCTGTATAAAATACTATCATATTATACTTTTTCTCAAAAGCATTTCTATTAACTGAATTCTAAATTAGAAAATAAAGTCATATTTTATGGATAAATACTTACAAATTTATCCTACGAAGAAATTAATGCTGAAGGATTAATCAATATTCGGATTTATTAATATATTGTTAGTAATATTTAACATCAACATCGAATTTTTGAGAAAGACAATTATGTACAGAAATTTTTCTAATATTTTTGTTCGCATTTCGCTTTTAGCCCCTTAGAAATATATTAGTATCACATATGACTATACTTTTAATTTAGATTTCAATGCAGGATTTTTGATTTTTAACTATCCAAAATCATTAAATATTTAATTTTTCACAATAATAATGCCAAATATAAAAATTAAGGTACTATTTTGTAATTAATGGTGAACTTATCATTAATGAAATTATAGAAAAAGATAGTATAAATTAGTTTTAAGGTAGATATTTTTGGCGTATTCGTTATCAATTAATAATTTGACTTTTATTTATTTTCCTTCAAGCTTACTGGTGCTGTATAATTCTGAATATACAAACAAATTATTATTCAAATATCTGTTCAAAACTTTTGCTTTTTGAAACCAAACTATGTTTTAACTTTATTAAATATTGTGCAATCTCTTTCTATTAAGGCACGTTTAAAAAATATGATCTGTTTATGATGAAGGATATGTTAAGAATTTATTAACAAATATTTTCTATAAATGTTCATATATAAGGGAAGACATACTTTATTAAGTTCATTATTGTGCTTAAACCAGTAAATAAAATAATTATTTTTAGCAATCATTTATCTTTTCTTATCATTATTTTCCACTTGAGAAACAATAGGCACATATTGACTCAATAAATATTACTGTAATTAACTTATTTCATAATCATTTTGCAAATTAATATTAAGTTTGAAAAACATATACCGTTTGAGACGATGGTTATTAGTTATATTTTATCTTATTTATCCAGTCAATTGGACAAACATCAGTGAAATACTGGTTACTATTACTTATTGTAACAATAGCATCTGACTAATGTATTTTGCTAGTATATTATGGAAATTAAGAAACATCAACAATAATGATAATGATAATATTGATATCACGATGCAGGGCAGTTTAAAAAAGGAAAATTATTGCAATGAATTAAAATATCCATTCGATTTTCTCGGGAAGCGTATCTACTAGACTTCATTATATGTTTAAATAACGAGATGAAAAAAATGAAAGACGTGCTCTCAAATTCTTACCCTCACTAGATATGCATATTGGTAAATGAAATGTAAAATTATTGCATATTGTTCAACCATGAAGAATTTTATTTATTCTCATCCCCAAACGCATGATACTCAGAATCGGTTACGATTCAAAAAGGACTTAAACCAACTTTTTTAACTAAGTTAAAAAATTTTGAGAAAGTGTTAATAATTGCAATTTGAAATCAAGGAATTTTCACCTACCGGTTTTACATTACTTAAGATTAAAAATAGTTACTTAAGAAGAAATTTTTAAGCCCAAATTATGTCTTTTACAAACTACTATAGCCTAATAGTGTTAAAAATAATGGCAAAAATATATTAAAATGGGGAAATAAGCATTAGTTTTAAAGGTCTAATTAGCTACGATTGAATTAGAGTCATAATTATACGTACAAATATTAACTTAATATTATTTTTATTAATAAGTAATATGAATTGAATGTAATGAAATAATCTATTCTAAACTCATGGCATAAAACTAATTTACAATAAGTATTTTACATAATTCCTCTTTAAGATTTGATTGTATTATTCAAAAAATATTTTAAACTGATTATTATAGTTGGATTCATTTTATATTGCAAAATATTTCCTATAAATTCACACTTTGCTTTCGAAGATTTAATGCCTTATTACCTGAAAATATCTTTTCTATTTCATTGTGTTATTTATACGAAGTAAAATTGCTTTATGTTCTACATTTTTCCTCAATAATTTGTAAAACCCATCATGTTGGAGTTATTTCATGAGTATAAGTTTGAAATGCAGTAGCAAAATAAACGACGCCATTTGTTATACTGAAAAAGATAACGTATTCTTATAATCATGTTAAAAGAAAAATAATGAGCCATGTAGGAAGATAAAAATGATTTCTCTGCTATTAAACAATTCAGGAGAAAAAAAAACGACGAACGAAGATGTTGTCAAAATTCTTCTTATTTCCTGCGAGAGTCGTAATCGTGTTGAGTTAGGAGAAATATGTAAGTGTCAGAAAAAGCGAAATTGCAAACCATCGTTTTTCTGATGGTTCTAGGAGAAGTCTTTGGTATCACGTATGTGTGTATGCATGTGTTTCATATTTCCAAAGGAAAGGAATGCTTTTGCAATAAAATTTTAATTGCTCGTTAAAGCCTCACTTTAAAGTATTAAAAATTTTGAAGAAAAGTTATATATATATATATATATATATATATATATTCAAGTAGATTCAAAAAATAACATAACATATAACATTTTTAGTAATAATATAACAAAAACAAAAGTAATTAAAATAGTTTTAGTTTTTAAAAATACAAAATACTGGAAATTTTGGAATTTTTTATTGCAATATTGGTTAAATAAACTTACTAAAGTAATAAGTTTGCTGTAAATCTGGAAATATTACCAACCAAATCAGAGAAGTAATATGGATATTCAAATATATCATTTTAACTCATGTTATTTTAATAACTTGAGTAATGAGTAAATGCAATTTTAAAACACTTTTTTAAAGAACTATTCCATTATACTGAATAATATGTAAAAGCAATAAAATTATTTTATAAATAAAAATTTAGCAAGCTCAAGCATATTATTTTATTTAATTATTTTACACAATTCACGTATTTGCAGATTTTTTTCGTCCTATAAATTTAAGTACCATTCAATTTATTTTAAAACAAACGTAATTATCAAAAAACATATATAAATATTTATTAAAACAATGATATTTAAAAAAAGTATTTATTCCGAAAACTCAATATCCTGTCATGTATTTTAAAGCACAAAGTTAACTGGGAATACACTGTAGTGAATATAAAATATATTTTAATATTCCTTAAAGCTGTGTCTCGCATCCTTGCAGTATTCGGGACCCAAATTTCAATCATAACTTTCATTTCGTTCGCCATATATAATAAAATATATATAATAATTATATATATATATATTATATACATTTTGAGTATTTTGGATCCAAACCACCTATACTATGATCTTAATTTTAAACTTTGCAAATTATCAAGAATACAAAAATTTTATTTTCATTTGATAACATCTATTCTCTGAATTGTCAAAATAAGATTCTAGTGGCTTTTTATTGTTCTTGTTATGGTTTCGCTGGAAGTTCCGACAGATAATTCATTTTCCGACTTTTTTTTTTTTGTTAGAAATTTTGAAAGAAAAATTACCACCGTGCATCTGAACACATTGCTTGATCCATAAAGATGTTCCAGCTTCCAAAGAAATAGATGCCGGTCTAGTTATTGGGTTAAATACAGTTGTAACTGAAGATAAGTATATCAAAATGAGATTCCTAAAATCAGGAATATTTTCCCCAGTTTTCTAAGAGTTATGAAGAGCATTCAGTGTTACTAATTTATTACAATAAAAGATGATTTCCACGTCAGAGATGTGTTAGCAGCATCCTTATGTATTAATAAAAGAAGATTTCGATTTAGAAGAAAACACACCGGAAGCCGAGAAAATTCGCTATGATTTACTTGTCATGGAATTGAGTTACTTGCTGATATATTCCAGAAATTAAGTAACTTGAATCTAGTACTTTAAGCATCAAATACGCATACCTTGCATTCGAGTGATGAAGTTAATACTTTCTTAAATAATTGGAATTGTGTATCGAAAACGTGAAGAAAATATTAAACACTTTTTGAAATTGTGAATGATTGTGTTAAAACTTAGAAGACTGAAAAACAACAGGTAAAAAATTATTGCTTAACTACGTTTTAAAACTTTTTTTTTTTTAAAAAAAAAAAAGAATATTTTTGCCGATTTAAAAAATTATTTTCTGGTTGTTGGAAAATTACGTGCACTTAGTGATCCATTCCATAATACTCCCAAAAAGCTCTTATTTGCCAAGGAAGGAACTTTCATAGACTTTAATTAGTAAATCCATATGACAATTTACTAATCAATCATAACTTGTATTTTAGGCATCAGTAAATGATGAGTTTTCTGTTTGAAAACAAGAACATTTTGTATTTTATTATCATTTTCAGCATCCTACATTTGAGAAACTTTTTTTCTATGGTTTTTCTTTAAAGATTATATATAGATATGAGATAAATAAAGAAAAATAATTGAAAGTATTTATTTCTTATAGCTATTTTTCGAAAAACATTTTTCTATAATACAGACCCAGGGAAGTCACTAATAATAGTTAAGTTTTTTTTTTATAATTTATTATGCCGTTTTATTTTAATAATTCTGCATTTTTAATTAAATTTATTATAAATGTATTAAGTTAGCTGTTAGCTATTATGTCTAAATGAATTCTTTTCTGCATATAATATCTTTTCCTTTCAGTTAATATTA
Source organism: Latrodectus elegans (assembly GCA_030067965.1). Classification (NCBI taxonomy): domain Eukaryota; kingdom Metazoa; phylum Arthropoda; class Arachnida; order Araneae; family Theridiidae; genus Latrodectus; species Latrodectus elegans. Next base: position 51,695,962 of record CM057820.1, read on the forward strand.
TTTTTGATATTTCCTCTTGGATATGCTCGCGCTCACTTTAGTTTACTCACGCTCTCCTAGGGGGCGCTTCCCACATGTCGACAATTGCTCCTTAGTGATAATGATTTTTTGATTTTCGAAAACGACATTATAAGTATAAAATCAATTTATTAGAAATAATTTGCAGAATTATTTATGAAAATTTCGACATGCTTCGCAGTTTAATTAAAAAAGACTTAATGTTTATTTAATATTAGCTTACTTCCATCTATTTTAAAAGATTACATTTGTAAATATAGCTGCTTGTAATTACGACTTATGATTCTTTTATCAATATCAAAAATTTCCATCCATATCATATTTTTCAATTTATTCTCACAGCTGTTTAGTTGTCTCCAGTGTGTTGATTGATAAGAGGATATTCATAATTTATAATGCGCATTTTGTAATTATTTATTGTCACATAAGAATATGAGTATGTAATATCCACTAAAAGGAAATGTAACAAATGCTTTCTAAAGAATTTCTAGAATAATTCTGATTCAGGAATTATACATGATGAATAATTTCATACTGTACACAGAGCACATTTATCAGAAGAAGACTGTACAGCATTTTCTGTTATTGTTACATCTAGTACATTTGATATCTTCACCAAACACAAAATAAAAATTGTGTGCCCTTTAAATAATTCTCTGCCTATCTGTGTAACTTCAAGAAAGAACCACTGGGAGTAGACATTTCAATAAAGAATTTAAGATTTTCGTCTCAGAATTTTAGAAGTAGTCCATACGTCGTCGCCATTTTTGAATGATTTTAAAGTTTGAAAAAATATGTTTACGTAACAACAATAAACTCATTAAAAATTACAAATACGATAACCTGGGAACAATGTCAGAGATGAATTGTAACCTATGAATTTATGTAGTTTTAATAAATTTATTTTCGACTAAAATTGTTATGAGACAATTATTTTTAAATGCTAAAAAATTTTAAAACATACAAAGAAGGAATTAAAGTTATTTAAACATTATTTTACGCTAACGTAATCATTGTGAGGAAATAGTATGCTTTCTCTTATGATGCTTATAATGCTCTATAATTCTGAAAGTAATAAATGATTTATATGGAGCATGAATAATAATGAAAAGAGAGAGAAGATTAGAAAGCAAATATTATAATTATTAACTCAACTTTAACATTGTTAAAAAACAATAATATGTTTTTTTGAATCAGCTGTAAAAACAAATATAAATATAATAAATCCAATCAAAAGTAAAAGAAAAAGAAAAAAGGCAAGCTCAAATGCTAGTGTTAAATTTAAGTGAAAATTAAATATAGTTTAGTCATAAAACTTTAAATTCTGATTCACCTATATTATATGAATTTTCACTGTTAGTTTAATTCAACACTGTATTATTAATCTGCATTTGAAGTCCTTACTGTAGTCTTCTAATATATCTTATATTTATATATCTGTTGTTTTCCGTTTTTAAATATAATTATATATTTGTTAAAATTGCCATATTTATATTTTTACTAAATAATTATAATTAAAATATTTAATCAACTTATAAATTCTGGAATTGTGTTGCTAATTAGATGTTTTTATTAAGAAGAAAATAAAATACATTTAAATACTCGGCAAGGTTTATTTCAACAAATTTCTTGGTGAAATAGTTTTCACTAAAATAAATACCTAAGAGTAAATATCTTAATTAGTCCAGGCAAGTGTATATGTTAGAAAAAATTTAATAAACTTGTAAATTCAGATAACAAATAAATTATAAATTGCACAATTTATTTACAGATGATTTAACAGAACATCTTGCATTACACTTGTTATTGCAAATCAGTTTTCTTCTTATGAATTATATTATACCTTGAATAGTTATTTCTCATGTATCTTGTTGTCGATTCTTACAAATTTAATCATTACGTCAAAAAAACACATTATTATTTTTTTTAAATTATACATTTGTGAAAATGTGCATTATTAACTAAATTTCATAAGAAATAGATAACTCCTAAAACAGGAAATTTCGTAATTTTCCTAAAATGTCAAATGAACCTTAAAAGTAAAAAAAAATAAAATTATTGTTTCGTAAAAATATATTTATGTTTTTGTAATATATGCACGGGAATATTGTTTAAAATATATATCGTTCCATATTAGACTTCACTCTAATTTTTTTTTTATTTTCTTCTACATTGTTACATTTCAAACAACTGAAAAGGCATTAAAATGAAATACATCCATTATTTAAAAGAAAGGAGAGTAAATTTAAAATACTAGAAATACTAAAAGAATAGATGTGGAATTCTTTCAGATTTCTTTTGAAATAAATAAAATATCCATGAAAAATGTAAGAGAATAGACATTTCCTTAAAGAATCAATCTTCTTCAAGCAAACCTGAATGTTTCAAAAAATAAGGTATCTTGAAATGTCATATAAAAATACTTTATTTTTTTGTTTAGTACAATTTCTTCGTAAGTATGTGAACTTAATAATACTTATTTAAAATTTAATTTAACCTAAATGAAGATAGATATACCTTCACTTTTGTTCGTGGAATACGTATATAATGGATACAATGTTTTTTTTAAAAATTCAGAGGCACATTTAAAACTTAATTATTAGTTTTATTAAATATTATTGATACTGAAGATATTCCATATCTAAAATATCAATCAGAAGAAAAATATATACTACTACTACTACTACTAATATGTATATATATATATATATATATATATATATATATATATATATATATATATATATATATATATATATATATATATATATATATATATATATATATATATATATCCCGCATACAGTAATGTAATTATTAGCTTTTTATTTATATATAGCCCCCTTTAACAACTGTACATTACCAGATTTGGAAATGTCAAATTGACCGATGGTGTCATCTCACGTGACTAGATTCTTCATTACATTTCAGGCATATCAAATGGTTGTGTTTGCTCATTTTGCCTTTAATACAACTGTCTAAAAAGCTGCATATCTGTTTATGTATACATCAATTACAATCTACGCATACAATATGACATGAATATTTTATATTTTCCTTAACAATGCCAATTTAATAAATATCATAATAATCACCATTTGAAAAAGGCACAATCCAATTATCTTCTACTTTATTGATATCACTGTTCATTGTAGTCAAAAGTTTATGTCGTTTTCTTAAATTTCTGATTTTGCTTATTATTTTGCTCTTGTTAAGGATAATGGCTCAATCAAAGAGTTTGTCTCTGACAAAACTCATGATTACGTGAATGACATTGTCTAAGCGCTTGTCATTTTTGCAATTTAAATGCTTATATTTAATGTTTTTATGCATCCGTTCAATGTGCATATTAATATTTAAACCACAATGTCGTCGAGAAAAATATGTCCAAATAAATGAGTCGCAAGCATAAAACATTTAATACACAAAGTATTTACAGAATTCTACATTATCAGCATCCAATCCCAACAGCTTTAATACTTCTTCCAACATTATAGAGAAAGTTGTTGAGTCTGAATCTTACATTAACATGTGAATAATTTTGCATGTTTGTTTTTTCTTTTGCACATCTTTGATTTTTTTAATTTTTTTTTCTCCACGATCTATCTACATGCCAAGAGCATTAAAGATGATTTGAAAGGTGACCCATTTCTTGAACCGAAATATTAAGAAAGAATCTGCCATATAGTTTATGAAAACTTTAGGGAAAACATAAAACTCCCGCATATCCTTGGATCAATCCTTGATCACTTCTGTTAGATATTAGAAAAGCACACGAAAAACACTCCCTCCTGTCATCGATTACCAAAACAGTAAGTAATTCAAATCCATAGCCGTTTAAACCATGTGTTCCATCAACACAAGTACAATCAGAAGAAAATTTCTAGTATATATTTTTTGAGCATCAATCATAATCACTAAAAAAGAGTCTTCTTTTTTACTGCCTTATATGTATCATCATCAGTTCCCTGAGCTTTGTAAAATAAGATGCAGTCATTTTCTGTTTTCATTTGCTGCACCCTAGCTTCAATACTAATGATATCACTTTTATGCTAAATAGCCTCTGAATGCAAATTGAAAGAATTTTCTATGTTGTGCATGTGTGTGTGAATCACTGAATTTATGATCTCATCTAAAAAAACTTTTAAATGTTATTTTATAAGCAATCTTGGATGCTATTGGTTCTCATTCAGTTTTGGTCAGAGTAACGTGACCAAGATCATTTTAGTGTCCAAGATGAGTCGAAATATATTTTATCAGCATGTTCCTTCATCATTAAATTTTGCACTTATTGAAGTACGCTTCAATAAGTGCAAATTTTAATAAACGATAAAACAATTTACTTTATTACTATCTTGTAATTTCAAATGACGTAATCTTCTTTTACTTTTAGAAACAAAGTCACCTGAACGATGGAAGATATAACTCAGTTTTTCTTTCTTTTTTTAAAGCAACAGAATTATGCTATGAGACCATAAATGGCAAAATATATTTTTTTTTGTAGATTCTTCTACATTTTTATTCCGCAATTCAAATTATTCGGTTGATTTGAATTTTAAAATTTCTACAGTTATGGTCATTCACCCCCACAAATGTTCTTCTAATTGCTCTTTTAGGAATTTTAGCCTTGCATTCTGGATATTTATGCAAAGCTTTTTCATAATCAACCTAATTATGTTTTTTTTCACTTGTTCTTTTAAATATTTCTTTATTTTGAAACTAATACTACAGACTTCGGAAATAATATTTCTAATAGATTTACTGTTTCTGGAAATATTTTGGAATATTCCATCCATAGTTTAGGATGTGCTTGTTAAACATGTGATATCTATCTCACTGTTTGATTCTATTCCAATATCGCAGGATTCTTCATCAGCAAAGGCACTTAGAGTATTTCAAGAATTACTTTCTAGTCTGAAAAGAGCCTTTTGTAATGATATGAAATGCATTTAACATCAAGAATTAGCAACTGAAATCAAGACAAAAATATAAACACAAATAATGGCACTGAACTCCGTAATTATGTGGACCTGAGCAAAATGTCTGAACGTTTTACCTTATTGATCATGCGTTTGTTTATTAATACCTCAACGTTTTTTTTCTCTTTTTTTTCAAGCTAGTTAAGTTCTCCCGAGGATTTTGCGGAGAAAGCTCACCTATCATGTGGACGGGGTACAGATGTTGTGTTTGGTAATCAAACTAAGAAAGGCTCATATACAAATAAAAGTTATTCTATTGAAAATCTGCCTATTCAATATTTTTTAATTCATCAAGACAAAGAAGGTAACCATTTAATACATTACAATTAAGTATGTAGAATAGTTTCCTCTGCGAGTACCTCGTTACAGAAGACATCTGTTTTCAATCAGATACCTCCCATTTACTTGAGACTGCTAGATGTTGAAATTTGAAGAACTACAGACTACTCGACTATAAGAAGAGGAAACCTTTACAAGCAACTCCTGACTATAGTCACATTCCAGGGAGACCATTGGATTTTGTTTTTTCAATAAATCCTCCCTTGCTTTCTCTTTCTCCGCTTAAGTGTCATGCATCATAACTGAGAAAGAAAATGGTTTTGGATTTCCTTATACAGTGCCAATTTCCAGTCACCAATACTTCTCTGCAGTGCCATAAACTAAATACTGATATTTAACCTTTCTCTACAAGATTGCTGGAGGGTAATGTTTCAGCATTGTGCATGATGCGGGTAATGGTTCAAAAGCCATCTCTTTTATTGAACAAAATGAGTTTATTTCCATTTAAAAATAATCATAAAATTTCAAAAAATTTCTTTAAAAACTCAGATTTATATAATATATAGTATTTGTGTGTAAATTTGTTCATATAAAATAACATAAAACAATTAATATATTGCTTAAAATGTGTAGGAACAAATATGTTTTAAGTATTGTATCAAATAGTATTGTATATTTCTTATAAAAAGTTCTTGTTTTATTTTAATGAGTATTTAGTACACAGTTAACAAAAATATTAATAATAAAAAACCTAATGAGGTTGAAAACAATGAGGCAGGAATTACATCCATTGCTGAAACCTCAGAGACAAATTATTGCTTTGTTATATCATATGAATCCGAAATTGGAATGAAAGTTCATTCTTAGCTTGACTATTTTAATCATGAATAATTGAAATTAAAATGAGGACTGGAAAATAGAGAATGTCTCTAAATATTTAAAAGGGAAAGTTCAGACAGTTTTCATTAATTCCTGTTTAGGTGTAGAGAACTTGGTAACACTTTGTGATATTCTGAGAGAAAAGTTTCCTAAGTTTTGATAATTTCTGAGTAACATTTTCTGAGTAGACTAATATGAAACTCAAAAAAAAGATATTGAAACATATTTCCATAGTAAAAAATTAAATATGGCCGAAAACTTAAGTTAGACAACTAACTAATTTTAGAAGGTTTAACTGATGATCTTCCATGCAATTTAAAAGAGTTAATTATATTAATTCTCTACTACTCCTTCTCAATTACCGTCTGTATCAACAATGATTTTAAAAATTCAAAATTCAAAAATTAGTAAAGCAGAAAAAGCACTTGAAGTGGAAGTGACTGAAAATAAAATAAAAATTTAAAAATAATCAGCAATCAGATCCTTAGTCTACTTCTGACCATAGACAATGGCGATTAAATTTTAAATCACCACGAAATTTTCAAAATATATTCAGGAGTAATACGAGCAGATTTGAAATATATAGTTATAATAATTCTCATTTCAGACAATTACTACCATCTTCTTCTCTAATGTATTACGACAAAGGTATTTTAAATGTTAAGAAGTCCAAGAAATTGATTTCATTAAAATTGATGTGGAAACACCACATTTTCCATTTCCTAGACTTTACTTTACTGGTAGCAGTAAATATAGAAATTGATGATGGTTCTTATGAGCTGCAATTTTATGAGGCATTGATTCTTCTCTGATGAATGAAATTGTAGAAGAAATAAAAAGATATGCGGCACAGTGTATCTAGTCAAGCACAGCAAAAAAATTCTCAAGTAAAAAAATTTGGAAACAAGCAACTCTTGAACAGATGCATACATATTTCGCTCTGGCTATACTCTAAGGAATTATAAAGAAGACAACAATTTATCAGTACTGGAGTAAGATACATTCCATATACATGCCTTTATTCACCAAATAATGGCTCATCGTCGATTTCTTTTTTGCAACGATACTTGCCTTTTTCGGATAATTCATTATTTTACGGTCAAAATCACGAATGCTTAAAATTAGTGATATTATGGACAGTTTTTAACATCTGAATAAAAAGTTTCATTCAGCGGTGACACCACAACATGATGTAACTATAAATGAAAGCTAGTAGTATATTCCCCTTAAAAGAGCAAGATTTGTAATAAAATGCTTCATGCTGCCGAATTGATTTCTAGTTATCTGTACTCTATAATAATATACACGACCAAAAACACGATTCTGAAACCAGAGTTTTCAAATCTATGTATTTCGTCACAGATTGTTATGATAATCCATCCGTTGCTGCATAAAGGTTATTGTCTTACAACAGACAATTGTTAATCGTCACCAGAATTAGCTGATAAATTTATTTCGTGTCGAACGGATACAAGTGGGACCCTAAATCCAAAGAGAAAAGATGTCCCAAAGGAAATGCAAAAGTAAAAAAAAAACTTAAAGAAAGAGAAATCATTGCATTTCAAAGAGGAAAAGTTATTGTTATGCAGTGAATGGACAAAAAATGTTTCCTTACTGTCAATTATTCATAATAATGAAAAAGTAGAATTACAGGACCGCTCTGAAACGAAACAGAAATCAAACGTTTTTATGGATAATGATAACACGATGGGAGAAATAGATCACATAGACCAAAATTTGAAACATTTTGAAAACCCTAGAAAGAAGGGACAGTAATATTATAGAATTTTACTATTATACACGCACGCAGGCACACACACATACACACATATATATATATATTGTTTACATAAAAAACACGCATAAGTGATTCTTGCTGGAATGCATTCCTGGCATTAACTTTCAATACTGCCAATTAAGTTGTAATTTACAGAAATGAGGTAGAAAAAGAGAGACTTGGATTAAGGGGATTTCCAAACCTTGGAGAAGAATTTAGAGCAGCAACCTATCTAACAAAATAATCCCTTATATGTTCATTGGTGTGCAAGTATAGATATAGAGTTGGCGAATTCATTCTCTTCAAACCAAGATCTTCAAGATTGCCCTCAACAACTACAGTTCAATGAGGTCGTGTTTTATAGTTCATCAGAATGAAATCAGTGCAGATTGCGCTCCATATGGGAGGCATGTATAACAGGCACACATAAAAAACACAAGTCACAATTTCTCTTCGGAACACATGTAGACCAGTGTGACCACGGAGTGAGATCTCTGCCCAGATCATTATTCCACCATTGTGGAAATTGTGTCTTCCTACAGTTTTAGAGAGATGAAATTAATGAAATTTTATGTTTCATTCTCTTCAAATCAGCGTACGTTTTGAATCACTTTTGCGTGTGAATCTGGACTTGACTGTAAAAAGCATTTAAGCTGATTGCTGTCTACTCCAATAAACATATTTTCTTGCCTAAGTTAAACGAGCTTCTCCCCTCTATCTGGTGAGGAAAACATACACAACTGGTCGTCTTGCAATCCCTTTGCACAGAATTATCAGTAATGTTTTCCTCCTCTCATCCGCTGATGCGACTTAGTGATCTGCACGATAATTCATTTATTTTTTTTTACTTCAGGCTGAAAGAGCTATAAATTGGTTTTGTGCAGGTGTTGTAGATCATGGTCAATGTAGAACAAGTCCTCTGCATGTACAAGTATTTTTAATATTGATTCCAGGGACAGTGGACCAGTGCGAGACACATTAAGACACCTAAAACCATCAACCTGTGACATTCTTATTTTTCTTCATGTGATCACCCGCCTCCTTAAGGTAAAGAGCAAGAGAATAATCCCCCAAGTATTGCGAGACTCTACTAACTACTGTCAATAAAACGGCTAACAAAAATTTGACACGTAATACGAATGCGTAGTGTTCGAATGTTGTTATTAACTCACTCATCTTTTTTTCATCTCTTCTTTTTATCAATAAAATTGTCGCTAATGTTTTGGCAGATTTTTGCAAATGTCCACTTTTATCATTCATACAAACAATAATTTTTTATTGTTAGAGTGTCATTTTTATGGTGAGCTTTGAAGAACTTGTTCCTTAACTTTTGGATGGAGAAAAATTAAGATTTCTAATCCATAAATTTGAGCATTTAATTCAATTCCCGTAAATTTGTTAATCTTTCAAGGTAAAAGAAAAACAATATCCAACATAAATATTAATATTTATTAGCAACTTATGATAAATTTAATACAACTGCATTTAAAATTATAAATTTTTTAAGATTAAATGCAATAGGTAAAACTAGTAACAGCTTTCACAATAAACTTATGAAATTAAAAAGAAAGAGATGAAACATTATATTTCCTCTCAAAATTTATTATTAATTTTAAATTTTAAGCAAATAATAAATTAATTACACTATAATATCAATGTAACTTCAGAAATGCGTATTTATATTCTACAAAAAATTCGAATTATTTAAATTTATTCATAACAATAATAAAATTCCTTTTAATTACTGTACAGAATTAAGTGGCTGAACATAAAAAATAAACGCATTTCAAATTAAATCTTATTTTAAATTAAATAATATTATTAAAAAATATCATGTAAAGTTGCAAACTAAACGTTTTCCCTTAAAACTGGAAATTATATTATTTTTTTTTCTTGTTTCAAATTGAAAATCAAGTTAGAATCTTAACTTTAAATCTCTTCTAGATAAAATTAAATTTCGGTAGTCATAATTTAATTACGATTTACTGTAGAATGTCAATGCTATTTCCAACAATTTAAATCTAAATAAAAATTCCTTAGTAAAGTTCAAGGAAAAAGTTTATTGTTTTCATTAATTAATTTGTTTACTCACAATTTCCGAAATATTTCCATTTTTAAGATTTTTTACTTGTAAAATGAAATTGGATTTCTTTCGAAATTATATTAAAGAGATAACGTGCAATGATTAAAAAAATACAAAGGTGTAAACGTAATTCATTATATTAAATTTCCTATTGTAATAGTCATTCTTCTGCTCATTTTAGTTTTATATTTTATCATAGTACGTAATAATATAAAAGCATTTTTGAGATTTCTTATTGAATTTTTTATTCAAAACTGAATATTTCTGTAAATGTAAATAATTAATTGCAGTTAAATTTAGTCCAGAATCAAACAATATCGTGTGTACAAATAAATTTAGAAAATGCCATAATTTTAAATTATATATAATATGTTAATTCCAAATGTTGTTACTATCAAATTAGTTTTAAGACTTCATACATTTAGGAGTTAAATTTTTCTTTAAATAAGTGTTGTGTTTATAATTCAAACCAACGAAATTTATTTAAAACACTTAACCTCTTAATTTATCGAATTATATTAATTTTCAATTACATATGTTTAAAGATTTTTATGAAATAAATTACTTTAATTGTTCTTTGGATTGTGATCAATTAGGGTTATGCATTTTAAATATGATTTAATTCAAACTTTAAAAAAATTCATTATTATAGTTATTTTATACATGTAAATATCATTGAGATGTTAAAATATTAATGTTGAATCTATGATATATCTATAATATATAATGTTGATACAAATCATAAAATAAATAATTAATCCCATAAATTTTAGGCAAACATTTTTATAAATATACAATCATAATTAATTTAATTATTAATTATTAAAAAATTGATGCTAGAGTTTAGAACATGTTCTTCAGGAATTTTTAGATCAGAAATTATATAAAAGTTTTCCAAGTGACAGTTTTGATGTTAAGACACTGCTTGGATTATACAACATTTTAGAAATTAGAATTAAATAAAATAACAATATTAGAAAAATTTCTGGTTGTCTCTAATTCATGATAGTACAAAATATAAGAACTTAATTTGGACAAAACTTTTATCGCTTTCTATAACTATGTCAATTATTATCCTTTTTGGCAACGTACATTTATAACATTATTTATTAACTTAACATATATCATTTGCTTTCATTAGCTTCACCATTTTCATCTTATAATTGGAAGGCATGGTTATATTTCATTATTGAAGTACTTTAATTTGCTAAACCTGCTTCGCGTTAATTTTAAAATTCATGCTTCCAAATATCAATTTCAATTTTTTAAATTCCTTATTTATTCAAATTATTATTATTTTTTTTTCAAAACAAAAATCCCAAAAATGTAACACAATTTCTTTTCTGGTATAATGTTTTAGAGTTTGCAAATTATGTGTATAATACTCTCTCCAAATACATACATTGATATAAAATTTCCACTGATCACAAACTGTAGATACTTTTCTATGTGAAATAAGTAATTTTTGATCAGTTTAATGAAACTTGTTAGAAAAGACAATATTAATCTAATGTTTTACATTTTGGGTATATTATATTAAATTCCTTTTACAAACATATACTAAACCAAATTCCTGTTTTTTTATTTATTAATTATTTAGTCAATTTAATAAAAAAATCTTAAGTATATAATTATAGAAATTGCATTTTAAATTCAATTCGGAAAAAGTACAAAAGTTGAAATTAAATTTCATACATCATCAGTAGAACAACTTGCAAAAGATGTTAAGGTAACAAAGGGCGATTTATATTAAGAATGCGCAAATACTTTTCACAGAAATAAATTGGAAACGTCTTAAAATTTATTCCAAATACTGATTAAATTATTATTTAATATTATTAAGCATTTCAATTTAATAAAAATAGTTGAAAATTTAGTTTTTATGCATTTTAAATTTGGGTGTTTAGTATATACTGAGTTTCGACACTGTTATAATAATTTCATGATCATTTCAAATCATTATAAATGTGTTAATTCATATTTAAATTAATTCCAAAAAGTGCATAAAAGAAATATAAAGGTGATGTGAACATTTTGTTTATAAAACTAATTACAATAAACTATGAAAAACAAAAACTGATAATTAAATATTATACTAAAAATAATATTTCAGCTGAATTAATATTATAAGTGGAATGAAATACAACAAACACTTAAAACCCGTAATTACAATAGCTTTATTAATTTTATGAATTTACTTTAAGTTTATTATTTAAAAATCCATTTGTCTGGAAGTCAAAATATAAGCGCTTTTATATATTGCTGATACTGCCTTAATTTCAATTTTAATCTCATTTATATTAAGATGATGGCTATCTAATATAAATACAATGGACTGCATTATTTCATAAACGCATTTTTAGTTTCTTTCATTCCTTTCCTCAATTGCTTTATTTTTCCGAGCAATCTTTCGTTTTCCAAATAAAATAAAAATAAATTAATATAAATCATAGTTAATTGAAAGAGATTTAATCAAGCAGAAAATGTATTGATTAGGAATTTCTTTCATGGAGTGAGAAGTCAATTTCTTTGCTATTCTTAGATCTTAGATTAATGACTACCTCTACAGAGCTTTTAATTCTAATGTTCCTCGCAGTTGCATATTGAATGGACCATTTATCTGTTTTCTTATTCAGAAAGTAAATTCGAAAAGCCCCATTGATTAATTCATTTATTCTTAATATTTTAATGAAACATCTGCTTTAAGTAAAAATGTGACTAAATATGCTTTTAGCTCTTTTTAAATGTGTTTATGAAAAATTGTTTATTGTTGATTTTATTGAAAGATAAAATTTTATTATAATAATTTTAACAATATTTATTTATTATATATAATATACTTTAAAAATTTTAGTATAATAATATTATTACTTTTATAAATTTGTGTGTGTGTGTGTGTGTGTGTGTGTGATAAATTTATTATATATCTGTATCTAAATGGTTATCGTAACAGTTGTTTTAAAAAAAATTATAGTGTATATTTCCCCTTCTCTCTAATGTGTTATTAAATTTTCTTATCATCGTATTAAGAAAACGAAAAAATATTACAATAAATATTGTTCTTGGTTTCTGATTACCTTTTAAAATTATTTGTATGATTTTTTAAAGATTTAAAGATTTTCGTTATGAAATACGTAATTCTTTGTTTCTTAAACTGCTTTATGAACGCAATTAATAAAGAAATATCTTTTAAAAATATAGAAAATATTGCATAAATTACAGTTTTTTAACTTTTATTAAATTCTGAGTTTTCAATGTTCTTTAAATTATTCTTATTATTTTTATTTTATCCATATACTTTAGCATGGCAATTGGAATTCCTTTTTACATAAATAATAATCAGATATATTTGTTTTATTACAATTATAATAAGAAACCATTAATATATTGACATATACAGTAATACCCCGCTTACCACGGGGGATACGTTCCATCAAAATAGAGCGTAATAATCAAAATAGAGCGTAATAATCAAAATAGAGCGCAATACATTGTTAAGCGAGGTTATCTTAACATGTAAGTAATGGGGTTAGGGCAAGATGGATAGAAAACTGGTTAAGTATTAAATTTAATAATGATTTTTTAATAAAAACAAAACTCTAAACATTTATTTCTCACAAAAATAAAAAAGCTATATAAATGAATACACTTATAAAAACAAATAAAATTCTAAGTCAGTCAGATCGTTCAGTCCATTCTATGTTTCCAATTTCCAGCCTTTTGGTCAAGAAGGCATCTGATGTAGTTTACGTTTTCCTTTTGCATTCTGTAAGAAATTGTTGATAAGTGAATAAAGCATCTATAGCACACCATCTTGCTTTTGAACTCCTATTAAAATTTGGATCATTTTCAACAAATCGGTCCATAATTTCAGTTATAGTTGTCAAACTTCTTTTTACAAATGTCATCGAAAGATCTTTTTACTCTTCTTCGAACTCACTACCATCAATATTTTTGTTTTCTTCTTGTTCATTTTATTCCTTGAGTTTATTACTAGAAATATTAGCAGCTGTTTCTTGAACTATTTCTTCGACGTCTTTCACGTTTACCTCATCTACACCGGTGGGTTTCATTAATTCCACTATTTTAATTATATCGATAGAGTTTTATTTATTTCGATATAGTATTTTATTTATATCGATATGTTTTCTATAGCATTCATGATATTGTAGTTTTTCCAAAATTCTCTTATTGATTGTTTCTCTTCTGCGTCTCTTTTTTTTCAAACGTCTGCTTAAATGTTCACTGCAAGTAATAAGTCTCAAAATTGGATATAACGTCTTGGTAAATTGTTTGGATTATGGCAGTTGTGTTAGAGGCAGCAAGAAAACCACTTCGAATGGAATGTATGCTTTTAAGTCGAATAAATTTGTTGGGTGGCTTGGAGCATTATCAATAAGTAGTGCTCTTTGTTCAAGTTTTTTTTTTTTTTTTTTTTTTTTTTTTTTTAAATTTTGCTATAACGTTTAACAGATGGGCAGAAATTTTCAGTGAACTATTAATGGAAAATTTTCATAGTTATGCATGATTTTTATTAGATTCCCAAATTACCGGTAAATTTGGTTTAGATATGCCTTTCATCGCTCTTGGGTTTTTGAAATGGTAAACTAGTTGTGGTTTTAATTTGAAATCTGAGCTTGCGTTACCACACAGTAGAAGTGCAAAGCGATATTTTGCAGATTTTAATCTTCAAGCTCGATTCTCTTCAAGGGATAGAAATGTTTGTTTCGTAACATTCTTTTACACAACAAGTCAGTTTGATCAACATTAAAAACACATTCTGGAGGTGAGTTTCCTTGTTCAATTATTATTTTTAATGTCGCTGGGTATTCAGCCACCGCTTTCGTATCACCACTTGCTTCATATTTTAAGTAAAATGACATACTTACGCGTCACTGGTAAGTTTCTAATTTATACTGTATCCATATGTATAATTCACATGGATAATTACATCATTAGCTTCATAAAAGTAATTAAAAATCTTTCAAACTTTGTTTTACGTTTAATCAGCAGTTTATCTTTAAAAAAAAGCTGAAATACACTAAAGGAGTTAATTTTTGTCTGGAATCCATATAAATTTGTTATTCCTTTTTAATCTTAAATGAAATTAAAATTGTTTAAAGATTATTTTAATATCAGCACATAAATATATTAAAGTATTATAAAAATAAAAGCACCACTCGTTTTTTTTATCTTTGTTAATTTTTTTCTAATGTATAATATACATACGCAAACAAAAACAAACCCAACCGAATAGGCAAATGTATTTTAGTCATATATCATAATATGAAGCGTCAAAAGACACGTTATAATTAAAATCCTTGGAAACCATGTCAACACAGTTAACTGGAAGTTCAAATTTACATGATTCATAATTAAAAATAACACTAACCTGCACTACATAAACCAATGTGTTGCCATTAATGAGTTCTCATGCCCTACACAGATTTCGAAATGTATGCGTTAGCTGCATTTCTCGTATATATATTACTACTGATATTACTTAGTATTTCAATAATTCTCCATGAAATCCTATGCTCCAATCACATTTAGTGCAAGTGCGGTATCTGAATATATTACTTGATGCAACAGTGCAAATAATATCCTTACACTCTATAAATTTTAGAACACATTTCGCTTGCAAACTATTTCCACAAGTTGCAATCATTACTTAGAATGTCTCAGATAGCATACATCCTTGCATTCGATATTATAAATATGAATATTTTACAATATGGATTTTGACATAATTAATTGAATTTATATAGTTAATTAAAATAAGTAATTAA
Source organism: Latrodectus elegans (assembly GCA_030067965.1). Lineage (NCBI taxonomy): Eukaryota > Metazoa > Arthropoda > Arachnida > Araneae > Theridiidae > Latrodectus > Latrodectus elegans. The sequence goes on from CM057820.1 coordinate 51,711,766, forward strand.
CGCACGAATATAAATGAAATATACTTTGAAATATATATATTTTATTATTAATATTTAATTGCAATAATTTTCATCATAAATACAATAAAATTATTAAAATCACAAAAATGCACGCACACAGTACTCGGACCATTATTCATTTCATAATTGCTTTAGACCGCAGTGTTAACATTTTTTAAGGGCAATTTTCATTTAAATTGCATACATTTTACCATATATATATATATATATATATATATATATATATATATATATATATATATATATATATATATATATATATATATATATATATATATATATATATATATATATATATATATATATATATATATATATATATATAATATATATATACATGTATATTATATATATATATATATATTATATATATATATATATATATATATATATGAAAAACTTTTTATGTCTCTCTATACTCTCTATATACGTATTATATTTAATTTTATTTTGAAAATATAATGATTTCGCTATTTCATTTCATAAACAATTTTAATTTCATTTTTACGTGTTAATATTACTATTAAATTAAATTTTTTAACAAAACTTGAAATATAGATACACCATCATAAACGTCTGGAAAGTTAATATTAAATATCAGATAATGCCTAATATAGAATGCCATAACTTATATCGTGAAAAAATAATCTGGAAATGTTACTTATGCTGTAAGATAATACATAGTGTGTATTGTATTTTTTTAGTCTTTGGAATGCGTAAGTAGTGTTTAGTAGTTATTAATAAAACATTTTATTTTTAAGTTTTGTGTTGCATGATATTGTTTATACGTGCAACTTTATCTTTGCAGTTTAATAAAACTATATGACATATTTTTGGTGCAAGTAGTAGATACATTCAATATCATTAAATATCAATTATTTAGCGGGATATAGAGCTAACTATTTATTAAGAAAAATAAAATCAGATATTATTATTATTAAAGGAAAACACTTTTCTTTCAAGTATATATTTTGTATTTTGATGGGACAATTCAAGGAATTTATCTTATAATATTCAAAAATAATAATTCAGATAAGAAACATTTTCTTATTTACCTATTAGCAAAATTACCTTTTAAATGGAAATACTGAAAACAAAATCATATTCTATGATATTATAAAGTGGAGTTACGCATAACTGAAATACGCATACACATAAGTAAAAACTTCAGCCCTTGACTAGCTGATAAAATGAATGGCATTTTTTTGTAAATCAGTAAAATAAAACTAACTATATCTTTCACGATCATCATTATGTTTTAATATCAAAGAGATATAGAGAAGGGATTTTTGGTGAATGATTCATGCTAGCAGAATGAAATTCACTAACAGATATTTTCGAAAAATATATTTTAAAGTAATTTATAGTACTAGTTTTTGAATGAATTTTTTATAATATTTTTACTTTACTTTAAGAAATATAAACAATATTAAAAAAAATAAAAATTATTATCTTAATTAGTAATATTTAAATATATAGAATTTTAACTTAATAATAAACTATTAATTTTGAATTAAATAAACAATTTCCAATAAATAACATACACATTTAATCTTTGATTATGCAAGTTAATAAGACTACTTTTGAAAAAATCCATTCTTTAAATAAAAGGTAAATAATATGAAAGAAGATCACAATTATTACTGGAAAAATATATCTTGGAGGACATTAGATTTTACTAAGTTTTAATCATCAATAGATTTAATTAATCAATCATTTAATCATTGCATACTTAAAGTAAATTTATACATATCTATACTAGAAGCTTAAATACATCTTTAGATTACTGCTTCAGAATGCTTTGTTGAAACGACCTCTTCATTAGTTCTTGGCAGTGACTCTACTAGTGTTCATGAATTTATGAACATGTGACCATTTTTACACAGCAATTTTAATTATATGTTTTATCCTATAATACAACTTAAAAATGATGCTTGAGAAACAAAACAGGTTTTCAATGAGGTTTAGGTATGATGAATAATAGGTCAACCAGGCATTTTTATTTTATTTTTACAAATACTAGCCTACACCAACTTCAAATTGTGACAAGATGTCAAAAATTCTTGATAAAATATTCCCTCAAATATTTACCCAAACAGAAAATTCCTATTGAGCAGTGTTTCTCTGCGTTTTAATAAATTCTTCATGCATTTAAGATAACCTGTGTTACCCATGCTTTTTGTTGAGGAAAAGCTTCAAATATTAATTTAGAAATGTGCTATAGAGTCTATTGTACTGGATGTAATTTCACCATTATTTTCTCTAACTGCACTTTATTTGTATTTCTGTACAATCTATGATGTCAACGAAAATCATAATAGCTAAATTATTGGTCGTCTAAGATTTTTCAATCCATGCTAAACGTTATTAAATTTTTTTATTGAAAATTGCTTACTCCTTAGTCCTTTTCACGCTCACCGAACTTATACCCTACAATATTATTTTGGCTGTTACCTGTAGTTAATTATGAAATACAACCATCTTAAAAAATGAAAAACCAACAGAACAATATTGAGGCTGAAATTGCAAGGATGATAGAAGACATGTTTGAAAGAATGCATAAGACTTTTAGAAATCACACATACACACAACACACACACACATATATGTATATATATATATATATATATATATATATATATATATATATATATATATATATATATATGTATATATATATATAAAGGATTTTTTTTTACATTTTGAGACAACAAAAAGAAAAAAAAATCTTTCCTCAAGCATAAAGTTTTTAAAAAATCTATCTCAGAAATTTGAGAAGAATGCATCAATTTGTTAGGAGGTTTTGCTAATTGGATATACATTTATAATGAATTACTATTTTTTATATTTCGTAAAATGCTAGATGTACTTTTTGAAATAATCTAAGAAATTTTAAAAATTGATTTTAAAATTTCTTAGGCTCTTCTTTCATATTTCTTCTACAATTATGATGAGAAACAGCAATCCCTTAATCTTTAACCTAACATCCTATGCATCATAACAGAATATTTCATTCAAAATTATTTCTTCTATTTGTCATATAACGTAATCTTTTAAGTTCAAGATAAATATTTACACATAAATTCATAAATAATTTCACAAAAAATAAATCGTATACCTTATCAAAGTCAATCTTAGTCTAACACTTTAAACGACATTGAACGTCTTTAAACAATATTTTAGAAACGCGATAGTCTTGAAATTTCAAATAACATAATACAACATTTTCTTTTGCATTTTAGTAACTTAGCTTTTTTAAATTAAAGAGATTAACTAGCTATTAATCTATAGTTTTATAATTACATAAAATGGATTACAAATAATTCAATTATTCGTAATAAAATATCAAATCTAAAAGCGTATAATTGTTTACATAATTTATAACATATGTGTGCAGTTTAAACTTGAAAAAGGTGCTCTGAAATCATATTAAATAACATTGGTTTTCGATTATTCGCTAACAACTACCAAATTATCATTTTTATATTTAATTCATATTGTTATTTAAAAAAATACAAATAAAAAAGTTCCACCATGTCTTATTTTTGTTTCACACCAAATGGAATCGTCTACTGTTTTTCATGATTTCACGCTAACCCCTGATAGTAACACTGTAACCCCAGCTTAGTCATTTCTCTTATAGTCATTTTGGTGTCCCAAAATAGTAAAATAGTGTGGTTGTGTTCTTTTGTATTAGTTCATACCAAGAGTATCAAGTTCTCCGCTTACATGTTGCAAAACAATACCTGATACATTTGTGGACATTTATATTAAAATCGCAAGACAGATATTTATCACAAAAAGTGAAAAATTCTTATTTTCTATATTTCGGGTGCAAAGTTGATGACCAAGATAAAAGTTGGGCTCCTCACGTATGTTCTGTAAGTTGTATGTGGCTTTTAATCAGTGGATGAAAGCAAATAGAAGCTCTATACAATTTTCTGTCAATATGTTGTGGTGAGAGCCTTAAAATCATTTTAATGACTGTTATTTCTGCCAAATAAGCATGGAAAGATATTCAAAAAAGCAAATACACAAAATCGAATACCATAATATATAATGTACTCCGACCTATTCTTCATGGTGAAGGATTACTAATACCAACTCCACCATTGAATTGAAAAGATACTGGCATTCAAGCGGTGAGTGACGCTGTAGACGCCTCATAAATAGATAGAGCTGAAGAAAATTTTTATCCTACCTTAAAGCCTGAGATTTGGATTAAACCCTATTTTATTCGTAAAAATGAACTCAATGATTTGGCGCTGGATCTGGACCAATGGAAACAAAAGGTTCACAGTTCTAGATTACAAGAGTGGAATCTATTAGCAGCTGGAACAAATATTGCATGTTTTTGAAAAACAAATAAGGTTTAGTCTAAGTTTATTGAACGGAAGATTCAGTTTGTTTTGATATAGACAGATTAATGAAGGAAGTAGATATCGAGCATAAGCCATCAAAATGATGGTTTTTTATAGATTCTTCCAAATATAATTCAAAAGTTGTATATCTCCATAATGGAAACAAGAAGCCATCCATAGCAGTCGCTTATTCAGCTTCGATGAAAGACACCTATGCAAATATGATGTCTATTCTAAATGCAATTATATATAAGCAATGTAGTTGGTGAATTTCTGGAAATTTAAAGATCATAGCCATATTAATAGGTCTTCAAGGTGGGATTACAAAATATTGTCCCTTTTTATGTTTGTTGGATAGTCGTGCAACAGAACATCATATTTAAAAATAATGGCCAAACAGAACATCTTTTCGGCCTGGAACTAGCAACATTAAGTATACTCCCCTTATTGAATAGGAAAAAATTTTTCTTCCAAAACTTCATATTAAATTAGGACTTACGAAAATTTTTTGTGAAGGACAAAGAAGATGAGGTATTTAAATAGCAAAAAAAAAAAAAAAAAAAAAAAAAAAGGTCTTTTCCACAATTAAGTGAAGCAAAGCTTAAAAAAGGTATTTTTATTGCACCGCTAATCAGAAAAGTGATTTGCAACTCTGCTTTTGAAGGAAATCTAAGTCAGAAGGAATTAGCAGTTTGAAAAGCATTTGTGAAAGTGGTAAAAAGTTTCGTTTTAGAAAACAAGAAGGATATAAATTATATAATCCTGATGGAAAAGATTTTTTAAATCCTGTCAAGCCATGAGGTGTTGCAAGTCACTCAAAATATTCACTCTTTTTATTCCCATTTGGATTTTGTTTTCAGGAAATCTTGCATGATTAGCAACGAATAAGGGGAAAGATTCCAACAGGACGTGAGGTCTCTAGAAATTCAATATCTAAATCACTGAGAACCAGCAATTATGGGTGACTACTGATGGCTCTAAAGAAAGATTTTACACCGTATAAAAGTAAAAACGGACATCTTTTCATTGTATTTAATTAACTATTAATGGTTTGATCTTCTACTTTATTTCAAAAATGTATATCATCTCAATTAGAATAATTTTGTAAGAAAAAATAATGAAAGTAATAATAAAAATGTGTGTTTAAAATGATTTTTTTAGTTCCTTTCATTACTGGGGTAAGGTAATCATAACAATAAAAATTGTACGTGATACAGCTTCAATACTATTATTTTTAAATTCTATGCCACAAAATTAGCTATAGATAGCTAATTTTATTTTTGTTTGGAAAAAAGTAGGTTTTTGTCAACTAGTGTAATTTCCTAAGTTAATTAAGGGAAGAACATGCACATGAATTTCGAAGAAAGTTATTTTTAAGTAATTAATCGAAGAGAAATTCTTAGATATTTAATCAAACAGCCCATGAATTAGACTACAAACTACGAAAAAATCTCTTGTAAAGAAACTTGGAGATATTTTTCAAAAAGTAGTGACTTATAATACCATTCGAATGTTTATTTTTTAAAATTTCCTTTATAATATCCTCTATAAATTAAATAGCATAAAAATATGTTCCTGCAAATAAATGTATTAAAATATTTGGATTTTTTTAATTGTAAACCGAATGACAAAAGTCTATTATGAAGCTTTTTTACAGTAAAAATATACAGAATTCATAAATAATTAATTATTTAAAAAAATAAAATAAACTCTACCAGAAAAAAACTTTAAACAAATGAGATAGTATTACTTGCTTTATTTTATGAAAAAAGTTAGAAAACAAAATTTTATGTCTCAAACCATTAGGTATCAATTAGGTATCATTCCAAATTTTTTGTTAAATAAGACATAACATTGAAGTAAGAATCATCTCAGGCGTTAACATTGGTCAAATACAATCAAAACAGTTTTATTAATTTAAATTTTTAATATAATTAGCAAAAAAGCTGGTGTGTTTGCCAAACTTCAAAGTATTTATGTACAACTTGTCATTTTTATTTTATTTTCCTTAAACTGTAAATAAGTATTACTTAATTGAAAATTTAAACTGCACACTTATAATATAAATTATGGAAACTATTGCAAAAGCTTTTAAATTAAGCACTCTATTAAAAAAATAATTGATTTATTTACAATCAAGTTTCAGTATTACTTAAACACTGTACTATTTACTGTAGCTATTACTAAAATGCGAATGAAAATGTTTGTTGATGTTTTCAAGATAGACATTAGAGTTAAATGTAAAAACTTAGTCAAAATATCATAGGGGTAATATGGCCAGCTATCTTCTAGCTAAAGAAAATATTTCAGTTCTAAAAGCCTTATATTCTTGATGTATTTTTGGATTCACTTAAGTTTAGGAGCTTCAATTCTATTAATATAACATTATATTATTTACCTCAATAAAACAATACATAAGTAATAAAGTGATAGTTTAGACAGAAAAAAAATCAAAAATAGTGTTGTTGTTATTTATAATATTTGGATAAGTCTAGCTCCCTTTGTTGAAGGTTATGGAAATTTAAATCAATATGGTGCGTTTTTCGTTTAACGACAGAACCACGAATGTGAAAGTACGACTTTTCTCTAAGATTCCTCTGACAGATTACACCACTAGAGGATCCACTCACTCAATTTTGACATTGATCTGGAGGGAGAGGAAATTTTATCCAGACCATTACACTCATATTAACCACTCAACGGCCGACCATAGGACTTTCATTTCCACAGATTTAACGAGCAGGTAGTTCTTATGTACTCTGTAGGTTTTTGATAGCATTGTGAATCCAAGCCCACCCTTCCGGACGAAAGGCCGATGCTCTGAACGCTAGTCTACCTCTCAAAAACAGTTATTAATATTAGTGAGATATTAAATTAAATAAATTTGAAAAGTGGAATTATATATTCTACATTCAAAGTACATAGACTTATAAATTTTGAAAGTAGGCAATATTAGAATATAAATTATTTTACAATGGCCCGATTACTAATTGTGAGAAACTACAATGATGAAAATATGAAATAAATTTCTCTCATTTTTTTCTTTATAGATAGATATAAATATCTATACTTAATTGAAAATAAATTTTCTGGGTTGTTAATACAGTAAACTATATATAAGCAAGAGTCTCATTGTTGCAGTTATTGGATTACAGAAGAAAATATTTCTGCGCACGCGCTATAAAAGATACATTGTTTGAAAAATGTAAATCATGGTTCAACACTAGCATTTATTCGAGTATAATTATGATTTCGCAAAACAAAATTGTATAAAATGGTAATTTAAAAAATACATACATTTTTCTGTTATTTTTAATAATACTACTTTGTATTTGTGTTATCACTTTATATGAAGTTTTTTCATAAAACATTTTAATAAAATACTGCCGACAAAAATGAAACCAATATTTAATGAATGTTGAAAAAAGGGTTTGATTGTTGTGAATGCTATTATTTGATGCATATTTTCACTTTAGAAACATATTTGAGTTATTTATACACCTCATTTAAAGATTTATGTGTTAAAATTGAAGATTATCCTGTAATAAATTATTAGAACTAATTACCAAATTCAAACATAATTTATAACTATCGCATATTTTTTCTAAATATATTGTAAAATTTTTAAAATCTTTGCATTTAAATAACCTCGCATAGAAATTTACTATCTTGATGTAAATGCAATATCTTACACATAAATACTATTTTTATATTCTAGAAATCTGTGTGACACAAATCGTGTTTGCATGCAAATTAACCAAATTTGACTTTAATTATCATACTGCATTTAACAAAGAAATTTTTGAATTTTGAATAATAAAATAAAAAATATGATTAATATTTTACAGGAAAATATTAAAAATTTCGATAAATTTACTAAAATTATTCTTTTTTTTTTCAACTTGAATTAATTTGATCAAATCATAAACATTTTATTTTCAAGCATCTTTAAGTACAAAATTAAATAACGTACTATTTGTTTTTTATTATATTAATTTTCTATTGCGCTGATTATTTATATAGTAACCGATTATTTTTACTTTTTAGAAGCAATGTAATGCTGCTTTATTATCTGACGTATTGCATCGTTCGTTGAGCTCATCAACGGTAGTTCTTATTGGATTGCCAGACCGCCAAAAGCCACGAATATCCCCAACACTAATTCATTCAATAAGTGAAACAGCTGCATACACTTCGACTCTGTGACCTTTATAAGGACAAAACACAGATGAAATTATTATTTTAAGTATTATTTACATAATACATTATCTAATATTTGATTGTAACTATATATGGATATTTCTACGTTTGAGTTTTATATTATTTAACAGATGGTTATAATATATCGAGTTTACAATTCCAAGTCATTAGAAAAAAATTATTCATATTAACTTTATATATACATCTCTATCTATCTATCTATCTACATATATATATATATATATATATATATATATATATATATATATATATATATATATATATTAATGTAAATTAAAAAACATGTACTCATTTATTGAAAAATATATCTGAGAAAACACATTCAATCTATTTTAACCACATTAATACAATAAAACTTTACTTATTTAAAATAAATATTAGAAATACTTCAAATTTATACATTCTACCAACAAATTAAAACATTTTATTGAACAAATGTCTTTAGTGTCAGTAATTATTATTATCGATGAAAAGTGCAATTTAAAACAAGCAAGACAATCATGGAAATATTCGAAGGTTAACAATAATTAAATAACTTAAAGGTATTATTTAAATTTAAAATAGATCTCATGGTATCATTAAATATAAAAAATGTTAAATTGATTTTTTGTATAAAAAATCAATTAACTCAGTACTTATTTATTAAACATCACTCCAACATTTGTTCATAACAACTGCAAAATATACTTATATATCAATCTATCAAAATAACAAAAAATAAAATTAGTTAAGGAGCATTCATTTTAATAACAATCTTATTTCATTCCCTTTGATTATTTTATTAGTCAATGTTACGTTTAAATATTTTTAATTTAAATAGTTTGAAGATAATAAATTGTTTCTTTCCAAAAATAAATAATGTATGGAAGAATTAAAATTTTTCTCGAGCACCACAAAATAGCAAAATCTCGTGCTAGATTTCATCTACAATTGTAATTCTAAATTTAGTAGCTACTATTTTAGTTAATATTATACTTAATTTTTATCAGAATTATAAATCAATTAATTGCATTTAGTTAAATATTTATATATTTTCAAAAGTTTGTTAAATCGATTGATATTATGTATAATTGAGAATAAACAAAATTTTTATTTATTCTGAAGTAAAGTGGATATTTTTTAAATTAAAGAATCAAACACACACACACATGTGCTAATAAATTTCTATCCTAGGTAATAACAATCTCACTAATATTGTTTTTGTTCAGTTAGTACATTTGATGTTTAATCTTTTGATTTTATGTCCATTAATTCATCTGAACCAATATCAATAAAGTGAACTTTATATCTCGGTATCTTTAATGTTATTTTATATTCTTAAATATGCAAATCAAACTTGTTATATATTCATGATCTATAATAAATTTAATTTGTAAATATTTAATAAATTAATTAGTTTTAAATGTGTGTTTCTCTCCTATAAATACATATTACATAACTCTCAATAAATGCGTCATTTTATTCAAATAAAAAAAAATTAATGAAGAAGAGTTATGCTACTTATATTAAAGCATTATATTACTAATAACATTATTGCACGCAGATATATATATTTATTAAAAAAATTGATTTTCCTAACAAATGGATATATTATTTTATGAATATATATGTAGTTAGTAGACTCGTATACTTTGCCTTTTTTCCCTCCTTCTTATCTTTTTACAGTCCAAAGTGAATTGAACTTATAAAGTATTACCTTCATGCGAATATATATCTAAGGTGAAATTATTACTCAAGACAAATGAAATGATATTTAGAGAAAGGGCAGATCATTCATCTATTAATTCAACTCTTTGCATATTGATTGTGATTACTGATACAAATGCAATTGCAATACGTGACTCAGATATTAGTTACATATTGAACTATCTAATTTTACGGACTGAAGCCATTAAATATTGATAACTGCTTAATAATTCATGAATCACGGAGAACCTGCTCTGGCATTCTTCTCTGATTAACATTTAACGCCTCAGCAGTTTAAATATTATATATTAGATGGTATATAAAAATTGTAAATCATGTAACCCTTTATACCACTATAATCTTTGATTGAATAGAGTATGGAATTTTATTATGTTTAGAAAACTAGAGTAATGTGATTTTCTGCAAAGGCTAGCATAACTTTCAGCATATTTAAAATTATTTGTGTATATAATAAATTTTAAATGCAAAAATTATTTCCATAGGAATATAATTAATAATTAAAAATTAAGGTACTCCTAAATTTTAATTCTATTTTTTTAATTCAATAATTTACGAAATGAATAGTAATTAATTTGTAATGGCTCCAAAAATATTGATTTCATTATAATATTGTATCATTACAGTTATAATATTGTAATATTGCTGTTAGGTATGGCAACATGGATTTTGAAATAACAATATTTGAAGTCGTTGAAAAAGTTCATTTAAAAAAATTGAACTTATTTTATATAAAATGTAAACACAATTTTAGTGTGATCATTGATCATTGAATGCGAGAATTTTGTTTAACATATGAAAGGAGGATTGTTGGAAAAAAAAGATAAATATTTCCAACACCTTCAATTTCCACGACATTCAAGAAACCATTGAAAACCAATGTTCCTTAGTGACATTTTTACGAGCAAAGAATTGGTTTTGTGATGGACTGCAGTCATGAGAATGCTAGAGGAAGAAACACAAACACGGAACAGTTTTTGTTTCAGGGTATAAAAATGTGGCAACCAAAAGACAGAAAGGTGAAATATGTTGCTTAGAAAAGACACTAAAATACAGCTTCTTTCTGTGAGATAGAACACGAACAAAAACACCAAAGAAAAATAATATTTAGAAGATCAAGTCCTCGGGCTTCGAATAGAGAGACAGATTCCACCAGCCAAAAAACATCAACCTCTGGATGTTTCACATAATGCCCATGAGCAACTCATTTTAAGCTTGAGAGATATTTTGTTCATAGAAAAGTGCAAACATTCTGTTTTTTATTTGATCATACCTTGCGTGATAGTTCACGCATATCTTTATACAGAATTTATAGAAAACATTTGTATTTTGATTGCTACAAGTGTACAAATGCTATTAAATAATCACCAAATCTTTCAGAAATAGATATTATTATATCCTTAAATATCTATCAAAATGTATCAAGTTTTTTAGGTAAATACAATTTGGATGTTTGTAAAATGTTTCCAATTGAAAAGACTCGGATTAAGCATTGAACTGTCTTACGGACATTAAAAAATAAATTGTAAAGTTTGAATTCAGAAGGTGAAATTTACCAAAAAGCATTTGATGTACTTACTGCACCAATATCTTCCATTTTGCATGAAAATATTTTCATCTTTTTCAGAAATTTTATATTTATCCATGTTCATATTTTTCTCATTTTAACTATCGTATGTAAATGTTTAGTGAAATAAATTACTTTTTGTAAGTTATTTATGAGGGAAATTAAGCTTTATAATAGGGATTATTAATTTAAATTTACAACTTTTTCATTTATATACATGAAAAATAAGTTATTCATATAAATTACAATTTTTTAAATATATTTATGAAATATTTTATTCAGGAATTTTGTATAAGCTACAAATTATAATGTAATTATAATCTACGTAAACTTGTATGAAAATTCAATGGCAATAGAAATGTTTTTATTTTAGTCCTGTTTGCGAAAATAATAAATTCAAAACCATGTAATTACAGCGTTTTTTTCCATTAAGTACTGTTCATTTTACGACACAAAGAATTTCTCAAATAATTCCAGGCAGGAATTTAAAATCAAATTCAAACAAACTTGGTGAGTTTCAATATCACATACTAGTAAAGCAAGTCTTTTTTTTATCTAAAATATAATAAATTTCTTTTAATATGTGTATCTTTGGCTAACAAACATCATACTTTAAGGAGAATTGGAAATTGATTTATTTTAAGCTAATTTATATGATTTTGCATTAATGGAAAGCTAATATTTATATATTTCTAAAATAATTGAAAAGTAATACGACTGTGATAGTCACCGCAAATGTCAACAGTTTTGTGGTGGCTAGGTTAAGTCACAATTTTCATTTATTTGCAAAATTTTATTTTAAATCTCTTAATAAATCAATCAAAAATAATAAACCAATGTGATTGAATTGCACTGGAAATCCTTGATTTGACAATGTTATATTACATTCATACATGAGCCTGAGCAATATACAGTTGAAAAGTTGATGTCGTAAAACCATGTGAAATATATACGTTTATCGAACTATTTTTTATGAAGCTCTTCAAAAGACATAAGTTATCAACATTAATTAGTCTACAAAACAAATATTACAATGAATCCAAACTTGTTGCAAATTCGCTTTTTCTCACTAAAATTTATTAAATATTACATATTTGTATAAGTACAGCACTTCTATCTGTGCCAAGCTTTTAATTAATTTCACAGACACAGGAGTGTGTACTTGTGTGTGTTTTTGTTTAATGAAGAAATAATTGATTTATAGTAAGGTTAATAAGTATAAAATTTAACAAGATTTGCTTATTGTTTTAAAATTGGAGTTTATATAAGAGCCTCATAATTTATGTATTTCTCTAGGCAAGCGCTATTTTCTATTTTGTTTCATATTAAGTAAATGCGAATAAATACATATATTGTGCCTGAATAGCTTATAATACTACTGACCTCAGAAAACAATGAATTCATAATTTAAAAAAATATAATTTCACAGTTGCAATTATTTACAGATATTATAATTATTAATATATATAATTTTATTTAGTAATTATACCCCAATCAATATAACCGGTGCTAAAAGCATATGGTTTTATCTTTAAATTATTTCAATCAAGTCTCAGTAATAAATATTTGCACTATCTTTTGTTAAATATCAAGTGAAATATGCATTTGCGTAACTATTTTAATTACTAATAATAACCTTATTTTGACTAAAAGTGTACGTAATAGAATAAGTAAAAAAACAAAAATTACAACAAAATTCCCAAGAAGAGTAGCAAAGCAATTACTGCCCGTATCATCATTAAGAACTCAGTTAGTCTTTGAAGCGACTGTTAGTTTGGCAATCAACAAGTAATCTAATTATTTCTGTCCTAGTTACCAAGACATATCTTCTATATAAGAAATAAATGAATTTATTTATTATGTATATTATTCTGGTGTCACATGCAATACTTAGGTATGAAAGAATTAAATTCTCATTTGAAAATTAATTTAGATCTGCTTATTTCTTTCTTGAATGAGATTTGTATCATTGTACTCGATGTTGTGTGTTGAAATAAAATGGAACATTTAGTTAATACTGTATACGTGCGTTTCTCTAATTTGTTCTATATTTAAGTATATTTTCTTGTAGTATTTTTTTTTAAATGTGCATTTAATTAAATTTTCCATAATGTTGTATTTCTAAAAGTCGTAAAAGATGGTAATATAGATATGAATTTAATAAAATAAAACAAATAAAATTAAATGGTGAATTTTGAAAATTTCATATTTTTATGATTCAGTCTAATTTAATAATATTTTATGAGAAAATAAGTACATATTTTTGATAAAGTACATTATTAGAAATGCATCGTGATTAACAAATATTATGAGACAAAATATGTAAATTTAAATTATGTAGCGTACTTTAAATATGCTAATAATATTTGAATGCATTTCATTATTTTAAATTTATTCTCTGAATTATTAATTAGTTTGAATTCAGTTTTATTCCTAAGAGTGTTAAATGTGTTTTAACAACTTTAGCAGAATATTTCAATACATTTAATTATATGTAACTAATAAATCATAACTTTCAACGCTATAAGAAATTTAGCAATAATAAACGTTCAGTGGAAAAAGTAAATCAGCCAAAATCTCAAATTTAACAATCACCATTGAATTCAATATTTTTCTTTTCTTGAAAATTTCACCTTTTTAAATGTTTAAATTAATAAGCAAAATTTAATGAAAAATAAGAAAAAATAAACAACTGGTTTACCACTAAATATTCTCCTAATGAAAATTATTGATATTACTCTGATAAAATATTATTGTGATGAAATATTATCCAATTTGAAGTAAGGTGCTAGAACATTATTCCATCAATTGGTCCATAAACTTATCCTTCCCCAGCGTTTATTTCTAAAGCATGCTTTAGAAATAAACGCTGGGGAAGAAAGGTTACGTGTTAATTTGGGACATAACCAGAGTCCTAGGTAAGAAAAACAGATAGGGGTACTGTAGGCCATTACGCACTTTGGAATGTCGTTCCTCAGGTTAATTTCTCAAACTCACAAATTTGAAACCTTTAAGTTTTAATCCTAATAAGAAGAGTAAATGAGAATAGCTTCTAAAATCTTGCTACATTTATTATATATTAGAATTAAGCCAGAAGTATAGAATATATAAAAGTAAGATATATTTTGTAAACACTCTTTGGACACATTATTGCTCACATATGATAATAACTATGAATGAGCATTTACTAAGTATTAATAAGCTGCATGACGCAAAAAACGTCAACATTTTTCAGACTTTATTGATTAATCATTATATCAATATCTTTTCAATATGCAAACTAAACGAATGTCTTTCAGAGAGAAATTACTCAAAATAAGACATGTGTTAGCATTATGATTGAAGTTTACACGATTTTTTTTATTTGTACTAAGAACACGCACAAAAATGTACTTTGTAATTTTTTTACATACAAAAATGTATGTAAAAAATATGAATTCGTTTATTTCCAAAAATACGAGAGGAAAAGAACAACGATTTTCAGAGCACCGTGCAAAATTCTTAACTTTGCTTTTAAAGTGTGTGAGAAAAAACATTAAGGCTATATAATAAACAAATATTTAACTGATAAATATTATTGCTATATGCAGCTACAATTTTTATAACTGAAATTTTATGTTTTAAAAATGAATCAGTAAAAGGAAAACTAAATTAAAGTTACAAGAAGATACAAATAGAAGTGTCATTTATTCACTATTTTTCGGGAATATTAAATAGTCACAGAAAAGGTTTGAAGCAAAACGGGTCGAATTACTTTATATAATGAAATATCTGAGAATAGAATAGAGCCATATATTTAGAATCACAACAAAAAGATTAAGAATAGTTTTTGAACTAAATTATGTGATTTTCTAGTATATATTTCATTTATGAAGTATCCCACGCGTATAAAATATCAGAAAACATTTAAATTTCTCACTATAATTAAAATAACAAGAATTTTTATAAAGATTAAAAAAATGTAACCAAACGCTAGCTATTCATGACTTTAGCATTTAGTTTTGAAATTTTGATGAAGAATTTATTTTAATGTAAAAACTTAAAATAAATGCTAAATACAAATGAAAAATATGTTTTACAGTTTTTATACATTACAGCTGGTGATGAAAATTTCTTATTTAAGTTAAGATATTTTTATCATCACAGCAACCATGTATAAATAAAGATTTCCGGTAGAGTAAATTTAAATTATGTATACTTGAGTCTAATCTTTTTAATTACTTTTGATTAACTCATCTTTGAGGAAACCATTAAAGAAGGTCAAAATTTGTATTATTACTAAATATCAAACCTTAAAAAATTTGTTTCATTGCTTTCGCATATTATTATAAATAACAAACTAAAAATCTATTTTAATCTGTGAAATGGAATGAAATATTTTTATTTTTATAATGTAGGCGTTTAAATTGCATTTAAAAAATCATAGTGGTGAAAACATGCATCCAAGTGACTAATAGATGGGCGTTCGATCCTTTATAATCTAATTGACAAAAAGTTGACAATTACATTATCATTCAACTTACAGTATTCTAGAAATATGGCTCTCTGTAGATTCTTTTATATACAAAATATTTTAAAGTAGGGTTTTTATCCTTATTTCAATTAAAATTATTCAACTTATTTTTCTCTCTTAGAAGAAAAGGTTTAAGAAAATAAATATTTCCTTCCAAAAATTCCGACAGAATCTTTATAAAATCCAAAATAATATATCCATCCTTCTCCACAGATAAGCTCAAACTACTAAATTATTCATATAAGTAGATTGACTTTAAATCCTTTTCTTAATTAGTGGCTTCCCTTAAAGTACTGTGTGCAGTTCAAAGTCAAATAGCGCAGATTCATTTTCTTTAATAGACCTACTGAGAATTTATATCATAATGTCCATTTTCATGAAATTGCCATTCATAAAAAAACTTTAAATAAGATTCCTAGAATATAGAACCTTATTTAAAGAAATATTCAGTATATAGAAAAACATTTTTAAATATGTATCTATTTAAAATTTTAAACTATTATGAAATTAAAATTATAAATGTAATTGTCATTTACTAAATTTGCAAAAAACAGAAGTAAAAAATATTTACATTTAACAAAATCTTCAAACTATAAACAAAATGTTTCTAGCAACAATGAGCTGAATCATATTCATGATTTCTTAAATAATCGGTTGATAAAACTAGAACTCAAAATGCTTTGGTTTACCTGTGTTTCAATTAGTGTACTATATTTTTGACAACTGAAGGAAAGATATATAATGAATATGCATTTTTTGGTTTCATGAAAAAAATTGTGAGCGCTTTATATTTTAAAGTATATTCTTTTTAAAAAATGAACTCATTTAAACACATTTTACCATAATATTTATTCACTTGAAATATTTTATGCTTCGAAATGATATCTTAACACATTTTTAAAATTCAACTTAGTAGAAAATATTAATCAAATTATTTGAAAACCGATTCATCGGGTGATATTTATATGTATTGCTTGTAAGCGCGTGATCAAAATTACTAATATTATAGATTGTCAAGTAGACATTGTCACATGATAACATAACTGACAGATACAATTTTTAAAAATGAGTTTCGATTCTTTGAGACTTTGATACTTAAGGTGATTTTTCTATTCACAGTACAATATATTTATTAATGAAATTATAAAACACTTCAATAAGAAATAAAAATGCATAATTTTACGTTTTTATTTAACACTTTATAAGTTATATTTATTTATATGTATGTATGTGTGTGTGCGCGTGCACGCGTGCAAGCAGAAATGTGTGTACTTGCATTAATCCACCGGGAAAAAATTTAGAGAATGCTAGAAAAAACTATCCCCAGAATGCCTTCAGCCTAGACGGTTCTGACCTTGTGTTTTCTTTCAGAGGTTTCACGTCTATCTATGCGATGGGGAGTAAAACGGAATTCATCGGTAAACGCTGCCTATCACCACTCAATAGACGTCCAATTTCGGTACACACTCATAAATTCCGGTCTTCTTGTCAGATGAACTACAATCAGCATATGTTATTGAGTCAGGCATCTTGCTTTTGAGACTTAGACCCAGCAACGTTAACTGAACATTAGTTTAGATGGCACAGTTGGTATCCACTTGGTTTATCTGTGTGATGATTTGATCAATGGTACTATATCGATGAAAATGAACACATCAAAGACATCATTCACCTCAGTCATTTGTACCACGCAGTGCACTACAATTACTTCCATGTCACTGATTTATAATGTTGAATAACATATAACGTTTACTTTAATCTAACCAGTATTTATAATGATTACTTTAAATAATTATGTAATGTCGTTACAAAATATTTATAAGCATAAGAAAGGAATTTTTAATTCTTTTAATATATATGCAATGAAGTAGCTACTTGTTTTCTAACATTTAATATAAAAATTAAGTAAGCAATCAATTTAGACTGCTAATATCATGCATTCAAACTTTTTGTGTGTTTTGGTTATCTCTCCTGGTGTACAGCAACATCAAACCAGGCATATGAGCCCGAACGCCTTCAAACACTGGAGCACAGCCTCAGAGCTTAAGACTAATTAGCATGTATGTAAACCAATGTAAGCCAAAATGAGGGCAGAAGCAGCTTTAGTTGCATTTCATTTTTGGCACAGGGGATATACTTTGTGGCCCGTCACATGACGTTGTACACACAAGTGCACCCACTTCAAACTCTTGCAGATGTTGTCGGATCATGCCTGTTGCACCCTCCAATCAGAACAGCATCGGCGTGATTTCCCGCATATCATTCATGTACAGGGGTTCTCCTCCAAGAAGAAAAAACATCTTGCCTGACCCGGGTGAGGGAGGATTCAAATCTTAATAAAGATAATGAAAACAGAAATAAAATTATATGTCAGATTAATTTTTAATAATCTGGCAGCTTGTGAGAGAAACCCTATTTCAATTTTTAACTCTAGTTCTTAATAAAATAAACATAAAGTTTAATATTCTACTTTTCAAAGAATATTTGAAAAAAATTCATCTTTACTGTAAAAACAAACGTAAATTTTGTAATTTTATACTTGATTCTATAAATCTATAACTATCATTCATCAATAAATTTATTTAATATTATGAAGACCACACAACTTCATTAAGAGTGTAATATGATTTTATCTATAAAATAAATTTATTACAAGACAAGATTATTTTATACAAGACAAGTTATTGTAAAAAAAAAAAAAAAAAAAATCCTTTTTAATTTCTAGTTCATTTTTCACTGTAATAATGTTTTTTCCTAACAGCTAGATTTTTTAAATGTTTACTTCTTAGATTCTTGAAAGTTTTTGTAGATTTTTAATATAAAATATTCATTGGTTACTGTAACATGGTTAAATATATGCTTTAACGGAACTCAAAATTTACTTATTGTAAAGATATTAATAGAGTATGAATTCATTTAAACATTTTAAGAAATAGAAATACAAGCAATTATAATAGTAGAAAATATGTAGATTCGCAATTATTTTCAGTTTGCAAATAGTGTCATATTTAAGAAAAAAAATTAAGTAGATTAATTCAAATTGTTTTGGAATAAGAGTAAATCAGAAGATAAGGGGGACTCTCTCTTTTCTTATACTTTAAAATATTTTAATTTAAATTTTACATTTAATTAGCTTTAAAGAAATATTCTCTTTAAATATAGCTTATTATTTATGATTTATTAGAAAATGCAAAATATTTGATAAATATTTGCAAATACCAAAAACATAAAGTAAACAAAAATTAAACAAATCATTAAAATATGTTCCTAAGTGTATGAAAAATATTCTTTAAATATAAAAGATGTATAAATAACTTGAATATTTTAAAATGAAGAAAATGCACATGTTTTAATATGGAATAATATCATGAATAATCATGAACTCCTTCTAAAGATCATTAAACACATTAATGGAATTAAATGTTTAAGATGTATGGTTATGATTTCCGTTCCAAAAATGTTTAAATCATTTCCCAATGGTATAATATTGCTCTTACAAATGGCTTATTTATGTTGATAATGTATGGCACAAATTAATGGTGGAAAGTAAATCTAAAGTTAAATGAAATTGGATCCATTTAGCACCAGTTTCAGAAAAATATGTTTGAATAAATTTGAAAAGAATCAGCGTTTTTTCTTTCTAATTTTGTTGATATCATCAGCCTAATTTTGTTGATAATTAATAGACTTGAAGGGAAATTCATGAACAAATTATAATTTATTGTAAATTATAGTTCGATTTATTAATTTAATAATGCAGAGACAGTTGCTTGAATTTTAATTGGTGCAAAATATAAATTAAAATAGATACCAACAATGAATAATAGCCTATAAAATATTGAATATTTTACTGTTCAATAAAAGGAAAATTTTAATATTTAGCGTGCTGAATATTTTATCTCTATTTTCAATATCTTTAGTCATCTAATTTCGTTGATTTTAATACTTAATCAGAATTTCTGCGAAAAACCGACAAGCAAAGCAAGTTATTTTCATTAAAGGGCGATTTGCTTTGGATATTTTGGGAACTACTAGGGAATTATGACTTAATATTCTATCACTTTAAGAAGATGATCAAAATAATATACTATTAAATCGAAACTTATTCACTGTTAGAATATATATCTAATAAAGGTTTACTAGGACAAAAAGTTTAAAAAATAACTAAAAAATAAATCTTCTGTTAATTTATCACTGCAATTTAATTAAATTTTCATGAATGGTTAACTACATACAATATAGGGTAAACAAAAATGCTCTTGCCGTTTTCACGTTACAACTGAATGAATTGATAATAAGTATTGGAATTTCAGAGTATGATATGGCTGAGACACCTATCAGTCAAGAATAGGAATATCAGTCGTTATGAAACCACTGATATTCATCAAATGTTGCTGGTACAGTAGTGAAGAAAAATGGATATACCGAAAGAGCTAGCCTGTAGATATTGATTTTACGAGTTCATAGTGGATTTATCAGTTGATGTTTTAATAAATCAAACTTTTCGACATAGTGTTGTGAATCAACGTACGGCAAGGCATTTGTTTCACAAATTCATGTCAGAAGTTTTGTTTCTCTGTGATGAAGCTAATGTATGATGGACTTATTCATCAATTGAGGAATTGCAACCAATGAGCCAAATGGTCTCTGAAGATATGTACTCAATTGGAATGTGAGCAACATACATTGCAACAGAAACAGTTAACACTAGTCAATCACAAGGGTGAATTATTCTTGGCCAATAATTCGAGGTCGCTAGTCACACGGGTGGCCAGAAATACCATAAAGCAACTTTGCTGGAAGACTTTGTGCCATTCTACTTATTTACCTGGACTTGAAAAATCAGATTACTCTTCTTTCCATTCTTTGGACAATCACATTTATAAAAAAATCCCTCACCAACGAATCAGACTTAAGGGAAGCACACATGGGCTCATTTAAGTTCAAAAATCCTGAGTTTCACCACAAGAGGATTGTGAAATTGGAAACACGTTAGCAGATTGTGTTGAATGTCAATGATTTCTTTAAGGAGTAACAATATGCTACATTACAAGTGGGGCAATTTCTTCTAGGTCATTGAAAATGGAAATAATTTTCTTGTTTATCATGTATTTAAATATTATTCAAGGCCGAATGCCGTCGTAGAGTAGCCTAATGTGAGAAGAATTCATATAGTTTTATTAAATACTTACCTAAATTTATTTTAGCAATTTAAAATGCTTCAAATATTATATATATATATATATATATATATATATATATATATATATATATATATATATATATATATATAATGAGTTTCTTACTAATGCCGTTTTTATAAATTAACAAATTCTAATTTTTAAAATCTTAAAATTTTAAGCATTATTTAAATTTGGATTATACATTTTTAGAGTAAACAATAACGAAATAAATGTATATTTTTATCAACTTGAAATTTTTGAAATTTACTGAACACGTTTCTTTATTATGTTTGTCCATTTCAGATTTGTTAAGAAACAAAAACTGTTGAAAATTAAAACTCATTTATTAATCACGATATAAGAAATTGTTACAATTCAAATTCAAATTATAAAACATAAATTAGAATGTATTTCTCTATTATATAATCTTTTACTTTGATTAGAAATATAATACCTTCTTATTTTATTTTAAATCACGGATTTTTTGGAGAAAAAATAAATTGATATAAATCGGAGGTAATTGAGCAAATTTAAATCAACTAGAAAATGTATTGATTAAAAAGTTCTTTTTAAGAAATAGAAATCAATTTTCTAACTTTTCTTTGTTCCCAGATAAATGATTTCCCAATCGTCGAATTCTTTTACTTCTAAAGTAAAATAAAGTAGAATATTTAAAGGGCAATTTAGATGTTTTTGATTTGTTTTATTCAATTGATCGACCTTCGAATAGTTGTTCCTCAAATTTTACGAAATATATTAATTAATCACATTTTAGAAGAATTTCTTAATTAAACTATCTTATTTACAATTTCTCAATTTTAAGGAAAATAATTTGAAACCTGGTGTGTCCCTTATTTTTTTTTGTTGTTCTTTAATGCTCTTACATATTAATTTTCTTACATAAAATTATATTTTTTCATATTAATGATAAAATGTCATAACAATAATAAAATTAATTCTGACATGGTACACTATTGGGAAATATTACAGTATAGAATTATATTGCTTCTAATTAACTATTACTTAATGTGTGAGAGAATTATAAAATTTAACCATTTAAAAATTTCTAATTATGAAAAATAAAATTAAAAGAATGTTCAATGCTTGTACGAATCATTTTTATCTTAATTATTCATGAATTAGAAACCATTAAATGAGAAAGTACTGAAACACCTGTCTGAGGAATCTAATTTTTGCATTTTTTTGTTGATTACTTTTTAGAAAATTGGTAAAAATAAAAAACTGTGCAGTCATATATTTATGATTCATTAATTAATATATAATATTGTGTGTGACTTCTCTATATATTTAAGGGTAATCACAATATTCACACTTAAATATTTAAAAATAATCATTATGATTGTGAACTATGTGTGAACATAAGCCTTTTATTTTCATTTCAATAAAACTAAGCAAGTCAATATATATGATACTAAATTTTAAGCTATTGTTTTATTTTTTAAACACTAGTATATTTTTATGTTGCAAAATAAAAAAATAATCAGTTAATTTTCAATTTCTTGTTATGTAGTTAGTTTTTTTAAATACATTTACCATGTTCTGACTGAGGTATAAAATAATATTTGCCTTGTTGTCATGAATACTTTAATTGCTTCTTCATAAAATTTCTTACGAATTTGTATTTATTGTAATGTGAAGCAATACACACAAACGGTTTTTCAAAGCATATGTAAAGTATGATAAGCCATATGGTTTTTAACCATAGAAACTCTTACAAGCATGAGGTCAACTTAAAGTTTTTCTAATTTTTCAGTAGCTAATAAAAAGTAATCCTATCTGAGTAGCTTCAATTTAAATTTTCTAAAAAATGCAATGATAAGATTCGCTGGCTTTTCTACTCATAAAATGTTGGTTGTATACGGTTATACCCAACACGTAGCAAAAAACGCAATTTTTTCTCATTAAATACTCCTTATTTTCATATTTTAAAAACATACTAAGCGTTTTCGTCACATAATGAGCCATTGAACAAATGTTTTATGTCTATATTAAAATCTTATTTATTATGATCAAATTGCCAATAATTTAGCCATATGTTATTTTTTTATTCTACCTTAACAAAAAGATCTTCAAAATCATTTATATTTAATGAATGGGTTAAAAAATTGCTGACTCATGAATAAATTTAATAACAATGGTATATTTTATTGAGTAAAATGTACTGTCAAATTCTATTGAAAAGCGTGTGAGTGAAATAAATGTTTACGCGAAACAAAAGGAAAAGAGAAAGTAATGTATGCATATGAACATATTCTCGAGATAGAGCTACTGTCCCCTCCGTATACTATAAATAACGTTTCTGTCATTCAGGGTCATTTATCAAAATTCCTCCTCTTGATCTGAAAATGTATTGTAAAGGATATAATGCATATATTTATGTTTCACGATACAAAAGCATGCATGCATAAAATATGCAGAATTGAGTGACAAGTCTTGAACAGAAAATGCATTTTTCATTTTGCTGGTTATGTAGAATATCATAAAATTTATATCTAAAATTTTTCACTAATGTTAAAAAAAGAGATGGGTTAAATTTCAGTTAAGCGTGTTAAATATAATAAGTCTTAAAACTGGTGAATACCTTAAATAAATTGCTTAAAATTTACTAATTGAACACATAGAAAGACTTATTAGAAATGAAATGACATTTTGAATTCAATTATAATTCTTAAAGGTGTAATATTATTAATTGTGTTATCAAATTTCTAAAATAATATATTTACAATTATTTATATTTATTTAAGTTACTTCGTCATTTATTAAAATACAATTTTTTTTATTGACTTTATAAAAGATGTAAAATTCTTTTTTCATTTTATGTTTATAATTGGAAAGTTGGAATGAATCAACACAAATCAGTACTTAAATCATAAAAATAATAAATGAAAGTTGAAATAATGAAATAGCTTTAAAGATTAAAATAAAAACCATACAAATGATAAAATGTAACCTTATGTAAAAATATTAATGAAATGTTTTGAAAATCGAAAAAATGAAAATCGGAAAAATAAGAATTAGAAAATCTTAGAAAATCTATATACGAAATCTATATATGAAATTCACCAGTTATATTAAAAATCACAACTTATATATATATATATATATATATATATATATATATATATATATAAGTTGTGATTTTTAATCATGATCGTGTCGTAAATTCAGATCTTGTTCTGTTACTCCTCTCCTTTGGACCTCCTAACGTATATTTTAGTAAAGGTGTACTTGTGTATTTAATGATCATTGATATATTTCGTATTTTTACCATTGTTTAAACATTGAAATTTCATAATTTTTAGGAAACCTAATTCTCCACTAATCAGAATTCGAAATCTATATATGAAATTCACAAGTTATATTACGTTGGCATTTTCCCACTCATTACTCAAAATAGATAGACCCTAAGTTTCGAATGTATTATTTGCGCATACTAATTTGAAAATGATGTCATAAAAATGACCTACAAAAAAAAACTTTCTTCAGAGTTAAAAGAACTATATAAATTGAAAATAAAAGGAGCCCCATTAAGTGTATAACTTAATTTATAATAAAATAAATTTTAGCATGCCTAATTCAAAGTAAATTATCATCTTTACTATTATAATTTATAAAGACACTTTTAATGATTTACTTATATTACTTGCTTTCGCAGTTATTAAATAATGCAGAAGTTTGTTTCCACTGAAATCAAAATATCATACAATTTATTGAAGTCTAGGCTAATAATGTAGACATTTTTAACTCAAACATTAAATGAATCATACTTATTTTCATAGCTTTTTAGGCTACTACCATAAAAAAATAATTAAGATAAAATATTTCTTTTCTATCAATATATTCATTCCTTCTCCCAAATTTTAATCTATTCTGATATTCTCGATGTTTATCAAAATAGTTCATTATGTATGGGTTTAAAATCCATTGTTTAAACATGCTGTTATCTATAGCTGTACATTCTAATTCTAAATACTGAATAATATTTAAAAGCCAACATTATTTATATTTATATTCCCTTCTCTTTAAACAGTATTCTTATAATTTATATATATACAATGATTCATGTATAATAAATGATAGAAATTATTAACATCAAACGCTTGATTAATTTGACGTGTCCGAAAATCGAATATTTTCTAGTCATTACTTAATTCACTTCATGGTATCCTTTGTGTTCGGATTGGAATCCCCTGTTTTACAATGCATAGTTATTATGTCTAATTTAATGGGAAATTATTGTGTTAGAAAATCCTTAATCCTCATGTTTGAAATATAATTCCTTTCTGGAACATAAGTATAAGCACATAATAGGCAATTTTAGGTGCGTTTACTGCCTATAAGACTTCTCTGTATGTTCATAAACGTTAGCTTACATCCTTATAAAACATTATACTCATAAATGTTATTTTCAAGAAGTGTATTAATGATAGAAGTGTATCAAAGCGAAAATTACTTTTCGTAATTATATAAACCTCTTTATATATTTTTAAAATTTTAAATATGCATTATTTTACTGATTTACAAAACTAGTTTCAATGAATATTATTTGTAGATATTATAATTTATTTAGAACTGCAAATTTGAGAATGCAAATGTAGATACGTTTGGGTGACATAGGCAAAAGAAAAATAATTTGCCTATAATTAATCTTTTTAATTTCTAATTATTTGTTTTCAAGATTATGTGATTGGTACAAATTTAAATTATTCTATTGACATTTTAATTTTTTTAAATTTAATTTGTTTATCCATAAATATTTACACGAAATAAATTTAGTAAAAAAATTGGACAGATTTTAATCTTTACATTTTTAATTTATTAATAATGAGAATGTAAGAATGCAATTTTCAGTATATCAAAAGTTGCATTTTCTTTATTAAGTATATAATAAAATTGCATTATATATAAAATACTTAAATGCGTAAATGAAGTGTAATTGAAATGAAAAATAAAATTTTCTATACACATTTAAAATTGAACTTAAGTTATTTTTTGCAAATGAACCTACTTGTCATTCTTTTATAAGAAAAAAATGTAGAGATGACACATACTCACATATATATTACTTTTAAGAATTTTATAAAAACTAAACAAATTTAACACTTATATATTTGTGTAGAACCATGCAACAGAAATACTTCAGCTATAAAATTCTTAACTTAAGCTAACAAAAGTGTAAAATATGTAAACATTTCACATAGAAACGTTATTCGTTCGATTATAGCGACTAATAAATAGCAAAATTGTTTTACAAACTGAAAGAATCATTTTAATGCATATTTTAATTAAAGTAAATAGATGTGTTTTTTATTTCACAAAAAAATTGCTTGGATTAACTCTTAAATCAAAATTTCTGGAATACAATTATATAGTTATAAAAAATGTATTTACTGCAATGTGGAGTTGTTGTTTTTTATCATTTTAAAGAAGAACATTTAAAAAAATTAAACCCTTGAATAAAAAAACAAAGTACAATTTGAAAAATTACTTACATAAATTTTTCTAACATCAGATTTTCAATTTTTCCGATACATTCATATGTATATTCTTATTACTATAGAATGTTTACTCATGCATAACGCATATTTTTTCTATAAGATTGAAAATACGTGAGAAAACGGTTTTGATAAATGATCTGCTCTTGCAAAGTGAGAAGTTTGATTTATACAAAGCATAAGCAACTGATTTTTTTTTTACTTCATTCATGTTTCACATATCACTACTGTTCTTAAATCACATGAATATTATATAGTATTTTACGAAAAATTTGTTTTCATTTTGTTAGGCATTTATAATGAATTTTTATAAATTCCTTATTAAACAAAAAAAATGGTAAATCTGTAAATCCCTCACAATGAACTACTGTTTTGTATATTTTTTAAATTGAGAAAGGTTTGTTCTTATCAAACATATCAGTTTCAATGACATAACTAGCTAAAAATTTAAAAGAACTTATTGTAATAATAATGCATGCATTATATAATTGATAGTAGATAGTTGTATATATATTTTATATATTGTTAATAGCTATCATCTCAAAATAGAATATATAAAAAATATCACCTTAAATATTATTCTTAGTTTAGAAATGTCAGTTTTGCCACTAGTTATTAAATACAAAATATCATAATTATATCACTATATAGATTTTAGAATAGTTAACCTTTTTCTAATAGGTTTATGTATGGAAAATAACAGTATACGTTGCTTACATACTTTTACATTCACAATTTGCTTCCATGATTATAATTTTTTAATTTTACGTACACCATTCAGTGCCAAAAATATATTTAGCATGCCTGCCAGTTTATTTTCATTCAGTATTGTAGATATCAGTAAGTTCAATTGATTAGATTTATCATATTTGAAGAATAATATTTTTGGTTTGACTTATGTATAAACAAAATACCATAGATACCTATGTAATTCAGAGTATAAAAAAACGATGTGTTATTTATTCAGCGCTTTTATTTTACTGAAATTAATTTATTTGTGGTGTGTGTGGAATCAGTTGATAAAAAATCCATTTGTGGATTGTGGTGGATATCAAGCTACTTTTTTCTTTTATATGGTTTATTTTTAAGTGTTGAGGGATGGATACTAGGAAGTATTTTGCACTTTGCTGAATTAGAAGACACTGAAAAAAATCCTTACTTTCTTTGATTTTGAGGGTAACTATGATGATGCTTCTGTTGATATTGTTTAACTTCCTCCCGAAATTGATATTGTTTCCGATAAAGAAGACTTTGACGACTCTACATTGGAAGACAACTGTCCCAGAGATGCACCCAGCAAAATAAAAGATTTTTCAGTGTTCTGAATAAAAATTTTATAAGCATAGACTATAATATCATCAATGTAACAAGAACTGCACAAAAACAAACAAATGAATCCTACAAAAATTTATAAGTGATATTTCATATTATTGGCATTGCATTTTGAAGAGTAATGTCATTTCTGTTTTAAAATGTAAAATAATTGTATAATATTATTTAAAAAAAATAATAGCATCAGAAATTTATAGTAATATTTTAATGAACACAGAATACAGCATTTTTCTTTTATTGATATTTATATATTCTAATAATATGGAAAACAAAAATATTCCTTTATATATTTAGATGACATATTAGTAATCAAGAAGAAGCATTTTTCGCATTATATTACGGATTTAGTTTTAATGATTTAGATAAAAAAAAACAAGTAACTGAATATTTTTAAATAGCTGAAGCGTTTCTTTTATAACAAAGGAAGACTTAAAAGATTGTTATTTTTCATACAATGAACATAGATATACAGTCCTAAAATTTCAGTTATATCACACTGATTGCTGGAATTTTAAGATGATTTCTTAAAGATATGAAATAAAACCGATTGAAAATTAAGTTGTGCCCTTCCTCTACATAAATGTATTAATTGTATTTGATATCAGATGGAAAAAAAAAACCTTCAGTTCCAGAGTATTCCCTACTGGTATACAAACAGTAACAAATTATAATAATTTTTTTTTTATATTTCGGAAATTAATAGAATTAAAAACGTTTAATATTTATTTCTGTTATATAATTTATCTTATTATTGTTAATCATATATTTATTTCTGTTATTAATTTTATTTTTAAGATAAATTTGAAGTGTGTGCTTATTATATATTTTTCGCAATTATTCTCCAAGAAAAAAATATTAGCATTTAAAAATTGTAAATAAAAATTACGAACTGCATTTATGATTCAATTACGAAATATATGATAATGTGAATAAAATGATCTTATGATGATATAAAATTTCGTATATTAAAAACTGCTCTCGGTGCAATAAAAGATTCCAAATTTTTAATAAACAATATTTCCTTTGTAATTCAAAAGAACCAAATTATTTTCCTTTCATCTGATGAAGTAAGTAAATGAGAAACATTAGACTGGAATAAGAACTGCAATGTAAAAATATTCTTAATCTCTTTCTGCATCTTTCTAATCAATAATAAAGGAAAACTTTTTTCTTTTGTCTCCTAAATAACCTAGCATATTATGTTTTATTCAGTCTCCAATTGCTTAATATAGTGTACTGATTTTCGAATTATCAAAACAATTCGTCTTTAATCTCTCATAATGATATTCCTTTGATATTAACGATTATGAAATATAATATGTTGAACTGAAAAACAAATATAAGTATTTAACTATTATTAATTTGTTATATATATATATATATATATATATATATATATATATATATATATATATATATATATATATATATATATATATATATATATATATATATATATATATATATATATATATATATATATATATATATATATATATATATATATATATATATATATTTTCAAATTTAAATCTTGAATTTGTAAATTTTGTTAGTGATAATTAAGTTCTAAAAATATTTTTCATAATTTTTGATATTACTCTACAAGCCAATATTTCAAGAATTTTGATTTAAATTATTTTGTGAAGAAATATAAAACATTTGTGCAATTAATTTATTAACTTTATTAATAATTGATTTCAGTACTGTGCATGTTATTTACAGTTTTGGCATGCGTTAATATATAAACAAATTTATATTATGCATTAGCACTCACATTGAGTTTATAATTTTTATACAATTTTAAAATAATCAAATATGAATTTTACCAGATTCAAATGTTCCCAGTGGATTATCTAATATGTGTAATTGGTCTATTAAATATAATCTGGGCCTTATTTTCTGTGTAGAAAATATAACATTAATCCGTATCTTTATGTGAATTATAAACATATGAGGGCCGTGGTAGGCAGGTGATTAGGACATCGACATTTCTGTTCGGACGGGTGGCATTCGATTCCCAATGCCGCCGAAGACCAATCGAGTACATGTGATATAAGTGCTCATTATATCTGTGGAATCGAAAGTCCTGTGGTCGGTCATTAAGCAGTTTCAATGGGTTACAAGAGCCTGGAGCAGTTGCAACAGCCTGGAGAAAAATTCTGTTTGGTAAAGGATCCTATGGTGGTGGCATCTATTGGCCAATTTAAAGATCAAAGTCGTACTTTACCTCCGTGGTGTTCTGATTAAAATGAAAGGTGCTCCCTATTGACTTAAATTCTCATAGCCAAGGCATAGTGAGCTTGGCTTGTCCAAATGTTCATAAGTAACAGTATAAACGTATGAAAATATTTTGTTTTAATAAAACAAGGAAGCTAAAAAATTTTAAGTTATTAAAAAATGTGAATGATGTCATATTTATCATTTTCTAGTAGATCAACTTAACTATGAATAACTCTAACATTTACTGCATGAATGTTTAAACACTGTTTAACATCTGAAGCTCACTTTGATCTAGTATCTGGATATTTCTCTTTAGATCAAAATGTCCCAACTACAGAAAATGAATTTTATTCTTCTGTATGTACTTCATTAGAGGTTAGTGGTTTTAAAACTATCCTCTTCAGACAAGCATTCAGATTATCCATATGTAACAATAGATTATGTGGTATAACATGTAGATAAGTTCGATGTCTATGAATATTTCTTGAAGGCATTTTAAGTAATATATTTCGTTTTCTTTATAACAGATTTAGACATATAGCCTTTATGTCTAAATCTGTCATATGTTTATACTGGTACTTATGACCACTATGCAGTATCCATATATATATATATATATATATATATATATATATATATATATATATATATATATATATATATATATATATATATATATATATATATATATATATGACTGAGATTCCTTCATCTCTTTACCAATCATACCAATCATACTCACTGCAAAGAGCAAATGGGTAAATCAGGTTTCACCCATTTTTAACTTTATACCATTAATTTTTGAAACTATTAATTATTATTGAATTCCCTGCTGCATGAAGTTCTGAACATGTAAATGTAGCTGTTTTGTTTGAAAATGTTGGAATTCACCCACAAACCAGTAATACATTACGGTGTTATTTTTTTTATTTTTATTTTTTTATACATTATTTATTTTATTATTTTCTCAAATAGAATACATAAACTAACTTAAAATATAATATTAATTTCTTTGATATCAATAATTTTATAAATGCATTATTTTATATGTAAAAATATCTATAAAACCAAGAGATGACTGAAAAATTAAATATATTATGGAAAACAATTTTAGAAATTTAAATTAAAGCATTCTGTAAAGCAGATTATTTTTGGTTTGTGAAAATACAGTTTTCTATCATTGAAAATATTTCTCAAGCTATAATATATTAAGCTTACGGATTTAAATTTATTTTATCATAGTATTAACTTTTAAGAATACGCTATTGATACCTCAAAATGTGACATTTGCTTACTCAAATAATTCATTTTTTAATTTTTGATAAAAATTTAATTGATATATTATTTTTCTTAATTTGGAATTGTCAAAATTATTTTTAAATTTCCAAAGATTATGAATCATATAATTTCACTATATTAGTAAGATTTTATACTATAGGTAAATTGTACAGTTTGTAAAATTTTCGCATATTTTATAAAAACAGATTTAGGATTTTACAATTATAATTAATAGTAACTTCAAACAATTTATCATATATAACTCATTAGTAATACTGCGTTATTATAGTTTTAATATATTATAATTTAAATTTGTCTTATAAAACAGATTATTCTTATTGTCATATTAAATATACTAATTTCCAAGCAATTAATTTTAGTTACACAATTCTTACTATAAAAATATACTTCAAAAACCAATGAATAAAACTTGCAATCATTTCTAGTCGCAAAATTTGTTGTTAAATGCATTAGAAAAATTTTTTTAAATATATTTGCTTATAGTTCAAATATAATTAATTTGAAGTATTTAGGAATCTTAATATACTGAAGTGTCATAACACAAAAATTAGTGGAAAACATTTTCAGATATAAAGCGCATAATTTCAGATATAAGTCAATATCAAGCGCATATGAACAAACTATTTCAAATTAATTTTGATTTATTATTGATTCATTGGAAATGATTATTACTTTTTTGATAAAAAAATCATTTATTAATTATTAGACATTTATCTCGTATTTAGTTCACATATTAGAAATGACTGCTTAATTTACATGTATTCTAAAATAAATCAAAAAGCATTCTGACAAAAAATGAAGAAAAAATTTTTTCGTCTTTTCACAGTTACAATTATTTTTCAAATAGGACTGTAGCAAAATTTCATATCTCATTTGTTAAATTAAGAAAAATGCTTAAAAGAAAAAAGAATAACTCGTATTTTTATCGTATAAGTAAAAGCAAACACTTTTCAGTTCAAATTTATTTTCACATATAATTTTCTTATGAATAAAGATTGAACTAGCAATTATTTTCCTGAAGTAAGCCGGTTTCTAATGTTCTATTTCACTAAAACTTTTAGGGATGTGCTCATTTTTATTTAAAAAAAATAAGTCATGTTTTTTTTTTCCAAAATGTTATTTGTTCAATGCTTATTCTATAGAAAATTTCCAATCGTTACATCAATTAGATTTTCAATTTTTGTGATAAAATTTAAAATTTAACAAAACAAAATTAAAAATTAATTGAAGCATAAAATTGCTTGCGAAATGAATTTTTCTTTTTAACACAGATATATACACACACAATATTCTATAAATATATATTATTGACATTATGAAAAAATTTGTAACAAATATTAAAATTATCACGAGAACGATATTAAGATATATTTTGAAAGCATATTTCGTAATGTATATTACATCAATTTTTTTAAAATTTATTATAAAGTAACGGAAAAAATTAAAATATAAGCTAATATTTTCATAAATGTTTGTCTACCTACAACGTATTGATATTTACAAGTTTTTTAGAAATTCGTTGAAATTTAATATTTGAAATAAATATCTGTAACGTTTTACAATTAATATGTGCATACCTTTTTCATTGGAATTGTAACCATAAAGCAAGTCATTAAGAAAAAAAATTGCAATACCACATACCATACACTGTACAAATTTAAAAAAATGGGGTAATTTGCTGTGATATGAATATTATTAAATTTTAACGCAATTATTTAAAACAACTGAGCTAAATAAGTTGTGCTTATAAGTTAGTTTAATAGCTATTATTTAAAATAAAGTACTTGTTCTGTTGGATTATACTATACACACTAATTCTGAATGTTTTACAAGGACAATATATATTTTATGGCTCCTGTTCAAAGCAACGTATTTCTGATTTTTTTTTTATGGTTATCAAATTACAGCTCTTAATATTTATAGTAAAACCTACTGCAGTATTCTATTTATAGGCAATCTAATATATGCTAGCTGAAAATTAAGGAACTGAAGAAGGCTATATTGACACTGTGGTGGATGTTAACGACAACTATGATTATCAATCATAGTTGCATATTTATATGCATGATGTCCGCATGACCATAATGATTTGCCACATTACCTCATCATGTATATTGAGTCATGGAATGGGTATTTATTTGTGAAAAAACACGTGTCTAGATAAATAATTTGCAAACATTTCCAGCAGCATGACTCTTCAAAAATGTAACCGGAATTTAACTGGATATGCTACTCTAAACTTTGGATAGCTAATAGGGGCGTCTAAAAAGTGATCAATGGTTATGGATATTGCAATATCATGATAATCGATTAAATTTGTTCCTAACTTCAGAATTATGTTGAACTCATTTATATTTAACAGAACTGCATGAACTCAACGTACATTTCATATCTACAAACTGACCTGTCACCAGAGTTCATAGTATAATTTGCCCTTCTGTGTTCAGTTTGAACATATCTTTTCAACACTGATGATATTTTGAACTATAGCCCTTAGATGTTTGCCGTGTTAAGAGTTTGACAATAAATTTATAATTGGCTTAAAAAAAATCTATAAAATGTTGAATTTGATAATGCTCAAACTTTCTACTGTCAATATTAATGGGATCTCCATTCGTTCAGGAAATTTATGTCTGTTTTCCAACCAAATTTTCATTTACCTTCTTGCCAAAAAATTTTTTAGTATGGTGGCCGAAAAAAACATCACACTCTTCTTTATGTAGAACTATATGGTCAGTAACATCTGGTATTGAATTTAATGTGTATGGACAATCAGTGTAAATGCTATCATATCTCTGTTTCATTCAATGAAAAAACACATAAATGGTATTATTGCTGCCAAAAGTTATTGTCTTGGTGACTAATTTTCTGGGAGTTATAGTTTAAATTTTTTAAAAAAAACTTAATAATTTATTTATATTATTCATAGTATAATATACATATCTTTCAAATTGAAACATCTATTTTCGAAATATTGTTCCCTGAGCATAAGGCAGAATGTAACCAAATGATTTTCATAAGGAGATGATACATAATATTATTATTATAAGCTAGAAGTATGCATCACCCTAATAAAAAACTCCAAAGATCACTAATACCGTCTCTACTTTAGTGTTAGATGTTGGTAACATGGTTCACTAACATTCTTTTTTTGGACAACGAGTATTATGCTGAATTTTACTTCCATTCAAATTGAATTTAAATCGTCATTTCAAAGAACATTCGGTCCATTCTTTGTTCTTCACATTTTGTGGTCAACATAAAATTTCATTCGATTTATTCATATTTTATCTGTGAATAAAAAAAAAAGGTTTTGCAATGAATCGATCACACAATGTAGTGGGTCCAGATCCATTTATATACTGTAGTGCAAAGTCTGTCAAAAGTCGTTGAAAGGCATTTTAATATCCACTCTTTTAATTGCTGGCTGGGAAAACTTTTCTTTGAAGTTGGTCATATTCATATTTCACTAGAGAGGAAATACAAAACATTTCAAGCCCGATTCACTACACACGTGCATGGTGATATCAGAAGCGTAAAAACCCACTGCATATTCTTCAACGAATTCTAAGAGTGATGTTCTGCACTTATTCCATTGAAACCTTTATTAAGACGGATTTTCGCTGTATGAGTCAAATCATATAAATCAAGTGTGTGTTATATCTTTTCAATACAATGACATTATTCACATCAATTTCAAGAATATACCAAAATTATGAAAACTTGGTATACCGTAAAGAATAGTGACTTTAAAAATATAAATATTATCTTGGTTTGAATGCATATGAATTTATTTCGAACTGCGAGGGCAGTAGATGAAACACTGAAAAATTCTTGAAAGGAAAACTCTTATAATATCAATCATCAATTTTTTTTAATTTAAAAATTGCGTACATATTACTTATTAAATGTAGTAACTGAAAATGCAAATTACTTATTTTAATCACAAAAGAATTTTCGGAAAAGCTTAAAATTTAAAATAGAGTTCTAAATATTCTACATATTTTTGCATAATATATCGACATAATATATATACTAATATACATTTATGTATACAGGAGCCCAGTTAATATTTATATCTTTATTAGAAATTATTTTAATTAGATGTACAGGAAAGGAATTTAAGGAAAGATTCCCAAATAAAGTATAAAATACCTTATAATATCTTTGACAAGTTCATGCAGTACCTTAAGTCTCAAGTGACTTTTAAAGTAGCACATATTGAAAATCAACAGCCCATACTGACGTTTTTACGAGCGAAAAATTGGTTATTTGAGAAGTTTCAGTCAGAAAACACTATCTAAGAAAGCAACCAAATTCTGTTAGAGAAAAAAAAAACACGATCGAAGATGAGAAAGAAAGAAAAAAGTTGTCTGGGAAAGGCGCCAAAAAGAATAAAAAGAAAAATATCAAAAGATAAACAGTATTTATAAGACCAAGTCCTCAGGTTCTTCAGAATTTAGACAGAACCTTCCACAAAAAGTAGCACAGCTTACAGTTGGAGTCCTTCACTCGAATCACTCGCAAATCATTTTTCTGGTGACAGAGAGAACTTTGGTAATCGATGAAAAGTTAAAACAAAATGTTGCGGAATTTATCTATAAAGAAGATAAATGAAATCATTGTTTACGTGAGATATTATATTCTCGAAATATTTTCAACAAAGCGTAAAATTTGTATAATTAGTATAAATCGTCAAAGATATAAACCAATGGATTATTGAAGTACACATTATTTTCAGTTTTATATATGAAAAAAAAGAAAGTATTCCTGAATCCAAAGTAAAAATTTGATATTCCAGTTTATAATTTGATCTAAATACCATTATCTATGTTAATGCTTTAATGAGACATTAATCCTTAGATTTGCTAAATGAATTATCTTATTTTAAATGTTCTTATTTTGCCTCAAAAATTAAGAAATTGTGATATACTATATTTTAAATAAAATTGAGTTTATATTATAATGAGTAAAATATATTAGGAGAATGTAGATAAAAAAGACAATATATATTTTAAATTTTATATAGGTTAATTATAAACGTAAAGCACGATAAATATTTTGAAAAATAAGAGAAAAATTAAAGATATATTATATTCTTTAAAAAACATACACAGAAAAAAAACTCATCTAAAACATAGCCGAAGTAAACTTTTGTTTGATTAACATACATTTAATAGATAATATATTTTTTATGTACATAATGTATATTTATTTGCAAAAAACGATGAACTACTGAATTAACAATTATCATTTTAAATGAAGGAATATATTTTATGGAATTTATTAATGAATTTGTTTTTTCATGATAATAATAAATTAATAATCATAGACAATCTATTGTTTTGAAATTCTTATGTGGCAAAACATGTTTTGATTTGAAATTTAGCCATATAATATTATAATCTATTTCTTGAATTTATATTATAAAAAATACAATATATAACCTTTTATATATACAATTCCAATTTTTCAAGATTATCCAGGCTTATATGAATATTAGGAAAATAAATACTACATAAAAAATTTGGTCTTCCGAGTCTTGAGAAAATAAACATATGCTTGAGAATATTTCTCCTTTATAAATATGCAACAACCAGTAAAAAGGATGGGCACTGACAGTCTCTACCCTACTTAATAGGATGAAAAATTCACCAGGATTAAGTAAATATGGC
This sequence comes from Latrodectus elegans, assembly GCA_030067965.1. Taxonomy (NCBI): domain Eukaryota; kingdom Metazoa; phylum Arthropoda; class Arachnida; order Araneae; family Theridiidae; genus Latrodectus; species Latrodectus elegans. The sequence continues at coordinate 51,749,381 of CM057820.1, forward strand.
AGGGGTATGTTGGAAAGAATAGAAAGATCATTAACATATCTACACCTCTTTCTTGTCATTGGTTAGGAAAGAAATATTTAGAAATTGGATAAATCTTAATAATATATAGTTTATGTGAGGTGATCAGCAGCTGTTATTCATAAGAGTGTTCCGTTTATAGCAGTCGCTTTTTTTACATTACAGCAGCTAAATATTATAACAAAAGACTCAGAAACATTAAAATAGTTGCTTCATTTCATGTTTCTGTGTCTTTTGTTCACAGAAAGTAATTTTTCTGTTAAAATCGGAACAATTAATTTTATTTTCCTATTTATTTTTCACATATTATCAATAATTTATTTTGACATATAGTTAAATTACAAGCTTATTCTGATGTCAGTCCTATATTAAATTATAATGAACATAAAATGATGATAGTTCTCCGCCAAAAAGTGGTAGTCTTATGTTAATCCACGAATATCTTCATAATTTTGAATTATTATTAAAAAAAAATTAAGATTAATAGATTAAAACTTCTACCATCAGTAAACCTATTTAAAGCAGTTTGTATAAAACATTTAAACCGCCCTAATTTAGTTATTAAATGTATGCTTAATTTCAAATTATATTTCTTAAATTAAAAAAAAATGTGAACATATAAATTGAATTATAACATTTGTAAGTTAACTGTGATACAGTTAATATACTTTTGACTTCATTATTTTTAATTTTATTTTATATTGAATGTTGAATTTGGTATTGAATGTTTTATCTTGAATTTTTTCCCCATCTGATAACACATGCTCATTACATACAAATTTTTAAATTATATGAATTCTGCAAACCTAATTCACACATTAATTTTTTACAATAAAATATGGGTCACTTAAAATTAAAATCATTGCAGAAGTTTCAGTATACAAAGAAACATATTTAATTGATTGAATTTCCTTTATTGAAAGCAACTGATCGAAAAAAGATAATACATTCTATTTTTAGACTCTTTACTGTAAACAAGAATTATACTGTAATCATTTCTAAAATCAAAAAATATTTTCAATAATGAAATATATATTATTTCTACAAAAATATCTCCAAGTGCACATTTGGCTATTTTGTTCTCCAAACTACAAATATTTACATCAAGATTTTTAACAAATGCGAATATAATGTAAAATTTGCAGTAAATTTACAATATAGAAATTGCTAGAAAAGTAAGCAAAGTGTAAACAAAATAGAGTAAATATAATGCAATGTAATCATTGATTCTAATGTATCCATTGAAATTACATCCTGAATGAAATCCTTTTGTAGGTTAAGATACCTGAAACCACAAAGTTAAAAAATAGTTGATACGAGTGTAACATTTTTATTCTATTGACTTAAACATTTGCAAAAAAAGTATTTTTTTTAATCAGAAATTAAAAAAAGTTTCCAAACTTTTAAACAATATTCTAAGATTCAAATTGACAAAAACTCATGCAGAAATTTTACTCTTTAAATGCATTGCATTTTTGAGAAATCGTATTTGGTTTCTTCTTCTGTGCTCACATTTCAAAATACAAGACTGACATGATTAAAAACAAAATATTAATGTGAATATTGAATCTATAAAATTATTTATCTACAGTAATCGTCAATTTATTTATATATATTTGAAATATAACATAATTTATTTCATACCCAGTGCTAATAAAATATAAAATGTAAATCATTATTTTAAATCTACACATAAACTTGTCTTATCCAAAATTGAGGTAAACATGAAGTAATGTATATGCTTGTTTTTACGAGCGCATTATGATCGATACAGTTTTAAATAAAAAATTCCTAAAATGAAATAATGATAGAGAGGTATTAAAATTATAATTTTTCTCAAACTTCTCCTTCTTCATAATAGCATAAAATACTTTGTCAATAACAGCATTTCCATTAATAATAAATGTCTTTATGAAATCTTTTCTTCATTCAATGATTAGGAGAATTTTCTCCAGTTTCCTTAATAAAGCCTGAATATCAAAATGTATGTGATAATATTTTTACAACATAATTCTCAGCCTAAATTGTCAAGTTCATCGAAGGTGCCTGGAATGTAAATTTCTTAAGGATAGTCATATTTAAATTAAAAACTTGCAATAGAATGTTTTTATGCTCGCATTTAAAGCTATTTATAGTGTTCCAATACCATTTTGTAAGATACGTGTGAGGGTTTGATTAAATAAAACTCTTCTACATGAATGAATAGACACGATTCCACATGCTTAGAAAACCCGGCATATTCAGCAACAGCAATGGAGTTAGTTGCTTATAATTAGAAGAATTAAGATTTCTCCAGTTGAAAATTCTACCTAAATTTTAAAAATACATTAAATTTTAAAGAAATTTTAAAAAATAAATGTCAAGAAGACGTTCAAGATAAGAATATTTCAAAAAAGTGTTTTTTCGTAAATGGAAATTAAATTATCCTTGTATTAAAGGAACTATTTTACTATATCACTTAAAATTCAAAAATCATGAGTGTTCTTATGTTTCCCAGTATTATATTAGATGTTCGAAAAGCCTAGTGCTTATTCTGTATCCAAAATTTTTATAAGAAATAAATATATAATTTATGAAAAATTATAAATTTTCTATTTAAATAAAACATAGATTGCAAAGAAAACCATTTTTTGTGTTAAAATGATTTAGTTTTACTGACACGTTTTCACTTAAATAAGAAACGTGTTGTGAATCTAGAAGAAAATAGATATGATTTTATTGAATTCAAATTAATGTTATAGAAAGCTAAAGATAAATGCTTTTGTTGTATTAAATCCCCAATCATAGGGAAACAAACTTTAAAAGGAATTTAGGTTTGAATTCTAATATAGATACGAATAATTTATGCGCACTTAATTTGAAAATTAGTTGTATATTAAAGTAAACTATCTACACAATATGTAATAAAACTCATAACATTATATGTTTCAGCAAAATATTAATAATATTAAATAAACTAAGAAACAATGTTGGAAAGTAAAAAACGATTTCTTGGCTATCAAAACAATTTAAAAGGGAAACTAGGAAAAGAGATGCTGTCAAAATCGTTATTTCCAGATACAGTAGTAATCTTGTTGAGTTGGGAGAGTTATGTAAGTGTCAGGAGAAGAAAATTGCGAAGCATCGTTTTTCTGATAGGTCTGATAGGGAAGTCTTTGTAATAGCATTTGCCATTTCCAAATTTTTTCACCATAAGCTAAGGAAGGAAGAGAGCTATTGTTTTATGTATACCCTAACTCTTGCTCACCATTAGAATATTAAATTCATTTTTGTACACAGACTTGAAAATATTCGTATGCAAAAAATGCTTATGCAATTTTTAAAAATTAAGGATTTTTATAAATTATTTACTAATATTCAATATGTTATGTATATCTAAGTGAAATCTGTTATATATATGTATATATTTTATATATTAAATTATATCATAGTAATATAATTAGAAATCCTTTAAAGTTATTAACTTTAGTTTATTTTTTCAATATTGCTCGCTTGTTCCTTGACTATGTAAAATTTAATTCAATTTCAAACTAAGATCTTTAACTCAAATAATTAAATTACTTTTTTGTTGTACAGTAATTACTATATTCTAGAAAGGAATTTCTCATTGTATTTTTAATGTTTTTCTGTTATTTTTAAAAGTTAGCTATTAGAAATTTTAAATCAATTTCAAGCATTTTACTATCATTATTTCAAGAAATTAAATATCTTTAAATAATTTTTGAAATGTTTCAAAAACTATTGTTATTCTTTATGGATTTTACTGTTATATTATACTGCATGCATAACTTGTATTTCCACACACCAAAGAATTTTATTTTAACCATGGTTTTTATTTTGATATATTAACAATTATTATATTGTTGTTATCTTCAATTTTCGCTATCTAGTATATTCTCATTTCAGTGCTAAAACAGGTGAAAGAGAAAGCACCGCTTTACAGTCAAAGAATCAGTGAGCATTTCATTGTGGTCACGAAATCGGGTTCTCGTAAATTAGCGGTAAACTCTAAGCAGAAAACCTGAATTGTGTAGCACCTACTGAGGAATCATTTGAAAAAACACGTTATGAATTCATCAATTAAATAATTTTAACGAAATTAAGTTGCTTTATTTATCTAATAATATTTGAATATTAACATCATATTAATAATAAAGCCATGTATAGGAATATAATATTGGTTACATAACGACAATTGGCAAAATAAAAATAAATATTTACATTGTATATGAATGGCATGGAAAATAAAGAAAAAAATTTTAATTTATATTATGTGTGTGTGTAATATATTATATATAATACTTAAATTCATAATTTAATAATATAATTAAGTTTATAGTATTATTATCTTTAATATATTGCATATTTTTCATTTATATCACACATAAACTTTTATGACATTCTTTTTATATTTATTATATACAATTAATATTATTTAAACTATTATTGCCAGTAACAGAAACTTCTTATAACCATTTCTGCAAAGCATGAGATCAAAAAAGTATACAGCAATAAAATTTATTCCGTAAGTACATTCAATGTCTTCTGCAATTCTATAAATTGAAATAAATGTAGGGTTGTGTAACATTTGTTTCATTAATTCTGTTTCTCTCCTGTAATTATTCGTCGCACGTGATGAAGTCAGCGAGGGGAGGGGGGGGTAAGAAATATCAACAGAAGGATTCCAAACAAGTGTTGCAGGAGCAATTACTGCCCATATCAACATTACAAACTCATTGTGTTATCGAACCGACTCTTAGCTAGCGATCAACAACTAATCTAATTATTTTCGCTCAGGTTGCCTAGACACATAGTGTAAAGCATGCAATCAATGCTTGAACATTTCCTGTACTTGTTATTCTGGTCTCGTACATTGAAAATAAACATTTCGGAATTCCGTCTTCGAATGGGAGTCATTTTAACAGAGCTTTATTTCCATTTTTCGGAAAGGAATTATATTTGATTCCATATATTTGTAAAATGTAATATTGCCAATTGTGAAATTAGAACTGCATTATTAACTGAGATTTTTTAAGTTTAATATAAAGTATTAAACTTATTTAAGTTTATTATTTTAAGTATTTGCTAAATTTGCAATGGATGTTTTTTTTAATATTCTCTGTTAACATATTTCCTTCAAGAGATTTAAATAATTTGGTGAATTGTAAGAATTAAAACATGGTTTTCACAGAAGTTTATTAAAATATCGTTATCTAGACACATTTATAATAAAAAATATAAAATTTAAAAGATAAAATATAATTGAAATTAGTTGAAATTCAAATTGCTTTTCTATAATCAGCGCAATAGGATACATTTAACTGAGGATTTTTTTTTTCTTTTTTTATATTCACCCACCTTTTATTTTGGATTCAGTGTTATTGAAACCATTTGAAGTGTAAATATACGTGCATTTTACTATTAATGCAAATATTAAAGTACATTTATATACATGTTTATAACATTAGATTTCAATAAAAATGAATTTTAATAAAGCACAATAAAACCAATACATGGTTTCATAATATATATTATATAATTCTAAATATCAATTAAACTTATATTCATATATATATATATATATATATATATATACATATATATATATATATATATATATATATATATATATATATATATATATATATATATATATATATATATATATATATATATATATATATATATATATATATATATATATATATATATATATATATATATATATATATATATATATATATATATATATATATATATATATATATATATATATATATATATATATATATATATATATATATATATATATATATATATATACATATATATATATATACATATATAAAAGCTTGAATGTTTATGTATGCATTTAATAACCTCGCTTTTGGGATACGATTGAAGGAAAACACGGCAAATATATCTAATTTTGCTTTTTACTTGGAAGTAAAGAAAATGTTTGCGTGTGTGTTCATAAAAATTGATTATAAGATTATTAAAAGAATCAAAATAATCACTATATATTTTTAATTTAAAGTATTTTTATTTGACGGTTATATTTCTTTTCTGACTTATCTTCTAATTTTCTGACCATATGATGATGGTGCATAACAAATTTCAGTATTGATAAAGTTATAACATGGAATAAAGTCCAATACGTATGAAAAAGTATTCTGGAAAGAAATAATCTCATAAAATTAATCTCATAACTCTCACTTAAAATTAATCTCATAACTCTCACTAAAAATTAATCTCATAACAGCCTTCAACTTTTTAGCTCTACCACGACGTTTTGATAAAATATCTATGGGATAATACATTGATATTTAATTTCATAATTTCATTTTTTGCATAAATTATAGTGTAAATAATATTGCTTTCTTTTATAATATATTATTAATCTTATTGTTGTTGTAAAATTGAAATATATATATATATATATATATATACATGTATATACATATACATATATATATATATATATATATATATATATATATATATATATATACACATATATATATTATGCATAAAGTTAAAAAAAAAAGAACAATTTTTAAGTGATCAATTTGGCAACAATGTTTAAAATTAACATTAGGGAAATTATTTTAAGAAGGAAAAATTTCAGTTATTTAGGCTTTGAGCCACACGGCTCTTAAAAGAGAGCCTCTAATTAACGAAAGGATTTAAAGTCAATCTTCATTTATGAATAATTTAACACTCTGAGCGCACCAATGACGAGTGGTGGAGATATTGCTTTCGCAGTTTCTTGAGATCCAAAATGAGTTCTGCGAAAAGATGAGTCATTTCTTAAGCAAACCAATAAGAAATTGTCTGGATTTCTTTAGTTTAATAAAGTACTTATTTTTGTGAATAATTTCTCTTTAGATATAATATTTTAAACAAAGGTGTTGTAATATTGTAACAATGCAATATGTAGTATATTGTTATTTAAAATTTAAATGTTTGCATTGCAACAAAAATTTG
>CM057820.1:51761385-51846385 GCA_030067965.1 Latrodectus elegans
AACCTATTTGTTAAGTTGTTCATCCTTAGCATTTTAAACTATTTATAATCTCTTAAATATTAGCCTCAGTTATAGTCAACAATTACTGTCTCACAAACCAAACCACAAATTATCACCTATTATTTATTAAAAGATTTAGTGATTTGTATCCTAAATGTTAACCAAATTTCAGTCTTTGTCTAATGTGGGAAGTAATCGCAACCAGCTGCATGAATAAATCTTCTTGTATTAAATTTAACGGTAAAAATGTTTAAATTTTCAGTACATGATATATTCAAGTGTCATATTTAATTAGGGTTTAAATAATTGGATATTTTTCTAGTGAAGAAAATATAGAATCATAATAATAAATTTATACTTTCTTTTCGAAATTAATTTTATGCCTTATTTATTCAAAAAAATAACATTGATTGTTTTTTTTCTTCTGCTTTGAGAAATAAACTTTAATTTCACTATCAGTAATAATTATCATAATTCTAAGGAAAGTTTTTCAGGCTGCTATGTAAATATAACTAAATAATTCCTTGAAATGCGATACTGTATTTAAAGTAGCTTGTAATATATTTGCTGTTAAAATGTCAGTACTTAATACAAGAATTTCATAAATTAATTATTCACACTCATGTGGGATTATATTTTTAATAAACGAACAAATGTTTTTAGAAAGAACTATTTTGATGTTATGTGCATAGTTTTTCATTTTGACAGCAAACACATATAAATAAAAGTTAAAATTTTATTAAAATAGGCGAAGGAAAAGCTATGGCAAATAAAAAAAAATCACTTAACCTGAAGAAAATTACTACATAAAATTTGATACTTATACTCAGAATTAACGTAAACATCTCTAAATTAAATTGAAAATAGCTTCGTAATTTTATTTATTTAGAAACGCTAGGCAGTTCTTAAGTAGTGAACTTGTTTTATATTATATTTACATACATATTTAAATACAAAAATGCAGATATTTGGTTACAAAGTCGTAAGATTGAATCATGATTTCATACTAAAGAAAAATCTGCTTTAATTTAATATATAGCAAAGTGGTTAAGATGAAATAAATAAAAAGAAAACATAACACAAAAATAAAAATATAAGTGAGAAATGTGGAAAATATATATTTAAACTAATATATGTACTTATATTTTCTTGTTAAAGCAGATTTATGAATCAGATATTTTTTTTCAGTTATTAATATTTGTAAAGTATTAAATAGCAAGAAAAAAGGCAGTCTTCAATTATAATTAAATAATTACATCATTCGACGCTTTCAAAAGAAGTTTTTTATATTATCATTATTAATATATAGCGAATCATAACGTAATTTTTTTTTAAATATTTCTATAAGATTACCACATTTTAAGATGGATACACTAGATACACACTTTCGTTATGCCAAAGATATACTTTCGTTATCTATGGAAATAACTTTAGCATTTTTGAATAGTGATAAATTTTTTTCTTTATTTTTTGAATTTTTTAGATGCATTTTACAGATCACAACAAAACAATTCTAGATCATAACAAAAAATAAGTAAATCTCTTTATGTATCTTCGAGCAATTGCTTTTTATATGAAGTAAATACGAAGTAAAACTATATTACAAAAATTATATTTACTTTTATGTGGAACATGTTAACACACAGACTCATATCAGCCCTTATTATCTTGGGTATAAGTATTTTTATTCTGCAATACAAACTCCAATTAATTCTTCTAACCTAAAATATGCTTATTTAATAATAGGATAAAACATAAAAATCAAAATTTTATTCCTTGAAATACATCGATTATGTAACTTAAACAAAATTTTTTGTTAATGTATTCCATATAAACACTCACTGCAATTTTAATTTATTAAAACAATTATTTAAGACTTTAGAAATAATAATATTCAAAATCATTACCTTTAGAATACCTTTTTAATATTCAAACCTTTTTACCTTTACCTTTTTAATATTCAAAAATCATTACCATTATTAAACCTGCAATCAAGTAACCATGACTACATTATTATTGAAAAGGTTAAACACATGTTTCAAATATATAAATGTTAACATTTATTTTCATAAAATTTGAAACGCCTTGCTAGAACTTAAAAGTCTATGTTGCAAAATAATTAAATATATTAATAATATTAAGCAAAATAATTAATAATATTATACAAATACTTGAAATAGTAGAATTTAACTTCTTAATGTGACTAATGCCGAAATTTCATATCTCTGCAACTCATAATATATATTCCCACTGAGAAAATCCTTTAAGGTAAATTGAAATTTTGATGGCTTCAATAAGGACTCTTGTAAGTGATATATTTCTTCTGTACTGAAGGAGAATTGTTGATATGAAAATAATTTAATAACTGCAAATCCAATGAAAGTGAGAAAAGTTGCTGACAAAAAATAGTTGCATGACTAAATACTTCAAAAGAAAATCAGTCGTAAGAATATTGTTCATGTAAGCATAATAAATTGATATTTAAAAAACTTAAATATTTCCTTAAGTTAACTAATTTTACAATTAGTTATTTTACTGTTATCATTGATAAATTGAAGTTGTAATTTGTTTCTAGGTTGCATATTGTAACAAAATAAATTCCATGAATTACTACGTTTCTATAAATTTAAATTCATCGAAACATTTTAAAGCTTATAAATGTCTTAATGATCAATATGAGAAATATTTAAAATTTATATGACTATATCATGCTAAATATCACTTGTTAAATGTATATTGATATAATATAAATTCAATTATCATACTTTTTTACATAATAAAGGAAATAGAGATTAATGTATATAAATGGTAAAAAAAAATATTTTAATTCCAGCAATTTCTATAAAAAAAGAAATTTCTATTATATTCATAAACGATTAATTATCTCTGTGTTATATGCTTATAATGTGAAAAATTATGTTTATTAAGTTTAAAGATATAATTTTATCGAAGAAAAAGCAAACATATTAAATAATATAGTTATGATTTTTTTCCTTCCCTGTTATTAAAATAAATCGAAAACAAGAATAGGAAAGCACTCTTGAGGAAACAGCTTAATGAAATTATGAAACATAAAGCTGAAAGCATTTTAACTCGTCTAGCCATTTTCTACTATTTGTTTATTTTTCATCAAATATACTCGAGGCAATTACCAATAATCATGCATTTTATTTTGATTTTTATATGTCTCTGAAGATTCAGTGTTACTTAATTCAATTTCGCAAATTATTTTTGCATCTTTATAGTACATAGTTCAAATTAATCAAGTTAAATATGCATATGAGCTCATTTAAAGTTAATATGTATTGAAATACATATTTATATTCTTATATGCAGTAAACATTTTCGTTTAAGTTTGATTTAATCTCTAAATTACATCATTTTGTACTTAGATTTGATGATGCACCTATTTATACAATTGCTCTTAACTAATGATTTCAATACGCTTTTACTCAACAAATTGCTTTATATTTCTTTTAGAATGATACTGGTAATTTTGGTTACTGTCGGCAAGCATTATCGTTGTTGGCTCTTCTTTTGTAAGAATAATTTACAATTTCTGAGCATTTTAAACGTTCGTTTGAAGCATAATTGCACTATTTAATATAACTTTTTATTGTATATAATATGTTCAGCATATTTACTCTTATAATATTAAACAATTATTTTAACTTCTAGGTATCAATTTCTAAAAAGTTGAAAAAAATTCAAATTGCAAAATAAAAAATCCTTATGCATTGTATTGTTTTAAGTATATTTGTGTTATCTAAAAAACTAGAATAATAAGAAAATATTAATATAATTTCTGCTTTATTTAATATGTGAATGTTATTTCTTATTAAATAGTTTAATATGTTTATGTACAATGTACACAATAGTTTATATAACAATTATCTTGAAGTATAAATTTTCAAATATTTATTTTTTTCAAATAAATTTCGATTTTAAAATACAGAAACTAATTAATTTTTGAGTAAAATAGTCAATTAATAATTATAGCACATAGGCAAAAAATAGTACTAATCGTTAAATTTGTGGGAAAAATTATATAACTATGTGCGTCAATTTAATTTAATATACTTATTTAAATCTACTTGAATATATACTGAGAAATATTATCATCACAAATTTTATTTTTAGAATTATAATAAACCCAATTAAAAATGATCAGAATGTATCTTTATCATCTAAAGAAAATGTTTAGTAAGTGTTAAATTTTCTTTAACAGTTTGGAAAAACGTTAACATTTAGAAAGTTAGTATGTTTGTCATATGAATATATTAAATGTCCTTTTCCAGAAAGTTTTCCATAAAAAAAATAATCCATTTAAAAGTATAGTTTGATATTGATTTTGCAAACACCTAGATTTAGTTTACTAACATTATGACTACTTTACATAATTATTGAGGAAGTAATTGTGAATTCAATGGTAAAGATGCAATTACATCATAGAAAAATAATAGTAAGCCTTATTTAGGAAGCAAAAAACAGGAATTTATTTAACTTAAATAATTAGTATACAAAATTATTAGTAGTCTCAGATTTTGTATGTTTGCACATTATATCAGTTATTATTAAGCTTTTACCATTTTCCATTCAATTGAATGGAAGTATTAGGATTACCAAAACCAAAGTACTGAAAGAATACACATATATAGAATAAGAAAAAAAACTTATATACTAGCATTATGTTAATTGCATTTTCTTGTTGAAATAGGATTGTAAGAGAAATCAGGCGAAATTAAATCAAACTGCAAGCTGCTTGACAAATATTATTAGTTGTTGGAAAGTGTCATTGAATTGACTATTATAGATGTATGATAATGAAGTATAATTCCACTTATATCCCTAAATTTTGGTGTTGAATCAGCATCACAACAGATAAAATAACAATTTAACACAGTTTTTTTATGTCGTAATTAAACACTAATATAACCTTCAGAGATGTTTAAACTATAGGAAAAATAAATGTTTGCCATAAAAAATAATGTTTTTGTAATTTATGTGAGACAGGAATTGTTCAAAAATAACATAAAATTGAAATTGTCGTTTCATTTCAATCAAAATATTTATCTTTCATGGGGCATGTTTCCTAGGAAAACAACCAGCATTAAATTTTCTTACAAGGTTAATATTAATACTGTAATAATTCAACAATCTTGACTAATATAAAAATGTATTATTTAACCGAATACTTATATTTTAAATTCCTCACCTTATTCCTGAAATTGGAATACACTGAAATACCAAGAAAAAGCAAAATATATGATTTTTTTATAATTTTATTTATTCAATAATGCCTTGTATAAGTTTTAAGAATACAAACGTGTGATGATGTATATTAAACATGTTATTTGATAAGAGTAGCATGTATTTTATATCGTTTCACCTTTCTTCTTAAGATTCTTGAAAAATTATCACTTTATTGCTTAAAGCATTATAGAAGTATTATTATATATGTAAAGACACATATATTAAGTAAACATATGACTCATTGAACTGAAGAGTAGTACAAAGATTTTCATTTTAAATCTCACATTTAACTGTCTAGTACTTTTTTATTATTATATTTTTTGTACTATAATAGTATAAACAATTTTCAGTTAAATAAAATAATATAAAGAATCAGGTAAAATAAATAAGAAAACAAAAGGAATCAAATAATTGTTGACTAAACTTGCATACATGCGTACTTTATTTCTGTATAAAATTCTGTAAAAATCAGATAGATGACATTTTAGATTGAAATATATGACCGTGCATAAGAAAGAAAAAAAAATCTAGTATACATAGAATGTCCCAAAAGTATTCTGGTTTTTGTCTTGTCTACTATAAATCCAATTTATGGCTACTGAGGTCATTTTTCAATACATTTTATATATGTATGGATAAGCATAAAAAGGAGAAAAATGACTTCAAGGAGGAATACAGAGATATTTTATTAATTTATTGCTTCAAGTAGTGGGGAAAATAACTGTGAAACCTGGTATACTTTCCTTCACTAGAATCATAAAAAATTATTTTGAAGTAACAATTGCTTTCTAAGCAAGCATCTCTAATGTAATACACACGTTATTTTATAAAGTAAAGCATGGATTAGTTAATATGTGAAAATGGTTTTTGCTCTAAGAAAGATATTAAAAAAATGATTATTTTATTTCTTTATTATTTTCGTTACAAATAAATTTAAATTTGTAGAATTTAGATATGATAATATTTGTAACAATGTACATATAACATCTTACGTTGCAAAAATTTAACTGAGCAATTATGCTAAAATTTGAAAAAGAAATCTTAATAATCAGACGGAAGAAGCACTATTTTCAAATAAATTAGTTAAAACTGCATCACCTTTTATGCATTTAACAACATAATGAAAAACATAACATAAAATATATACAACAATATGTAAAATATCCATTTTATTTTTAAAAGAAACATATAAATAAAATACATCTTATAAATAAAAACTTTTAGATTGCTATGCGTTAGATCTTTCATGTAATAAAGTTAGAACTATTTCACGCAGAGAGAAAACATGATTTTCTCCCAATTTTAAAAAGCATAATAAGCTGAAAACAATTATTAAATCAAATGCTACCGCAACAAAGCTGAAACAATTTTTTTTAATAAAAATGGTTGCGAATGCTCTATTTGCCTTTTGAAACTATGCAAATTTATTCACTTGAACTTTGTATGAAATTAAATTGATGTAAGTTTCAATCGTGACAATTAAAGATTCCATTAAAGAAACTGTTACAAAAATGAACATATTCTTGCGCCTCCTGAACATACTATTTTAATCACCATGTACACCTCACTTAAGGAAATGCAATTTCTGACTATATCTAATTAGTGACTAAAATCATAGAGTGGTATGTAAAATAAATTGTTAGTTGTATGTTTAGTGGAAATTGGTTGATATATTTTCAACAATGAATCAAGCAACTAAAACACAAAAAAATTGGGATCTAGGTTATTCTATATTTTTAAAAATGAAATTGAGAATTAAGACAGAGGAGTTTGGTACATAGAGCATCGATTCTTGTTCCATAATGTATTAGATTTGAATTTAGACTTCATACAAAAATATTTGAAATAAGAAACAAAGACTTTTTTTTCAGTTTAAGAATGAAATTTTAACAGTATAGTGATACTTTGCATTAAAAATATATGACAGCAGAAAATAGGGGCAAATATTGTTATAAATATATCATTAAAGGAAACAATTCAACTTGACTCGTAATTATGTCTTCTCTCAGCCTGAAACAATCTTAATTAGTAAGAGGAATTCTTGTAAATGAATAGAAAAATTTAACGGGTACTGTGAATTTCGGTAAATGTAGTCATGTAAAAATGTTTAAAGTGTAAAAAATCATTGTTTGATAAAGGTTTTTACTCCCTGACTATCTCAAGCAGAATGTTATCTATTTAAATGCAAAAGGAGAATACATATATTGAAGTACAATATTTGAAACTATTTAGTAATTCCTTATATTCAAATTAAAGTAACATAAAACGTCATGTAAATTTTGAAGTAACATTGTGGAAAATTTTGTGTTGATCGGATAAAAATAACTTCCTTATAAAGTTTGGCATTCTCTATTTACATATTCTAAATTAACTCATGGATAATTAATATAATTTACAGTTAAAAAAATTAAATTAAATGTGTGTGAATAAGATTTGCTCAACAATATATCGTTATTTCTATCATAGTCAAAATTTTTAGTTGGGAATATTGTATGACAAAAGGGTTATGTAATAACCAGAAACAATTTTTATAAATACCACTACAGAGAGAGAGAAGATTACCTAAATTATTATCCTAAGTGTTTAACAATTAAATTTAGATCAAATTAGTTGTTAAGAGATAAAAAATTCAACAGTATAAGTTGAACCTAAAACGTTTGAGAAACTCAATGATATATTTTTATGAAATCGTTTTTATTCCGACTAAAGAAATAAAACATTTTAGGTCTACAATGGAATCACAAATTCTTGTCCAAAAATTTACATCTGAATTGGTAAACGACTTTCCCACAATTTCATGGAAAAACGGTTTGTGAGAAACAAAAATAATTATGCAAGGAAACAAATTGTTTTCTAAAAATTCTCAGATGAATTAGATTATTTATAACAAATTGAATATTTTTATTTACCTGGTTTATAAATGAACTAAAATAAAAATTCCTTTGTAAATTTATTAATTGTGAACGCTGATAACAATTTTAAATTTACCGGATTTAAAATAAGATTTCAATATTTTTAAAAAAATGGTAGAAGTTTATTTCTTTTTCTTTTCATATAATATACAAGTAATTATAATTAACAAATATATATCTATAAAACAGTAACCATTTTATTTTTATCAGTATTATAGAAACTAATTTTACTTCTGGAGTACATATCATCAAAAAATATTAAATTAAAATTTTGAACAGAAAAACTTAAAATTCTAAGTTATTAAGATTTAAGTTTAGATATTATACGACACAAAGATAACTATTCCAGACAATGCAGATCCAATCAACCTTTGCCTTTGTAAAACTAGGTAAGAGAATGTAAAGAATTTTAAACCATACAGTTCTTTTTTTAAAGCACATTTTTTTTATAAAATCATGTTTTATTATGAAAAAATAAAGTACATATATATTATTAAAGGAAAATATTTGCTGATTTTTACTTTAAATTTAAAGATATATTATTTTTCAAACATTATAATAAATAATTACTGCATCATAAGGGCATTAAAACAATTATTTATCATAAATATTTAGTCATATATTTAGAATTATAATGATAATTTGAGTTAAAAAAACAAAACAAATGAACGATATAATTTTAGTATTTCCTGTCTTTATATATTATGAAATATATATAGTAAATATACTATGCCTGATGTCTATGAAAATAATCAAGTTTAATTTATTTTGTTATTATTTTTTTACTTGATCCTAAGTCTTTATCAATAATCTCCTTTATCTTGGCTTTACGCCCAAATAACTTAAACGGATCTCTATCTCAGAAACAACAAATTAGTTTAGATTATTTTCTGATATGCAAGTAAATACTGATAGCATATAAAAATGTGATTGGTTTTTATGTATTTTTAAGCAGAATTTTCCATACTATCGCCAAATTTGAAATAATAGCAAAACTGAAATTCGAAACTATCAATAGCTTCAAAAAAATTAAAAGAACTAATAATTATATAAATTTTTAAACTAATAAACTCTGTGTGTTTTTACAGAAAATTGAATTTTAGCTTTTATTGGTTTCTATTCAATGCATTTTGAAGAGAATAATGCAGATGAAGTTAACGAATAAATGGAAATAATATTTCACAAAATTCTCTGAAGAAATTTTAACTTATTATTTTCTGAAAAATATTGTGTTTTTCTTATAATATTAATAGTATATGTACCATTTGCGTAAGGCACTGTAGTCTTGGTAGACATCTCTAATAATTTTATAATGTTAAAATAATATTTCATTTTTAAAGATATATTACCTTTACAGTTTATTTGATATCTAAGTTTCCTTAGGTTAATATTTTAAAGATTTTCTCTCTAACTTAAAAACAAAATTTAGATGAATGGATAGCTCTTCTACTTCTATTTTTGATATATATGCTAAATGAAAACCTTTGATGTGCATGTTTGCAAGTGCTCTTGCAACTTTTAAAAATATATGATCTGTTTGAATAATCTCTCATCTGAGGGAAGTTATAATAAAGTGAATAACCAATCTACTCTATCAAGTACAAGACAGCCTTTTTAGTAAACTTAGTCAACATTACTGTAAGGAATATAAATAAATACAGTTTCTGACATTTCTAGAAGCACATTATAACATAAATGAGAATAGAAAATCTCTAAAATTTAATATGGGGAAATAATATTAAAATTAGGATACATATAATGTTTAAATAAATGACTTTATTTAATCAGAGAAATTCAACAATAGAATATTCTTTGCATTCATTCATTGAAGACGTATTACTTAGTGTAAAATAAATATCAGGGAATGTTATTGTTTGATGTGCATGATCTTTAAAAATAATTAGAGGTCTTTTATTATATTTAACTAGTGAAGACATGTTCTTAAGTTACAGTTAATATGTTATAGTAAAATAATAAGATACACAATCTTATGCAAGATATTTTCATACTGAGCAAATATATACATACATGTTAGTGTAGGTGAGCCCCAGACTGCGCCTTTAGGGTTAAATGGTTTGGAACAACACTCCCCCATCACCAAATACCTCGTCATTTTGAACCACGGTTAGACGACGAGGTCATACCTGAGCAGGCATCCTTCTCTCCACATTCATGCCACACCAGCGGAAAGACTTTAGCCGTCACATACTAACGTTGTAACGTCCTCTACCCACGAAGCTACAGCAATCGTGGTCACCCTCCCAATCATTGCCAGTTGCTAATGACGCTTCATTTTGCTGATCTTACGGTAAGTGGCGTGAAGCTACTCAGCCACTGGAGATCATATATAGGAGAATTTTCTGAGTGATACTTATACATTTCTTATTAATACTATTCACTTTATTTTTTATTTTCATCGGTAGATTTTCTAACTGTTAGTTTAATGGACCAATTTTATTTTGAATCTGGCCTAAATCTGTGACATGTATATATTATATAAAATTATATTATTATGTAATATTGAATAGTGAGAGAGTTTAGAATGCTTACTTATTTTAAATTAATTTTTAAAAAATCAATTAATGAGAATTTCGGACATAGTTAATAAATTAATAATTAATTAATTAATTATAAAGTAATAGTATTAATAATTAAAGAGTTTATTGGTTTATGCAAAAGGGAGTTGATCAATATTTTTTAAACATCCATTCTACTGTCCAAGCATACATTTTCCCATTAAATTAATATTAAATGCATAATTTGTATAGGTGTATTTCTTTCTGTCTATCTCCAATTCAAAAATTTTAATTTCTCTTATACTAGAGAAATCTCCAGATGTAATTCTTGAATATATATTACCTGCTCTTTATGATAAACAATCCAATTCATATCAAAAAATGTAATTCTTCCTGTAATACGAATCAAGAATATTTTTGCTGACCATATCACTTTAAAGTTACATGAAAAAGTCTCTGAGTATAACGTAAAAACATTAAAATGTCCTATGTTAAATTCTTAATTATTTTTCACTATGACTTTAGTAAATACAGAAATATATGTTATTGTTTCAATGATTGTATTTATAATAAAAAATACGAGTCAAATTTCATTAAATATTATTTTCTATTTGCGAATAATAACTTGTATTTTTATTAATTATTTAATTATGAATAATAATGAAAGTAATTTTAAACAGTTTTAATTATTTATGTGATTATGGAAGTCAAACTCATGTGGAAAAATTATCCGTCACATAATTATTTTTCAACCATTTGTTTCATGACAATATTTGCATACAAAAATACAAATCTTCTGTCATAAAATTGAATTGTTTAATTGAATTAATTATTTGAGCCTTTTTGATATTTGAATTATTTTAAAAATATAAGGAGAAATATTAAAAAATAAATACCAGTTGTAATGTTAGTATTTAAAAAATAGAAGACCTTTTTTATGTATATAACTAATTTCACTATCTTTAATATAGATAAGTTACCAAATAATAAATCTTGCCAAATTCTCGAAATACTTATAAGATTATTCAAATAAATGTTATGTTTTGAAGAAAGATTACATATTGTTTGTAGATATACTCATTACTAACAAAAGTGTCAAGATAGTATTCAACTTAATATTTCAAAGTCTAATGACATTATCAACGGAATTAATGCAATTGTCAAATGATATATAAGCTAATGACTGTACGGTAATATTCTTGGTTGTGGACATTTCAAAACCTTTACTCATTATGTGATGATATCAAATGATGCAATTGTAGAATACGCAATTAAGCTTAATTCCCTTAGGTTTAGATAATAGCAGTAAGCATATTATTTAATTGGACGAAATAGAATTATGTTTATATTCATGACATGGGATTTAGCTTAGAAAAATGAATACAATTTTATATTTTCATATCCAGCTGTTAATGATAATTAGTTGTAGGTGAGCTTCAATAAAGTATATTAGTTTTATTTATGATACATGAAAATAATTAATTTAGGTGACACATTCTTTTGAAAACTAATTTTGTCAACTTTAATGTATCACATATAATCGTTTATAAGTAATTGATGTGTATCCCAATTATTTAAAAAATGTCTTTCGGTTCTTTATTACAGTGATATTTTTAATTGGGACTTTTTTCATTTGTAAATATATTTCCAATATTTATTTATTCCGTTTTTGACGATTTCCATGCCAATTTACATAATAATTATTTTTCATGCTTATTTTATGTATACTAAATGTACACATATTTATTTAATTATATATTGTGATGTTCGGAAAGTTATTTCGTTTTTCTCACCTGGATCCGTTTTTTGCTAGTAAAAACCTAACATTTTGAGAGTGTGGATTCATCGTACGAGCAAAAAGACGGCAAACGTTATTGCACTATAATTGCCCACATACAATTCAATAAAATTTTCATTCGCTATACGTTTTTCATTTTTATAAAAAAGGAAACAACTTTTTGAACAACCAAATATTTACCACACACAAAACATGTTAACGTTGATTTTGAAGATGATAATGTTATTAAATAGAAAATCTTAAAATCTTTCAGCTTCAGTGAATAACTAGTCTGGTACATATTAGAAAATTGTAATTTCAGTAAACACGTTTTAACCGTTGATCAAATCACATGCTTTAAAATCGGATATCTTGAAAGTGTTAGCATTGTTAATATGCATTCTATTTGATTATATTATATAATATTACATAATATTACACACACACACAGATATATATATATATATATATATATATATACACACATTATGAAGGAGTTGTTACAAAGGAACGAAGTTAGACAAACAGAGAGAGAGAGACAGCAATGAAGAATAAGTGATTTGTATTTCGAAATGGTAGACATAATACAGAGCGACAACAGGATCTTGTCCGTAGGTGGTAGGAACACCGTGAATTATGATACACAAATGGGAGTAAAGATGGGTCCTAAGGAATATCTTTCCATTCATTGTCAACCATTGCTAAAGTTCATCTTTTGAAGGCGGATTGGCTGGGTCTTCAAATGGTATCCAATCATATTCTAAATGTGTTCGATAGGGGAGAGATTTGGCAATCACGGTAGTAGTGTGTTTATGAGAGAGCTGGCGCAGTGACGTTTAGACCATAAGCCATCCCTATAAAAATTGACCCACACCTTTAGAAAAGAATGATATCTTTTACCCATATTTTTCCACCCACTTTTAAAAAATAATAGTCACAAACCCCCTTAGAAATCAGACCCACTTTTTTATAAAACAATGGTATAAAAAACGGCATAATTTTTCCACCCCTCTTAAAATCAATGGGTCTTAAAACCCCCATTAAAATTGAACCCAACTCTAAAAAGTAATGACTCTATTTCAGCCAAACCAATTCTATAAAATAATGGTTTAATACTCATCCCTCTACTCACTTTTAAAAAATAATGGTTCCGTTTCATTCATAAAAATTTTATAAAAATGAGCGCCTCTTAAAAGCTAAAAGTCGCTGAGACGGAAAGGTACCCCCTTCGGTGAGCACCCCTTTTTTTCTCAGGTAGGGAGGTGCCACCGCATTCAAAAATAATGGTTTCAAAACTTCTCCAAAGAGGATATGAATGTATATACTAGAGAGATATTTTAAATACTTAAAGACAACAAATATATAGACAAGGAAATGGAAATTAATAATAAGAAAACTCATTTGATTAAGGTGTGCACTCACATCTCATTAATTTATAGGTTTCGAGGCAGAATTTCAGAAACTTCAATCAGTGATACTTTTATCATCTCAAAGAGTTGTATTAATCGAATTCTTAGGAAGTTTAGAAGAAAATTTTCAAAAAAATAATTGAGAGCCTTGATGAGAGCTGAAGGAAAAAAAAATGTTTTATAAACACAAAATAGAAGAATCCCAAGAATTTTTCTTTTAATAGTTCAAAAACTATTAAAAATTATATTTCTGTTTTCCCCACATGGTTATTACATATTTCTCTTTATTCCTCATTTTGTTATTGTGTAGTGGCCAAGGGCTAATGTGTTAATACCACCTTCCAATATATGGCGCTTTTCATCTTCCCCGGAGAAGGCGACCTTATTTACATGTATGGAATGAATCTCATGTTTTGTGCTTCTGATTAGATTCATAGTTATGTGCTGTATTTCTTGCTTGAATAGGCAGTTCTTGTAGCCCTCGAAGGTAATCCTATTTTTTCACAACACATTTCTTTACTCCTTTTGACTTTTTCACCAAGTTTGTTTCAGTCTTACAGGCATACATTTTTTATCTTAATTCGACGAACTCTTCCATAATTTTTCCGGTATGCTCATCCTTCATTTTCCCCAGAACCTTTTTATTTACCCATGTCATTTGATATTTATTATTTTCTGGGTAATCCGATGTATCGAAGTAGTCAATCATTCCTTTCATATTTTCATAAAATCCCTCCATTTTTACATCATATATGAAGCTGTCCGTGTCCATATATAACAGTTTAACATTCTCCCCAAATTTAGGCTTCATCACATTAGTGAAAGTCATACATTAAATGTTTGGATAGGTTTAAGATACTCATTCCAATATATATGGATTTATCAAAGATTACTTTGGTTTTTTGCATGTGTATGGCGGCTAAATTTTCTTCAAAAATGGTCCTCCTTTAAAATTGGGTTTAACAATAAGCTTTGCAGCTTTCTCCGTATCACAACACAGTTTGATATCAAGACTTTTTCTAATATTCTCCATTGTTTTCCCAACAACGAATTATTCATCAATTTATAAAAATCGTTTTCAAAGTCATTGGTTGCTTTGGTTCTCAATTCAGTGTTTAAGTCTATATATTTCTTCAAGTAAGGTGCCTGTATAAATTTTAAAACTTCATGGAGACTTTATTCAGTTTAATTCCCGTCTGTAAAAATTGTTCCAAAACCCTATAATGTACCACATAATGTTCTTTACTATGTAGGGTTGTCAATAATTTTGATTGTTTTAAGCCAATCGGAACTCTGTTCTCAGCTCCTAATGGCAGGTCCGAATGGAGATCATGTAAGTATATGCTGGATATTCCAACTCGCATTCTAAGATAACAGCTGATACCTGAATCGGGGACTGTGGTTACATCTACATCAGTATACAATTTGATGGATAGAGTAAATGGTCGTGATCTTTGACTTTCTCATGGTCCTGTTTTTCTCCGATTGAATAAGGTGATTGCTTATGTTTAATATTTACTTCGTAAATATGACATAAAGGGGTTCTCTGGAAGTGTTCTTCATCTTCAGAGGTCATTTTGATAGGGTGCTTCTTATCATAAATTTCCTTTTTATCGCTAATGCTTCAGTCTTTAATGTATCATAAAATACCTTAGTGGCATCGAGGCTCTATAATAGATGATGGGTGCTTTATAGTCTCCATGTTTATATTTGATATAGAGGCAGAAACTAACAGGTTCATGCTTTTGGTATTTCTGCATGTAGGATTTGTCATCGTTGGGTTGACAGGTATCTATTTTAGTCATCATGCTTTCAAAATCAGCGTACATTACGAAAAGTGTTCGCAATGATTTAGGGTAATTTTTGAATTTTATATATTTATCTTCTTCAAGTATTACTATCTTACAGACTGATTTTTCTTACGATCATTTCCATGTGTTTGAAGATCTTTTTTAGATAAATTAACAAACATAACATTGTTCAAAAGGGTATCTTCGTCCATTATGATTAGAAAATTGACCACTTATTAATCTAGACAAATCTTTTATCCAACAATAATGGCTGTTCCCTTCTTCATTTTTTATGTAGAACAAATTGATATGTTTATCAACTTTATTTCGAGTTATCCTCAACGGGTATATGTCCTTATTTTTGGTCTCGTATGAAATATATATTCATTGATACAGTATTCCTCTTTTTAAACCTAGTGAGTACCTTATCTGCAAATTTTACTGGAAATCCAATGCCTACGAACTTAGCTCATTTTCGTATTGTTTATGTTTGATGACTCTTTGGGCTTCTTTTCCCTCTGGGTGTAGTGCAGAGAACATTGCCCAAATAAATCACTTTTCATCCTCATTTTGACTGCTTTTTTAGCTTTTATCACTTTTAGTAAATCAATATAGGATGATCCTTTCAGTGTGTTGTATTTATTGATCCTTATCTTAGGCTTGTAATTCTGGCAAGCGTCCAGCCTGAACCTCTTGCAAGAAAGTTCTCCATCTCTGCCAATAGCTTTTGGATAACTGATCTGTAATAAGCTACTAAATCAGTTGATTCTAAGATGATTTCATTCTCTGTTTTGAAGTTTTTCTCCATTTCTATAAATGATTCATCTTTTCCCTTTTCATAGTTTTAGAGAAATTGGAAATTAACATTCAAACCACGTAGTCTCTTCAGATGTTTTGCGATAAGTCCCCGGACATGTGATGAAACACGGTTCAAAAAGTTTTTGGGAAGCATCAGATTATGCTCGTTTCGGATGTCATACGTCTTCAAATGAGATTTATAAGCCGCCTCAACTTCATGGGGTATGAAGTTGAGGTGGCTTATAAATCTAGCCTTCTCTCCCATGAATCTGAAAAGGGGCTAGAATCAAATTTGAAGTGATGGTTGACAGATAACCTCTCAATGTATGCTATAATGTCTGCCTTCCTTTCCAATTTGGAATAGCCTTTAATACGAGTCTGACAAAATTCCCGCAATTGGTTGATGGTCATGTGAAGTAGGCTTTGTAAATTGTCAAAATCATCCTCTTGATAGGTGAGCTTTAGTTTGATTGTGCTTATTTATGCTTGATTTTTAATTAACTTACCACAGAACATTATTTCAAGCTCCCTTTTCTTCCTCGTCTTGCTGAACAAGTCATTATGAAAACTGGAAAAGGCATTATGATATTGAATGAGCTCAATTAGTTCCAACTTTTTAAGCTTCCAGTATTCTCGAACATTATTTTCTCGATAGTAGTTTTTCAACTGCTTAACAGTTTCAATCTTTATTATGTCTTTATAAAATAAATGTATTTCTTTAAATGATTTAAATATTGAGGGGGTTAATTCAAGACCATGATGATAATTTTTTTCATTTAAAGGAAAGATCTGCAATAGTAAATGTCGAATAAAAAATTGACAGAAATAATAAAACTCCTTGGTCTAGACAAATCAAAGGAAAATAAAGCTCAAGAGTGTGAGTACAAATTAGTAACAAAAGACGATTATAAATTTTACGTGTGTATGACATGTCATGAAGAGATGAGATGCAATCCTAATAAACGTCCTCTCAATAGAAAGCAATTAATTATATTTGATGATGAAGATGCATCAGAAGAGTGAAAGCAGAGTGAAAAATCTTATTGCATGGTTAAATGGGTTTAATATCCCCTTAGAAGATGTGATTTCTGGTGAAATGTTTACATTTATCCATAAATATGAAGAATTGTTTCCAGAGCGGAAAAATTTAATCAGCAAAGAATACATTTTATTTAATCTGTTGAACAAAAGATATTTTCAGGTACTGCTTAAGTTACCTAAAATGAAGAAAACGCTTGATCAGAATAAAGAAATCTGTCGAACCATCTTCGAAGCTTTAAAATGAAATTTTTAACAGCTTTTGTCATCAATTAAAAATAAACTAAATCCTTCTCATCTATCGAACTACTCTCTGAATAACCTAGCAACTTTACAAGACATTTATTTCCCAGCTTTTGAGAATTTTTTCGGTTTTGTACACATTGTCCTTCTTATCATACCTTACCAGCTCGTTTAAAAGAGCTGGTAAGCTCTTTTAAACGAGCTGGTAAGGTATGCTGGTAAGATATGTATCTTTAAGAGCTGGACATTTACATATTCATTGTTAAAATCCTTTATTCTATAAGTGACTGGATCTAATTCAAATACTTCAGAGATGACACATATTTCTTCTATAAAGGTTGCTTGATAACCTCTTCTGAACGTTTTTTTTTTTATATATTGATATTCTGACTTTATATTCTATTTGGTATTTGGGTTTATTTTTGAGCTTTTCTTTAAGAAAATTGTGTAGACTTCACCACTGTTTTCTTCTAGACTGGCTTCAGCCGGTGTCATTTTTATACTTGTGTGGTAAGAGCTGTTCTAATTTTTCAATAACTTATCCAATACATCTATAAATTTATTGGTATTGTTAGCCGCTAAATATTTCCGAATTTTACCTTTTAGAGTTCTGTTGAACCGTTCAACCATGGAGCATTTGATTTCAACGTTTTCAGTAATGAACCAGTGTGTATTGTTCTCTTAGAACAGAATCTGTGTTTCCTTGTTAATGAACTTGGTCCCCTTGTCTGTCTAGGTTTTAAGAGGAGCTCTCATTTTAAATATCTTCTTAAATGCCTTAGTCAATTCTTCTCCTGATTTTCTGCGAATGGGCACAGACCACCCATATTTGCTGAAAATGTCTATGACTGTTAACAAGTAGATGTAGCCGACATTAGATTTTGAAAATGGCTTTAAAAATAACAAATCTGCTTGCCATTGATTATCAACGTGCGACACATAAGTTCTCCTTCTTTTAAACTTACTGATGAGTGGTTTATGCTTTGTGTAAACATCTTGTTGTTGTAAGAAATCTGATACTTATTTTCGACTTAAACCTATTTTTCTACTGAGTTCGTTTATACCACAATATCCAGTCTCTGGATCGTAATAAACTCTTTTAGGTCCTCAGTTACCCCTTTAGCGGTAAAAATGGACTCTTTATAGAACCATAATCCATGGAGATTCCTTTCATCATAAATCTGCCGTTTTTAGAGGCAGCGTGCTGTACATCTTTAGTCTCAGTGTGGGTTTTACATTTTAGGCAGTATATTTTTTAGCCTATTTCAAATGTCTTCTTTGCTTTGATAAGTAACTTCACAACAGCTCTACGAGTATCTAGCCTTTCACGGAGAGTTGGATTAGGAATATCCTCAAGTTCTTTTATCATGTCTGAGTCATACACCTTGTTTCTTGTTTCGTTATCTTTATTTTTTAGGTATTACACATCATGTTTAAGAACAACTTCATCGACTCAATTAATGGGCTTACTCCATTCTTTGTATGCTGAATCGGGATTTAATCAAGTTTTACCTCTGAGCAATTGAGCATCTGGCCCTGTAAATTGGTGACCAGGCAGATGCATTTCAAACGGTAAATTATTTATTGGAGAGCTAATAACTCATTTTCCTTTCTTGCAACGCTTCCTTTATTTACATGCAAAAATTATTTACTCACATATTCATAGCCATTCATCTGGGTTTGTTTCATGTATTTTTCTCTGGGTAAATAGACTAAATTATTGATCAAATTATCCTCTCTACTGTACACATCTTCGTCTGATAATGCATTTGATTTGAATGAATTCAGCAGC
Organism: Latrodectus elegans; assembly: GCA_030067965.1. NCBI lineage: Eukaryota > Metazoa > Arthropoda > Arachnida > Araneae > Theridiidae > Latrodectus > Latrodectus elegans. The sequence goes on from CM057820.1 coordinate 51,780,914, forward strand.
TGCTTATAGAACTTGTATGATTGCTTGAGCTCTTCGTTCCTTTCCACAATATTCATAGATTTTTCGATAACTTCAACTATACCAGCACTTAAGCTGAGAGCGGCTAAGGGTACCTCCCCAAAAGCGGATAAACCCAATGAACTGCAGAGGAACTTTGTAATGGATAGCGAAACCTTAATCTTAAGGTAATGGTGGTATCTTTTTTAATATACGTAAATTTTCATCTGTAAGTACTCTTCCATCTTTATTTATAGGGATGAAACTTTTTTTCGGTATTTTAAAACCGGATTGACTAAATCAAGCATAAAAAAATCATATAGTTGTTGCATGCACTTTTCGTAAAGCTTACTAAATTCTTCTTTGGACAAGTTACCATCTATCTCTCTTATGATCTGCTGAATATCTCTTGGTTGAAGGTTAAAAAATATTAAACAGTTGCAGTTTCTCCAGATAACAATGGACGTTCTGTAATAGGACTGAGAAAGGTATATGATTGAAGCGTTTTTTTTTTGCTACCTCAGATGAATAAATCTTCAATGCTCTTTTGGTCCTTGTCAGTCATGCAGTTATCAAACACAACCACATTTTTGCAAGACAGATCCGAGTCATACACTTTTATGAACGCCTTTGCATCGGAAGAGAAGAGTGTTTCTTCTTTCCAAATTTTACGAGTATAGAGCCATTCGGTGACATGCTATCATGTCACCGAATAAATCGTAAGTATTTTCGATTTCTGTTTATTATTACTCACATTTCTTTAAATGAATGAAATGAGGAAGCAGTTCGAAAAGCTGCGACCTTGAGTTAAAGTGCTCGTGAGACAAACGGGTTCTTCTTTTTCCAGTCTCGTACATAGTTAAAAAATAACTCTGAAAGACGTAAGAAATTCTTTATTCTAACTATCACTAGATGGCAGCTTGAACTGGACTCGGAATTTGGTATCGAAAATTTTTCGCCTTATTTCGTTTTAATTTCTGAAGTATTTTTGACGATAATTTTTAATCAGATAAATTGCAGTCTTTGATATTTTAAAGATTTTTCACACTCTGAGACAGAAACGACTTATTTAAAGCTATATTTTAACCTTTTTCTGTCTTCAGTGACATGTATATATTAAGTATACGTTCTTTCTCTGACAGGTACCCAGTAGCTCCGAGGCAAAGTCTAAGCTTAGCAACCGTAAGATCACGGTTTCAATCCCCAACCTCGTCTTGGTAGCAGCTTTCGTGAATAGTGTAATGCTATTTGCGTTAAGATCACTTATGGATCAACCACGGGGCGAAACATCAGTGGTGGGTTGAGACTTGTGGTATCTATGTCCATTTAGATGCTGTCTTTGTGCTGTCCTTAATGTATTCTCATATATGCAGACCCTGCTTGTCAGGTCAGTGATATTGGAACTCCGGTTCTAGAATTCGTAAAAAGCTTTTCGAACTGGACTTCTGGTTTCATTGACCTGGAAGGCCGTTTTGCTATTTTTTTAAGAAATTTTTGGTAATATTTTTTTAATTATAAGAAATTTTTGGTAATATTTTTATATTTTATATGTGGATCGTAATATAAGTAATTACACAATAAGTTCAAATCACTATTAATAAACGGTTTAAATTAATTTCTGAGGTTGATAATAAAATATAGAAAGGAAGCGCGTGCGTAGATTAGATTTTAAGTTATGAACTTGGATATTGGCATTTAGCCTAAGATTCACTTTTTCCAAGTATGTTCTCATTTCAACCTGCAAAAAAATTCAGCGAGGGAAGAATTTTATTTATATGGACTCGATATATAAGCACATACACTTAATAAAAGAAATCAAATTCCAATAATTATAAATAATTTTTTTAATCCAACACAACAAAGAGATTGCGTTGCAGCAAAGGGGGTTCATTTATATTCATGCTTAAATATTTTAATTAATATTTTAAAATTATAGTGCTGTTCAAAAACAGGTGCTCACCGAAGAGAGTATCCTTTAGTCTCAGTGACTTTTCGCTTTTATGAGGGCCTCATTTTATAAAATTTTTAGAATGAAACAGAACCATTACTTTTTTAAAAATGGTAAAGTGGTGAGTAATATTTTGTAACTATTATTTTTTGAAAGAGGGTGGGAAAAATTATGAGTAAATAATATAATTCTTTTCTAAAGGTGGGGTTCAATTTTTATGGGGGTGGCTTAGGGTCTAAATGTCAGTCCGCTAGTTCTCTCATAAACACATTACTTATGGTGGTCAGGGAAGCAGCTAGGCACTTTGTAGGATAAGTTCATTGATGCGAGTAATGTGCGGATGGGCATTAACCTGATGGAAAAGAGCATTGGTTATCCTCTGAAAGTAGAAGAGTGTCACCGGCTGTAGTACATCATCCACGTAACTTTGGGCTGTCCAATTGCCGTGAATACCAACTAGAGGTGACCTGTCATTGTATCCCAATAACTCCCCACATCATATTTCCACTTTTGTTAAGTTGTGGGGTGCTCACATTTTCTGAAGTATTGGACATTCGTCCAAGACGTCGGCACATTCGTATGCGCCAACAGAAGCATGACTCATCTGAGAAGACTGTCCTGTGACCCTCTTTCATCTACATCACTCCAATCCGGCATTATTCTACACTTTGTTGTTCATGTTGTGAGGTTAATGGAATTCTTCTTAACGGACGCCATAAGCATAAGTCACTAGCAGTCAGTCGACTGCAAATGACTCAACTCGATATAAGAGTATTCCGGGTGTATTGCACATGCTGAAAAAGCTTAGTAGACGTGCTTTGTGGGACTAACACCACTCTAGTTGGCCGCGTCGATCCAGAAATGTTTACGTCATTCTAGGTGCGCCATTAACTCACATTCCTTGTTCCAACCATCTTCGCTACAACCCATACACTGTGAATGTTTCCATGTTTCTGTTAGCTCTATTTTCTAACAAGGACCAACCTGCCCTTCTCACTTCAATCAGTTTGCTTCTCTTAAACTCCTCTATCTGCTGGAACTCCCCCGTCGACACTGTCTTGGCATTGTCTCCAGTTACAGATGTCCTTTGAGATCAGAACAAACTTTCAATGATTTTTCTAAACAACAATAACAACGTGATATAGCCTACTATACAGTTTCTTCATCTTATATATTATCCAACGTACTCTGAAGACTTCAACTGCTCAACTCTTTAAGGAACATCTACCCTGGACATCTTGTTTTCCATTTTCAAAACGGATATATATATATATATATATATATATATATATATATATATATATATATATATATATATATATATATATGTATATATATATATATATATATATATATATATATATATATATATATATATATATATATATATATATATATATATATATATATATATATATATATATATATAGATAGATAAATAGATAGATAGATAGATATAGTATATATTACTCCCATATGATGCTATAAGTAGAATGATGTAAGTATCATATTAGCTCAAAATTTTAATTTCAGATTAAAGGTATTTCTCTATAGAATGCTTCACCCAATATTTTTAATGAACTTATATTTTATAAGTTTTTATGTAAAAAAATATATTCTATCATGTGGAGAAAAGGATTTATAATTAAATATTAGATTGTGATTAATTATTTTTTAATTTGTCTTATAGTCTAACTATTAAAATTAATTTATAAATAATTCATGTTTGTTATTTTGCAACTTTGAAATTTATAGAAAATAGAAACTTACTATTTTTATAAGAAAAAACATGTACTTTATATAGCAGTATAATGCAATACAATATATTTGCATTACACTAAAACACATAATTTATGATAAAATTCAGTTACAGTTTAGTGCAAAATATACCCATTTAAATTAATAAATGATTAAATGTATTTATAGTAGAAACCCATTTTTATTTCTTGTTATTTTCCTTTGGATTTATTTCATGCTATTTACCTTTGATGGATGTTTTGTTTTTCCACTATTTATTTAATTATATGGAAAGCCAAAGTCTCTTGAAATATTTTGCCTTGTAATTAGGTAAATAGCGTATTACAATATGTATAAATAAACATGTAATATCATTTGATAACTTGTGCAAGCAATTAAATCATCGAATTTAGTTATCTAACACTACATGAAGTTTGGAAATAATGAAATTACATTTCTCAATACACCTTAATTTTTATAAAATAAACACTTCATTTCATGGATGTAAATAGGAATTTTTTTATTTAAAATTACATGCAATTTTTGATGTCGTTATTATAATTTTGCATGGAAGTTTTTTATGAAATTGGAATGTCTTGAATTAAAATTTCAAATACATCTATTATAAAATATTTTATCCTTATTTATATTACAGATGATTTTAAATATGATTAGAACACCAAACTAAAATATAAATTCTATAAACATTTTGTTATTTCTAATTTTTATTGTGCTATATTTTCATAACTGGCTACAAAATATCCTAGAAAATGTATTTGAGATATACAGAAAAATGAAAGACAGAGGGCAAGGAAAAGAGAAAGATTCTATATCACCTACGTATTCAGGTTTTCGCTTTGTCTTCTATGAATTGAGTTTCTGTCACCTTTGGTCATTCATCAAAACCTTTATTCTGACACACAGGCTCAAAAAGAAAAGAGAAGGAATGTGTTACTGGCATGAGAGAACTACTAAAAAAGAACAAAAGAAAGAATACGAATGATGCGGTATGAAAAAAGGAAAATGGACTTCAACAAATATCCCTTCATTTTCTTTCAAAAATTTTGTCGGAATGTTATTTGCAGAAAGTACATGCAAAGAATTTCAATAATTTTTAACATAAAAATATTTTTAAAAAAATAGATTAAAATGTTTTTTTTTTGATAAAACTGGTTTGATTTTGGTAAACTGGAAAACTAAAAAAAATTAAAAACATTCTTAATTCATTAGGCAGCTTATCAGAATATTTGAAAGTATGAAATAAATAGGATACATTAAAACTGTTCAGAGTTCCCTAAGTTGCTTGAAAAGAACACATTTCTTAGATATATATTTTAGTAATTGGTACACATTTCGTAAATACCATTAAAGAAAAACAAACAAAAATTGTAAGTGTTTCTAATAATTACCTCAATAGACTCAAGTTGATAATCAGAGACACATAAACAACAATGTAAGAATTTTCCAATATCCATTGAGTAAAGCACCTTCTTGAAGAACATTTCATTGATAGATGACCGTGTTAATGTGTCATATGAGGAGAAAGCCGGAAAACTTCTAACTAATAATATTGACTGGGATAAATGCAAAACATTCAGTTTTTTATTTTTTAACAGAGGCAATGATTGATCCCGAAAAAAAACTTCTTCGAAGAACTTAATCTAACACTACTCCACAATAATAAATGATTGACTTACATCGTGAAAAGTTGCTTAGTGAGTATATGATAGTGCATGCGAGCATAATTTCTGTAAAAAGCCGATGCAATATCTAAAGGAAATTGCCCTATTGATTTACTTGCTTAAAAAGAAATACTGAAATTGTATTATATTCTATTTTTTAGAATTTGGTATTTAATAACAATTAATATTATAATCCATTTAATATTTTGCTATGTGATCTAAGATGAGAGATGTAAGATATATTACTAAAATAGAGATATAGGTTTTAAAGCATTTATTTTTTTTGTTTGCAATGTGTTATGTAATTTATAAAGAGCATCAAGTCTAACAAAAGTTTCTCAAATGTTTCATGTAGATGAAAATATTATAAAATATAGAAAAAAGTTGTATTATATAAGTATTTATGTATATGTATGTATGTAATTATGATCAGAAAGGTGCAAGTATTGTTGTGTTTTTTTAACGTGCATTAAAAATATAAAACGCATTTTTTTTATCTTCTATAAGAATAATGCATATTTGCAGTAGATTTTTGTCAATTCGTATTCTTGTTTATTTACTTTAATTCTCAAGCTTATGAATACTGTGTTATCATACATTTAACACTTGATGTAAATAATTCATAATTAACCACTTAAATGTATTTTAAAATCTATTACTTGTTAGTAAGAAATTATACACAATATTTTTTTTTAATTTGAATATTTATGCAAGAATTTTCTGAAATTTCAGAAAATGTAAATTCTGTAATTAGGCACAATTCCAATAATTTTTTTTTTAATTTCAGGAAAGCATTTAACTTAATTAAAATTTTGAAAATATGTAATTTAATTAAAGTGCCCTTCTGTAGAGCTTAATTAATTGCGCAATTTGCAAACAAATGTATTCAAATATTTAGCTAACAATTCTTTTATGATGTTAAACGACTAAATATATCCATTATTTTCTGTCTTTAGTACATCTCTTGGTTAAATATTATTGCCCTATATTTGCTTGGATTTTAAGTGATACTAGACATTTTGCATTTTTAAATACTTTCTATGAAACTAAAGCTTAAAATATTTAATAATTGTACATTGAAATGTAAATATTTAAAATATTTTTCAATTACTACAAATCAAACAAGACATAATTTCATATATTTTTTTAATGAATAAGTTTTTTCTTCTTAACTGAGCTCCATATTTCTAAAACAAATTATCCAGTTTATAAATAACAAGTGACGAATTTATAAATATACTATGAATTCTGTTTCACTTTACCAACTGAATTATTAATAATTATTTTTGAATTCTCTACTTTCATCTCAGAAAGAGCGATACAATGTATTAATTTTGAAAAAATAAATAACATACAATTACGATGAAGAATAATCAATCACTAATTAACTTTTACTGATTCCATGATCATAATGATCTGCTTTAACACATAGTTAATTTAATTATTTATTAATAATAAAAATTCGTTTTTATTGGCACTACAGTCCAGAGTAGCCTTTGACTGCTGAACAACATCCCTCAAGACAGCGCTATCCCAGACATTAATTTTTCTGGAAAATTTTAAGATTTTAAGGTTATTCAAAATATTATCAAGACACCTTTTCCTTAATCTTCATTAGTGCACGTGGTCCTCCATTGTAAGATTTTATTGGTTAACAAGTGATCTCTAAATATGTACAAAACATGAAAGTATCAGTGATTTAATAAATATTACTATAACGTTATTAACAAGATATTTCAATTCATTCTTAGTTCTAATACAACACCATTTTTTATTTAAATAATTGAATAAACTCTTAAATATTTTCCACTCAAAAATTAATAAATTATTTAGGTATTTTTATTTTATCAAAATTGTGTCTAACAGCCCCATATCAGTGATGAAGGAATGATTGTTTTGCAGACAATTTGTTTGGTTGCATACTTTGGGATCAATTTATTTTTAACAGGTACTAATAAGAAAATTTAGCAATAGTTCTCCTCTTCAATATTCTGCAATAATAAAAAATAGTTTATTTAATTTACACTTCAGATTTATTTAATATCGTGTCGTATTTTCTCCATAGTCAATTTATAACATACGCTCATAAATTAAAAAAAAATTGATGATATTTATAAAATATTGCTATTTAAATACGCTATAAAATAAATTATTTCATCAACTCATGATTTTTTCTACTAATAATTGAGACACAAGAAGATACTGCAAATATCGAATACCACAGTGAATTATTAAATAATATGAAATTTTAATAACAATAATACGTGTATTATTTTGAATAATTAATTAGATTAGACAGTTCCGAATATTTTGGTGTATTAACATTTAAGATACCATTGTTAGAGTCGTAGCACTCTTCAATTTTCTAAAATCCAAACAAAAGGAAACAAAAATATTAATTCTTAAAAAAGGGGTGGGGGATGATTGGTACATTTTAGAGGACTTGAAATGTCTTGAACCAAAATAAATCATGTAGAGGAAATTTTGCGCACATTTTGATGTAATAATATTTAAGATCCTATGGTTAAAACGGTGATCTCCTCAATTTTCACAAATCAGATTATATAGAAACAATTAATCTATTCCTTATAGTGTTAAATTAAACTTCTGCTATACAGCTGGATATGTCAAGAACAATAGTATGTGAAACATATTATAAATTTATTTTTTATAATTATTCATTGTTAATCAATTTTATCAGTTTATTAATAATATAAATTTATCAAATTTCTGTATTTTAGCTATTTCAAATAAACGTTGATGATAATTATTAATTTTAAATAAATTTTATCAACTATTTTTGTACACTTATACACAATAATTCACTTATAAATGTGCAAATCAGTTTAAATTAGTCTCGTGTAAATAACTCAAACAAAATTTGAATTTTATTGAGTAGTTTTAAGGAAATTTATACAAACTAGTTTAAAGTAACTCAACAAATTTAATCTGGCATAATAATTTAAGAATTTTATATATATATATATATATATATATATATATATATATAATAACTTTTAAAAATGTAAATAAATCTAAATTACAAATAATTTTGCTTTAATTTATTTAAAATAGATATTGTTCTCAGAAAATGCTATTTTAAGATTTAAAAAACTTTAGTAAATCGAAAACTGTTTGGGATCTCAAAACAAGCCAATGTTTTGATGATATACATTAATGTCTTATGAAACTGACCACAGAAATCCCAACATTTCTTGGATGGATATGTGCTTAATTAGTTTTCCAATCCTTAATTTATTCATTATTTATGAAGAATTGTTTAAATAATTTCAATTTCCGGTGTATTTAGTTATTTAGTACAGGTGTTCAATTTGTACATCAGTCCAAAGTCACATAACTAAATATATTGTCAAATATGCATATTAGCAGCACTAAGCTTGACATTGAGGACTATTCCCCATACCTAAAATCACATAACAGACAAAATATTATAATTTGATTCATAACGCTATAAATCTTTTTTTTCTAAATGCCCGCATTGTCTTTCTGATGGTGTGAAATCAAATTAAATTTGATGGCTTTTTCATCCCCTGAAGTATTAATATCAGGCATCGCAACAATGAACTTTTAAACAAAAATTTAATTTTTGAAAAAATTGTGGCACACTATATCTCTTAATCAGGTACTTGTTAAAATCCTTTTTGTACAATTTTATATTTTTTCTTGTAATTTTTACAGAGTGAATGCATTGTTTCGAACCACTTCCTGTAATATCAACAAAGTGACTCATTATCTGTCGTGGGCAATGATTAGCAGGATGACCATATTCTCCCTCACTGCATTGTTGAAGCTTCATGAGTTAGAGTGTGTGCTCAAATAATCTATGACGTTCAAAGTATTTCCAGAGGCAGGTAGTAGATCATATGTGAAATCTTCCTCTGATCAGGGTTCAAAATTACGAGGCTTTTAGTGATAAATGAATATTTCAAACCAGTCAACGTTAAGTTACATTTTGCGACTTGCTTATTCATATATGTATGTTGCTCTTATAAAACTTACATTTTGTAGCAAAACGTTTCTGTTTTGTTAATTTGAGTTCTTGACTAATATGCTTAGTTCATGCTCTAAATACACATCTTTTTTACCTTTAAATCAACACAACAATTGTTTTAATAAATTAATCACTAGAATGTCATCGCTAATCACTTAGAATCAGAGTCACATTTGGCAATTAAGAAAGATTTTTTGCATAAAATATTGCATTTAATCATAACACAACAAGCACTGGTTTTGCATGCATGCCAACATGCGGATAGATGTTACGCAAACCAAATTGCACCTGTTCATAATTGCCGTATACCAATATGAAATCATTGTTTAGCGTTATATGCTATTCTGCAAATGTAATTTATATTGAGATTTAATAAAAATGGGATAAATTATAAAATTTTGAATCACTCTTGGCGTTTTACAATAAAAATAAGTAAATTTTGACAATAAATATGGCCAAAAAATAATGATAACTTTTATACATTTTAGAGTTGAATGAAATGTATATAGGAATATATGGAAAATATACAGATAAAAGGACTTACACAATTCTAGAGTATCCTAAACGTAATAAAATCCGCTATTTAAACCTATGTACCTTTTCATGATAAAGGATATTTTGCAAATTTATACTTTATTACATTTCTAATATATTTACTCAATTTTGCAATATAATATATAATACATCTGATCAAATTTGCTTATTAATTTTTCCTGAATCTATAATTCTTCATAAGTAAATTTCTTATTTCATAAAGGAAAATGAAGTAACACTAAATTAAGTCATAAATCACCTCCGTCATATTAACAAAACAGGAGCTTAACAATATTTTCCGATCAATAAATGTATGAAAAAATATGAAAGACAAATTATTCTTTCACTTTTAGGATTATTACTAGGGTCTTAATTGCGATGAAAACAAAACAAATTGCAATATTCCTCCGTTAACAAAGAATTAAGTCCATCATAAATTTTCCACGCTTTGATTTAATTGCAGCAGAGTCTCCACTTTCTGCAATTAACCTCAAAAACACAATGCCTAATTTAGTAAGAAAAGAGAGTGTTAAGTATGCTGCCAGTAAATTAAACATGAAACCATACCCTGATTTATTAAAACCAATTTTTTTTTAAAAAAATACTTCGCTTGTTTAGAATAAAATGATATTATTATTCATATATCTTCCGTTACTTGCAAGAAATAAGTGGTTAATACTAGAATAAAGTTATTGCAGTAAACAAATAAAAAATAATTGTAACTATTGCAGTAAACAAATAAAAAATAATAAAAATAATTGTAAATAATTGTAGGAAACTAAAAAAAATAACTAAGGTTCTAATTAAGTAAGACAAATTTTTGAAACAAATATTATTCAAAATTAATTTAACTTCATCATTTTAATTAAAATCCGATTACATATATATTTAATAATCTATACAAATTAACTACTTTTTGAATTAAAATTAAAGTTGCGGAAGCAAACAGAATTGTAAAATTAATTAAAGCTGTTTTTGGCAGATGCATTATAATTTTACTTTTATTTTCATAAGTTAAAACTCTTAATGAGTTCACTATAATGCCTTTCACTCATCTTATTTTCACCTTATCTGTGAATATAGAACATTCACATAATGTATTTATCTATGCTAGAATTTTAATAACATAATATTTTAATTAAACAAGACTTCTTACTTTTAGTAGATTCTGTAACATTGGTCAAGTACCAAAATAATAAAAAAAAAAAATAAAGAGACCAATTGGACACCAATTACATGTAATAAATTAGAATACCGCTCAATCTAACAACAAAGTTCAGTTTAATATGATTTTAGATATTATGCAACTGTTTTATAAAAGTCATAATTCCAAACATTTCTGAATACAAAATATATTTTAATATTATTTATTAGATAAATTATTTAATTTCTAATACTTTTCATCCTTTTTTCATTGTAATTGTCAAAAAGATATTAGTTTTGATTATGAAATCAACTGTAAAAAAGAAAGTCAGTACGAAAATGCATAAAGTTATAAGTATGCTTATTTTATAAGTATTTTGTATAATTTTTTCTACAAATGACTGCTTGTTACGCTTACTACATAACAATCTAACAAAATATAAGAAGCGGAATCTCTTATAAACCTTTGATTTCTTAAAAAAAAACTTCATCGTAAATACAAAATGTCTACTTCCATAAATGAAAGAAAATGTGATATAAAAATATTGTAAGGGAAATTAAGTGAGTATGTTAATGGCGTAGGCATAAAATAAATGATTCCTAGATTGGATAATTTTGAAAAGCAACAAGTATGATAAAGATTGCATAAAAGTGAATGGGTGAAAACTTATGAATAAAATCATGGAAAAAATCTTCAGAACGAAGACTTTAAGATGATATTAAAGAATTTAGTTATCGCGGAGGGATTTCAGAAAGCGAAAGTGTAACCCAAATGGGAATTGCAAAACTTTGAGGCCAAGAAGAACTGACATGAACGTAGACTGTAAGAAGATATTCAATAATCCAAATGTTAAGGTGAAATTGAAGAATATAAACAAAAAGAACAAATTGAAGACCATAAATGCCAAGATGATATAGAGTTAAAAAAAAAAGAAAACTGAAGTTGACATCGACGCATGTACAGATGTTATTGGTTATGCTATTTCAAATAGGAAATGATAAAAAATGCAAATCTTTTAGTCTACTGTATGAGAAAAAAGACTACATATAGTGAAATCTTTTAGTCCACTGCATGAAAAAAAAAGACTACATATAGTGTGAAATCTTTTAGTCTACTATATGATAAAAAAGACTACGTATAGTGAAATCTTTTAGTCTTCTGTATGAGAAAAAGAGTACATGTAGTGAAATTAAGCTTCATTCGAATAAGCTGGAGATAATGGCATTTGTTTGGCACTAGAACAACTTAGAAGTTTTGTGTTAGACATTAGTTTTACAAATATAATAGACTGCTAAGCTTTAATTTACATGAATGCTAATAAGTTAAATAATCGTGAAATTACATGTTATATTATCTCTTTTTTTCAAGAATTTGATTTTGCAATCCATTTTAGACCAAGTACAAAAAAAATTTCATTTCGAAGCAATCACCAGTTTTAAACTCTTTAGATACAATAGATTATTTCAAGTTCCTAGTTTCAAATTCTTAAGATAAACTAAGTTCTTTTATACAAAAATATTTAGAGGTGAGTCTAACTTTGAATATCGATTACCAATTACTCATGATACATCATTTTAATGATTCAGGGAAAGAATTAATTACAATTCTTAAGAGATGCATTGAAAGTAAGAACAAAAAAGAAAAGGAAAATAATAAGAATTATGTTTTCAAAGAAAAATGATCGCTTCGTGTCACTAAAGAAACTGAAAACAAAAAATTTTATCCATCATGCCAACGAGTATGATAAAAATTTCGGATATAAAATTTCACGACCTTGTACGGCACCTTGCGGAAGACAAAACTGCTAAAATGAAAGAATTGTATAGGCTTACATTTATGAAAAGATATGGCCATATATCCATGTGCTTCAAATGCTTTGTCAGTTAAGTATTTGCTTATAATATTATATACAAGTGATTACTAATATTAAAACATATAATACACCTTTAATTATTCATATTAAATGTAAAGAATATAGCAATATTTAAAAAAAAATAACTATACATAAGAAATTCATATAAATAATGCATCTAATTAATTTATATTATAAATATGGGTAGTGAGTAATTATTTTATTCTATAGTAACGTATTGTAAATAAAAAAATAGATAATTTTATTCCTTATAATATTTTCTTAATCATTAGTAAAACCAATTATATGAAACCTAATTATTTGTCTGAAAAACAACAAAGAAAAATTTACAATAAATTGTGTTCATCATAGTGAATATTGTATACTTGATGAATTTTAAAACTGTTATATATCTTGCACTTAATAAATTTATTTAAATATATCTTTCAAAAAATTTTTTCCAGAAAACTATGTTACGTTCTGTTTGCTCCTAATTGGACAAAAGTCTTTATTTTCTTCTATATTAAATCATAGCTTTTAATAGGCTTTATAAATATAATGTTATTTTCCTATTATTGTTTTACAATATACTTAAATAAGAATAATTTTTTAAATATTTATAGCCTCATATAATTTGATATTGATCAAGGAAATCTATTTGGAAATCACATTCGTCTTGATGCTGAATGTGGTGACTACTACGTTGATTAAATTCCAACCATATGCCACACTGTCATTCACCATTTGGAATCAATGGTTTACTGTCATACAGATAGACATTTACAGGTATTTCTCAGACTGAATTAACATCCAAATCTCTTGCGCCAACTTATATCTGATATAATTTTATGAAATTCATAAGTTAAATTATTGGCGGATCTTATTTACTTCACTTTGAACTGTAACTAAATGTAAATGAATATGCAAAATATATTGATATACAAAAATAAAGAATACAAAATTCTATTTCATAAAACTGCACAGCTGTAAATACAGAAAATTAACGTTAGCTTTTATTAACCGCGTTTTTATTTTTTATATTTTAAGACACTATCTCATAAGTAAAGTAGATCTGAAATAAACACGTCGTTGAATATATACACGGATTTGAATATTTTGACAAATATATTAAATGTTCAAGTAATGAGCATAATATTACATATATTATTAAATATTTTACACCACATAGCATCTTGCTGTGTTATTTTTACATCAAATAATAATAAGGGCATATTTTCTATTAATATGTGAACAGATCTCACGTACTTTTAATATGCCATTAGATACAGTATATTTAGTGTAATTTTAAAAGAAATATTTATGTCTGTATGAATATATTATAAAGTAAAATAGCAAAATTTATTCAAAAAGTTTGCTCTAACTTTAAAAATCGTTTTGCATGCCTGTCATTGAATTGCAGAATACATGCATACTGTATGCCTAAGAATTGGTTCTCTTTAATAGGATGAAGTAGAAGAGGAAGCTTAGTTTACAGACTTCCAGGAATGAAAGTAATGGGCTCTGTCTCTTCTTTCTGTTTTATAATTCCATCTTCTCTATCCCCATTACGATTGAAAAGAATTTTAGTGAAAGTTTCAACAAAATGGTTGAAATTCGAAACCCTGCTCAAAATAAGCTTCCGAAATTGGTCCGAGTAAAAGAAAAAGAAAGAAATTTCTATGCGAAGTCGAATAAAACTCATTTGTGGAAAATGAGATGATTATTTCTCTTCGCTAACTTCTTCCAATATATTATACTGAGTCGTGGATGTTTGAATTAGAATATTCTTTTCCTAAGTTAAAAAGAATTAAAATAAAAAAAGTCGACATCATCAGTGGATTAAAAAAAAAGTATTGATGATGGAAGCTTTATTAATATTTATATGAATGTATTAAAAATGAAGTTGCTTTTTATCTGAAATTCTGATTTGGTGAAATAATTTAGTTACTGAATCCATTAATTTAAAAAAAATGCATAGTTATTTCCGTAATAAGGAAATTAAAAATTGTAGAAACATTGAAACTAAGCTCATTTTAGCGATTTATAATATTTTAGAAAGCTTGTTGCTCAGTAAAATTACTTGTACAGTAAAAATGATAATTCGATTAGAAAAGACATATCTTCTTCATATAGTATATGCCAAGTTACTGTAAAACTCAAATGTGATCAAACTCAATTTAATAATTCATTATATTATTTGCTATTCTATTTATCTCTCAATTTTCTAAATATATATATAATTTATTAAAATAAAACTCTAGTAATAAAGACATAATTTAAAGGTGTCACACATTTGTAATTATTTTATAAATTTACTGTAGAAATGTTCATTTTTTAATGTTATTCAGAATTTCTGGTCATGATTTTAAATTGGTGAAATGGAAATCATTCAATGATGTAATACTGTACAAGCAATCCTAAATCATTACAAATTACATTTTAATACTAAAAGTCCTACATGGCTAGTAAAAATAAGAAAGTCTTTCATCAGTTTTTTTATCACAAAAACATTATACAAATATTATAAAATGTTAAATATTCCCCTTGAAATTAGATACTATGAGTTTTATATGTAAAATATGCATATATTTATCGATAGAACGTTATTGAAAATTTTCTCATAATTAGTTTGCAAGAAATTAAATTAAATTAAGAAGTGCAAGTATGTGGAATTAATTAGTCTCTGATATTTTACATAAAATATTTCTCGAATGAAATACTTCTAAAATGAACTAATGTCATTAAAACATTTATATTCTAAAAAAATAAAATAATTTAAAAATGCATATTTTTGTACTAGTTGAAAATTTGCAAGTATATAATATTGTATAAACAAAATATTTAAGAAAGTTTATTACTAGTGTCCTTATTTTGCCATTAATTTTAATTTCTAGTTGGAAGGAACCAGAAATATTTTTTAAACTGTTTTCATTAACATTGTTTATTCTTTGGAAACTATAAATTAAATAATATGTAATCTTTAATCTGTGTAAATATATCTGTAAATACTTTATCTGCTTTGTAAATTTGCACATATTTACCGCTGTTAAATTTTAATTTAATATATAAGAAAGAAGTTATTTTTACAAATAATTTTATGTACAGGTTTATATACAGTAATTATATACTACTTATTTAAAATATTAGAGTATAATAAAAATATGTTACAATGATATATAGTATCTGCATATAGTTTTTCATATTTAAAATTAATATCAAATATCTTGAAAATAAGATCCGACTTTTAATACTATGCATCGTCACAATATTTTATCTTTCTAAATTTTCAAATGTTTATTTAATATCTTAATTTTTTTTTTTTACATTTAATTACATTTTTCCGAAAACATTTAAAATTTGTTTTGAATTAGGATATCAAAAATGAAAATAACAACATCTGATTCGATGTGAGCGTATTTTAAGGTATTAATCACATAAAACAACCAAAAAAAAACATGTTGGACCTTTTGATTGATATAGATTGTTTATATCCCTTCTGAAAATGAAGTGTTAAGATAACGGTATTTTTAGGTTATCAAAGTATAGATTGATATGTTTACTTACGAATTACAGTCATTTACACCCAAGCTAGGAGCAAAGTGGTATATCTCTTGTTTTACAAGAAAAAACCAAAACAACTCTATTATCACGTAGCAAAAATGAGTCTGATTCCTATTCAATCTATGACATTTATAGAGCTAAATTTGTTTTTAATGCATAAGAAATATTTTGATATGTTTGTATTTCAGAGAAATATTTAAAACTATGACTGAACATATGACGTTATTTAAAATCGAAAAACAACAAATGCAAGAAAAAACCAAAACAACTCTATTATCACGTAGCAAAAATGAGTCTGATTCCTATTCAATCTATGACATTTATAGAGCTAAATTTGTTTTTAATGCATAAGAAATATTTTGATATGTTTGTATTTCAGAGAAATATTTAAAATTATGACTGAACATATGACGTTATTTAAAATCGAAAAACAACAAATGCAATTTAAGTATTCACTACTGATTATAAAATCGGGGAATTGTAAAAGCTTGGAAAAAAAATTTAAATGAATTATCTATTCAATTTCAAACAAATTCCACATAATTTCTTTTCGTATCAGCATCATTTTAGAAAATTATGCAAATGTCTAATTTAAATTACATATGATTTTAGAAAATAACTTAATTTGATTATAAATATTTAAGATATAAAACCAAATAGCACTGTTTTCAGTTTCTTATCATATATTCATTAAACATTTGTAAATTCTACTTGAATGAAAGTTAAATTTTAAGTTAATTCTATTTGTCTTGTTTCTACTCTTTGAACTTTCGTTTTGAATACATATAAGTTATAATATAATTGCTTGACTGGAATTACTGAAACAATAAATAGGATTATTTCATGAATTTTAATCTTCGGAGATTTTCTTTGAAAAATATGTCTTTGTATGCATTTGCTTAAAGCTTTTCATTTTAATTGCAATGAATTGTGTTCAAAATTTCCTTTTCATTCAAATAAGGTTCGAATTAATAAATTTCTTTTTTGTTTATTATATTTGTATGCAATTTAATTATTTAACATTGTACACAAACTAATGAGATTTTATTCTTTTGAATTAATTATAAAATGAATTCAGTATGGTATAATATCATGCTTTATTTTATTTTTCATAACAGAAAATTTATATGTATTTAATTAATATGCATATTATTTTACAAATTACAATAATTTCAGAAACAACTTTAATTAGTATATAAAATAGTACTGAAAATCTGATTGTTTTAATTCAAGTACATTTTATTAATAAAAGCTAAACATTTGCAGTTAATATTATATTTAAATAAATGCTGTTGAAACTGCTCTATTCAATTTCAATCACAATGTAAATGCAATTTATAATAAAATTTGATCAGGTTTCAATAACTCAGTATTTATTATAAAATATTTTTATACAAATTATAATACTAGTTAATTTTTAATTTGCTTGAAGTTTTTTAGTTGAAAATAACCTTTTGATTAGATATTCAAACATCAATTGCAGTCAAATTTGAACTAAAGAAATATTTTTAAGGATTCAACTTTCACAAAATTAATGGTAATTTTTAAAAAGTATGTAATCTAATTTATGTCCCTAATCTTACAAAACTTACTTAAATAGTAATATCTTAATATTATGATAAAAATTATGTTACATTATTTATTTATGTGAGACATCGTTACGAAACAAATAAACAGTACTTTCTAAATATTTGAATCTGTATTAAAATTTTAGTTATCATTACCTAATTTTTACAGAGTAACTTAATTACTGAAATCTACTTCATTTTTGTGTGATATAAGTCATTCACTGTATACGTAACCTACTTAGGTTCCTTTATTTTATAAAATGTAACTCAGTTTTATTAATCAATATATTAAGAATATTCAAATAGAAGTGTCATGAATTATTTTGTGCATAATCGAAAAACTATAAGTGAATACAGAAGAATATGTATGTTTTTCTTAAAATAAAGTTTAGAAATATGAGTCACACTATAAACTATGCAATGGAAGCTCCTAAATTACAAATAGAAGGGGATATTAAAAAGGAAATGCGCCAGATAATAATAATTTGCTAAAAATAGAAATTCTTAAAAATATTTCTTCTAAAACTTGCTAGTCTTATTAAACAAGAATGTGCAACCGGGTTCCTACAAATCTATTTAAGGGTACAGAAACATGAATTTCAGAGCTGAGCAAAGATCGAGTTTCTCAGCTTTACAGAGGTCGCCAGTTCGTGGTATGTACCCAAGTAGTTCCATTATGCATTGATAAAACATCAATTAATTACTTACATTGATGTTTTATCAATACATAATCGATATTTGTTTGGACTATTTTAATTAGAAATAATGAAACGTTTCCGTAATTACTAAGATGAATTTCCTTTTGGTTGTATTTCTGGTATTTATATTATTTTTAATGTAAAATTATGATATACAAGTAAAAATAAAATTTATATTACAGAAAAAAATCTGAGCCCGTAATTGACTGTGTAGAAAATTAGTATAACAAATTATCTCATTTTTCAAAACTATATGATAATGATTTCAAAATTATCAAAATATTCATAATAGTTAATGATGCATATATTTTATTCAGAATGGGTCTATAATAAAAGTGAATTCTATTTTAAAATAAAAAAATGAAATCAAATATAATCATAGTTATAATTGTTGCTTCCTTAAAAGATAACCAAATAGAAATCATCAGATTTTCATCATTTCGCATAAAACGAAATATAATTGTTTTCTAAAATTATATAATAAAAAAGAAGAAGTGCCTTAGAATTATACTAAATGATAAAAATATAATGTACTCAGAAAAACTGATTGAAAGACGAACAATCAACAACACAAAACATCATTGCATAATGTATTAGAATAATGAAAATGTTCCATCGAATGTAAACACAATTATAAATGTATGAAGATGAATGCAAATAAATCAAATACAAGAATTTTTTATGTTTATTTCAAATAAAAAAAAATCAATCGAATATTTTATCAAGTCTGTTTTAAATAAATTAGTTACATATTTTCTGTGGTTAATATTTAATTAAATGGAGCATATTACACATAAAAGCAAAAATTCAAATGCTTACAATTTCTAAAGATGAAAAATCTATATAATACATAGTAAGATACATAATAGAGATATATGGAGTAAAAAAAATGTAAAGGCATTTTTGATAACTGATTTTCAACACTTAAAACTAATTTAACGCTTACAGTAAAATTAATATAACACATTATTTTCAAGCAGAAATAATTCGAAGCTTGAAACAGTTGTCATAGTACACTCTGAATTGCATAATAGAAAAAAATACCTATGCTGTCAAATTGTAAAAAAATATTCCCAAATGGTTTTATTTCAGTAAATAGAGAACCATTTGTGAAATTATTTCAAAAAGTCAAAAGTAATTTACTGTATTAGTATATCAATTTTGCTTACCTTCTTCACATCACATATTAAATAAAAATGCATATTATGGATTAGATAATAGTACAAGCATCAGAAGAGTGAAATACCGTAACCGACAATTTTATAACTATTTTAAAATCTGAATTATCCATTTAATTAATATTAATAAAACTTAAATGTTTTAAGTCTCTAAATAATATAATCTGGAGATAACATCTCATATTCAACACACTATAAAATATTGGTCCCAATAATGAATTCATTGATAAACGTAAAAATTGCTTTCAACTGAAAAATTGTTTAAAATCTGAATTATCCATTTAATTAATATTAATAAAACTTAAATGTTTTAAGTCTCTAAATAATATAATCTGGAGATAACATCTCATATTCAACACACTATAAAATATTGGTCCCAATAATGAATTCATTGATAAACGTAAAAATTGCTTTATAGAAATTTAAAATTGTTCCCGTTAACATAAACGAAATAAATTTATTTCAATTAAGCTAATTTTAAATATTATATTTAACAATGTGTGGTTTCTAATTTCTTGAGTATAGCACTTTTAAATATAATATGAATGGTTAATTTATTTATAAAAGAAGGATCACAATAATCAAACATTTCTACTTGTTGATGAAACGCTTATGTACTACATTGCTTTAAGCAAATTTTCCTCATTAAATAATATTTGATAAGGATTACAATTTACAAATGAAAATTATTTTGTTACAAACAAAAGATAAGTAATGGATTTTAGATAATAATTATTTTAAAGTAAGAGGAATGCTTAAATATATTATACTCTAAACATATTAAAAATAACTTCAAAGAATATTTTGACAAATAGGAAACTTTTGATCAGTTCTTTTTCATTAAATGAAAAAAAAGCATACAACATTTAAAAATAACTGTAGAAGCATTTATCAAAATTAATTTTAAAATTTAATTTTTTAACTTTTTTTCACATGTTTTATTCAATATATTCTTAATGTTTTAAAATTTATTATGTCTATAATTTCATGCAAAATTAAAATATCATAATAATCTGTATGATATCCTTGATTTGTACACACATTGATAAATGAACATATATATTAATTAAAAATTATTCTATAATTTGATTTTGCCTTTACTAATCTGAATGCAACCCCTATGCTTTACTCGAAGATTTGTACTGGATTCAACGACATAATCCTGGACACTATCATCCAAGTTTTGACGACTGCGTAAGATTTTGCATGCGTAGATGTCCGTTTCTACAAAAATGCTAAAAAATGAATAATACTTCATTGGGATTAAATAATTTATAAATATCACATTTCTTGCATATCCCCAAAACGTATGAAACATCAGCATTTGTTTTCAAGTAACATAAACTCGTTGTATTTAAAATGATATAGAGTTGAATATCCTAATTTGAAGTTGTATAAAAGATTATTCTATAATTCGCACATGTGCATTTCCAAAAGTATTCTTCAAATTGAATGAATTTTCAATGTAAATAATATTTTATAAAGAATTATAAAGAGTGGTCTTCATATTTTTCTTATTCCCAAAAAGTGTAGGATATTGATATTTATTTTAAATTAGAATAAAATAAAACTCCTTGTATTCAACATGCCACAGAATTGCATATCTTAATATATAAAGAGCAGTAAAATCATTTACAACAAAGATAAAAATTTCTTTCTGATGTCTGTTGCAAGTACACAAAATTCTATTGAAATATATTAAAAAATTGCTTTTACGGGTAAAAATATCAGACAGTCTTTTAAAAAAATCTGTTAAAAAATTTATTTACTATGACGACTGAAAAAGGTAAAAATGCATTTCATCAAAAATTTGATTGTGTTACATTATCAAATATAAATAACTTTGGATACACTTTTTACCATGAGGAAGTAATTAAAAATAAAAATGGCTATAATGTATAAAAAACAAAAGTGGTTCTTTTTTTAATTAACAGATCTTAATCTGAAATTGGAAATTTGCGGTTTTATGTATATATATATATATATATATATATATATATATATATATATATATATATATATATATATATATATATACATTATAGAAATATTGTTTTACTTTTGGTGAAGTAATTTTGGAAACTAAAATATTTCTTATGTCATTAAACATAGCATATATGCATTGTATGCTTGTTCTATGGAATTCATTTTATAACATTTGAATAAAAAAATATTATTACTTTGAACCATGTTGCACACAAAAGACTTTTCATAGAGATTTTCTTTTTATTAGTGTACTTCTAATGGCTCTGTTAGAAAAACCTTCAAATATTTTCGTTTACATTTTTTCTTGTTTCTAGAAATTCAAGACGTGCTTCTGAATATTTTCCTATTATCTGTGAGTCTCAAACATATTCGTAAGATTGCAACTATTATTTGCATTCGAATGCACATATATTTGAAAACCACCCTTTAGGTTCCAACGTAGGAATAAACTTCATGGCAAGAAATCTCAGACAAATTCTATTCCTTATACCTTAAGAAGTGTATTTATTTTTTTGATATGTTCGCATTTATTTTTTTTCCTTTTATGTCATAATATTTTTAAGATTGTAAAGAACGATTTTCATATGGATGGTATTTTTTTTTTACTTTAGAGCTCAAAAAATATTTTCAATACTAGAAAATGATAATATCAACTTTTTTGCAAGTTACTTAAATGAATATTATTATTTTGCAAAATGTACTGCTTTTGTTTTACAAATCTGTTATATGATCTTCATTAAATATGAGAATTTAAAAAACATTTTATTACATATAAAATGTATGAATTCTTCAACTGAAAATGTGATTTTGTTTCAGTATTAATTTGCATAAATTTGCATCTAATTTTAGCATCCTCAACAATAATCATTTCAATCTTTGATCAATCTTTCAAACCAAATTTGATTCCTCTAATGGTAATTTTCTGACTACAAATAGTAGATTAGAAAATGTGCCACCTATTTTAACCAATGTAATACAAAAATAAATATATAGATCTTAAAGTAAATCTGAAATGAATTACAGTCCATATACACACTTCAATTTAAGTTCCACTTTTGAACAAAATCAAGTGTAAAATAAATAGGTAAGCAATTTGAGTCTTATAATATTATTTAAACTAATTATACTAAATATAATAAAATACATGCTATTTATTTTTGCTCTATTCATATATATAATACATGCTATTCATGTAATGAACATAATATAATTTATTTCACTAGTCCACAGAATTTAATACTATTAATTGCTCATGAACAACTCCATTTAATATATAAACATAATAATACTTATATTCCTAATAATAAATTCCAAATAATGATTTTCATGGTATTTTATCATCGACAATTTTAGAATTATTCGAATGCGTCCCTGTAAAGAAGGATAAAATTTGATTCTCCGGCTGAAAATATATTAAATTCGATTTTACAGTAGCATTAACTAAGAAAAAATGTTTAAGTTTATCAAGATTTACTGAATGAACTTTACTAAAGGATTAACTTGATTTTTGGCTGAAATAAATGTATGAAGCTAAAATTCACAATTTTAATTTTCCACTTTAATAATTAAAGAGTATGGATATTTTCTATTATAGGAACACAGTTTTTAACCAACAAGCAAATACTTAGTTAGTTTGACAATGTAAATATTCACTTACATATCTGCTGGATATATTTTAGTATTGGGCATTTTTATTTTCTTGACTCTTATTCAGCACATTTGCTTCTTTCAAGCTATTCAATTTCCAAATAAAATGTAACTAATCTATTAAATAACTATAATTTCAGTGACATCATTATGATACTTTGGCTTACAATCTTAATTTTCTTTAACAAAAAAATGTGTTTCTCAGTTCAACTTTTTATGCAAATGGAAGTTAAGTTTTAATAAAGGATGAATCATAATTTTGAAGAATTAAATGTATGCATGCAAATTTTAATGGTGTCTATAATCAAGGGAATTGTATTTCGTTGTTCTATTCCTGATAAAAATCAATATTGAGATGAAATCTTTAATTTCTAACAAATTTACATAGCTTTTTATGTTAATAACATTTTATGACTCATTGAAATTAATGTCAATGTTTTATAATACGTTTAATATTTTAAAATGATAAAATTGCAAAAGTGTTATAGCTAATGAGCGGATAAAATTTGAATAAACTTGATATATATTATTATGTAAAAAAAATTACAGTCAAATTTTAAAGTGTCTTAAGTTTTATTTAAACTTCCAAAATATCATATCTATGAAACAGTTAGGTTTTAGAGAAGGGCAAACACAATTGACAATTGATAAACAAATAGGTAGTTTTAGCCCGACATTCATAGGCGCAAATAACATGAAACTTGTAAATTGCATTCTAGCTCCTTTCTTGACCTTTCCTATAGTTTAGACTCAGAAGATAATTAATAAAATATTATGATAAGTTCGGTATTCGTGGTAGGACCTTATCTTGGATTCATGTTTTTTTTTAGATATAGACACATTAGCATGAAGTTCCATGGTTCAACATCAAATAATTTTAAAATAAGGAAAGGTGTTCCTCAAAGCTTGGTTTTGAGCCCTATTTTGTTCACTTTTTAATTGCAAGAATTGTAAAAAAACATTTAAACATTTCTAGGAGCTGTGAAGTTTAGCTGTTTGCAGATGATGTTGTGCTCTTTGGAATCCCGGCTCTTAGCTAGAAAGTTTCCAGGAGAGTGCGAATTTGTTTCAGATTGACATGTAGAGCTTTGCTGTAAGCCAAAAGTCTTAGCCCTTCAAAGCCTACTTTGGGTTTCTTCACTACTAAGGAAGCAATGTTTGATAAAAGAAAAAAAAACCCTATATGATGTACCTGAAATTGGAGAAACTCCCAACGCATTTGGATTTCATGCTATATTCCGAGATTCTGAGTAATATCATTTGGAACATCTTGCTGTGAGAGCTAGGGAACGCATTAGCAATGTTAAGTGCGTCTTGGACAGTGGCTGGGATGATGATGCTAATCACCCTCAGAAATACCAATGATTACCTTATTTGACCTTTATTACGTTATTTTCTGGAATATAGCTTCCTGATATATTGTTGTGACTCTAATTCAAACGTACAGAGAGGTGGAAGTGTTAAACTAAGTGCTGAAAGGATTATTGCAGGCCTTCATAAATTTTTCTGAAGATATAGTACTTAATGAAGCCAATTTACAGCCTTTACATCTTAGAAGAAACAAATATTTAGTGAAGTATTACAGTAAGCTCTCTGGTCTTGTCTCTCAGAATTGTAACTCAATATTTTTAGGAACGCTAGCCAGAAACTCAAGCTTGGTAGTCACTCTGGACAGGTTGTTTCTCACCCCCTTATAGATCCTCACCATCTCGTATCAGATTACAAACCCTTCTGAATTCTTACTTTCATGTTAACATTTCTGTCTAAGTTATCAAATAGATAAAAGTGTTCTGCTACTTCAACCAATTGGATCTCGAAACAATTAATAACATCCCCATTTATGGTCTTCATGTGTACATGGATGGCAGTAAACTGAATAGTGTCAGTAATAGTAGCATTTATATTAGATATCTAGATCAAGTAATAAAAATCTAGACTCTTACTCCCTATTTAGAAGTGAACTTATTGCAAATTTAGAGAGCCTGAACTCCATCATGTTGCTATTGCTGTTTAAAGATATCTGTATCTTTTCGGATAGTAGCAGTTTATCCAGCACTTGACCAATTAGCAATAATTTAAAGGTTGGTACTGGTGCAGACATACTCCGTAAACTAAAATAACTTTCCTCTTCTCTTCGAATCCACTTAAAATGGATTCTATCTCACGTCAATGTTGCTGGAAATAAAATTGCTGTCTGCCTTGCTAGAGCTGTCATTAGGAAGGCAACAGTGCATGTAGTTTTTCTTAATTACATAAAGCTATTTTCTAAATATAAGGCAGAGAATAGGTCCTATGGACGATTTCACAAATATGTACATGGTATCAGATTCATAATTCTACCCGATGGCCCAAATTCTCGTAAGCGTCATGGTGGCTTCTTTATTCGGGGTGGCGGTAGACAAGATCTAACTCTCTTTACCGGACTCCTTAGTGGTCATCTGTCATCAATGAAATTTGCTGGTGGTAATAGACATTTAATATCTTGTTCTAAATGGTTTTCTGTATAGGCCTTCAGTGGCCACATCTTTTTCTTGTCTGGAACTCACGAGACAATATCTGGTTAAAGATTCATTATTGGTAATTGACTTCTTCAGGGTAAATGAGCTCATGAATGGGTTCTGCCTCCATTTTTCAAAGGGATGAGAATTAACACCATTATAGTAAACTAAGATATTGGAATTATATTTATTTTTTTTAATTTTTAATGCGCAGTGGTATGCAAAGTGTTTGTCATAATTAAATGTAACAACTTTTCTTAAATAACAGTTGGTGTATAGTCAATGAATGCAAGAGTATTTTTATTTTAAATACATTTATTTATTAGAATGTGAGACATGTTATAATTTGGAATAATATGAATTAGGGAAAAAACATCAGTGTCCTTATTTTATTTTTTTTTCCTTGGAAAACAATTTAACAATTTTAGAATCTCACTTTAACATTTCTTTTTAAAAAGTTAGGAAGCAATTTTTATTTATCTTGAATTCCGTTTTTTTAATGATTAGGAGTAGATATATTTAAAAAATTATTCTTGGTTTAATTTTCATAACTGTTTACTTCATGATGTTAAGATAATTAATAACTGTATGTTTTATTTTATTAATTTATAGAGTTGTATATAGTAAATCAACTATACCTAACAGTTTTTATTATGTGTAATTTTTCATGTAATGCCAATACCTGTCTTATAATTTTTTATCACATGTAGTTTTATTATAAATTGTATTAAGAATTAATTTCTAACCTTGTAATTAAGTAAAGCAATTACAGTTGACAGAGACATTTAATATTTTTAGCTTTGTTTAATTTTAAATATCCAACGATATGTAAAATTTATGTCATTACTGAATAAACAATTGATTATATTAAATATCAAAAATATATTCTAAAAGACAAATATTTTCAAAAGAATGTAATTATCTAGAAAAAGGTATTTTTATAAAAGGTTTAAAATAAACATTAAATAAAAGATACAATTGTAATTATATTTTCATCCTACGATTATACATTCAATATGATATTGCAATTTACATTACTTTAAAGGAACAAATAGTCATAACTTTTATTACGTGTTCTTTATATAATTTACATCACAGCTTTTATTATTTTCAAAAACTGTCTTGTATATTTATAGAAAATAAGTTCTTTCTTTCATTTGTTTGATTCCATTTTTCAAAATTTACATTTTATTTCATTTTTACAGTTAAAAATGTCTATAATTTGCTGATATTTATAAAATAAATTCATTGTGATTATTTAAACTATTTTTTATTCTTAAGAGAATGAGTATATAATCAGCATTTTTACTGTTGTTTCGAACAAACATTAAATAATTTTTACGATAAAGAACATTTTTATAGATAAACATTTAAGAACAATTTTATAGAGTGATTATTTATCATAACAATAAGCATTCCATTTTCTTTAAGATTTACATAATATTTAATAGCTTTCACATGAAATATGCAGCTTAGAAAAATAAACCATGATTTTCCACAAATTAATATCAGAATACTTAAATTATAAACATATTTAGAGAATTTATTGTTTTACTAAATAAAGTTGGTTAATCAAAACAAATCGTGCAAATAATAATTTTATAATAAACCTATAAATGTCTCTACAGAGCTCAATGATCTAGTTCCTTAAAAAAAAAGAGTAAATCTATCTTTATGAAACAAATTGAAACTGATATTGAATGAACTTAGTATATTATAATTTTTGCCTAACAAACTGCCTAGTTATAAGAATTTTGGAGTATGACTTGTAAATATTTGTAAAGCGTTTAAATCCTTTAGTTATTAGCTTATAAGTTGTTGTCATAATATACTCATTTTAAAATAATATTCATTTTTAAGCATAAAAAGCACTAAATAATTAATAACATTTTATATTAGCTGTTAATACTGACAAACATTTTCACAGACAAGAAATATATCTTAAGCAAACTATTTATAAGGTGAAACTCTAAGTCTACTTATTTTACTTGTATCGTATTATTTTAAAATAAAAAATAGTGAATTTACACAATGTCCAAAAAGCATTGCTTAGTTGCATTAAATACTAACTTGAAGGGGAAAAACTTCAAAATAAAAAATGTGTGTTTCTGCACTTGGAAGTACTATTAAGGATCAACTGTAAAGCTTTTACAAAATGCAATTTTCTCTCTTTCCTTCTACAGCAGAAAAATATCACCCTCAATCCTTGTGAAAGACATTAATACTTTTCTTTTCTCTCCATTTCTTTCCCAAAAGTAGTCGCATTTTACTCAATGTTCCCTGCAGCGTGATGTTGAAATGCACTTATAAAGATCAGATAGAAATTTGGGCAAACCTTATCGGCCAAGAAAAAAAATAAGACATCTTTCTTATTCTCATATTTTTCAAAAAGCATTTTGTATTTTTGAAGATGAAAATTTTAAAACTACTGTATATTTATAAAGTATTGAGAAGAGTTTCTAAACGTAGATCTCAGTTTATTAAAAATTTTAAGCTTTGATACTTATTTTAAATATTTCGATATTCGACGTCAAAACATTTTATACCATATTTTATTCATAAAATAATGTAACTTTTCCTTAAGACACATTTTTTTTTATAAAAAGTAATGACTGTAAAAGTTTTTCCACAAAAAATCATATAGAATTAAAAAGAAATTTCTCTACAGTTATTATGAAAATATATTTTTCTTAAAAATCGCTAATAGCCAATTAATTTAAAGATTTTCTTGTGGGTAGATATGTAGTAGGTATGTTTGTTTAATAAAAATATTCAAATTAGAGACGGACTTTTTCTTTTGAATATGCACAAAATTCCTAATATTCTTAAAATGATCAAATAAAAAATATAATCATATGCTTATAAAGAATTACAAATTAGTATCCTATATGTTAACATGCAGTTTAAATTTAAATATTATAGTCAAATATTAAACTGCTCAGACACATTTAACTATTTAATTCAGTTTCACCAATGTTTTAAAATAATTATGACTTCATATCATTGATAATGCTTTGTATAAAATATTTAGTACATTATGCCATTTTGTCATTGTAGCTTTTATATTTAAATCAAATTATATGCTTTTATTTCATTTCAGAATTTTGCCGTTAACAAGTGTAAACTAGAAAAAAGAGTTTTGTCAACTATAATATTTGTATACTGAAATACTTGAATTTTTTCTCCAAAGAGATTATTTAACTTTCTGAGTAAAATAATCTTAGAGAATACTTCCTTAACTTTTTATCTAGACATTGCCCATTTCAATAATTTAAAAATTCTATATCTTATTCCCATACGAGATATAAATTATCGATTAGTAATTTATGTGAAATATCTCAAAAAACCATACCTCAGGATCCAGAAATACACTCGATATTTAATGATCCTGTTATCACATTTATTAAAATATGTCTTATTCGAAAAATATTTAATAGTATTTACACTATAATTTTAAACCATATATGAGAAACTGCATTTGATATTTAATTTAGAAACTTCATTTCAAATAAAGTTAGCTATTAATAATAGTAATCAAGTTGTTATATAATTCAATTTTATGCATATTATCATAATTGCAATGCGGACTTTAAAAAAAATAATGATTTCTAAATATGCAATAATTTTTCAAAAGCATATGTAGGGTAGTTTTAATCAAACTAATACTAATAAATGTTTATTTATTTATTATGAATACGTATTTCTAATTGCATATCTTAAGTTTAAAAAATGAAACATTTTACAGTACAATGTTCGAAATTACAGAAATATTACAATAATATATAACAAAACAAATTTAATCAAAAGTTTTTAATCATTATACAAAAGTTAATTTCAATTTAATGAATTTTTAATACATTCATTTGTATCCACAAAACAAAGAAAAATTTCCAAATTTTGCTTATAAATGTGTTTTGATAGCTATTCATGTTATTATGTATCCATAGTTTTCCCCCCGATTGCTTAAGAGAAAAATAAATAGTATATTTAAAATAAAATAATTGCACTGTAAAAAAGTATTATTTTAACTATATATTATTGTAAAGAATTATCTTTTAAATTAGATACAGTATTTGTTAAGAATAAAATGAAATATAGTTATTTTTAATAAAAAAATATAAATTGTTAGAAATAGTTGTTTTCATATAAAATAAGTATTTAAATTAATTCCAATCTAAACTGGATGAATGACACAAATCATAATTTTAACAACATATATATATATATATACATATTATCTAATAATTTAGTTTCGTATATTTGGAATAGATTAATTAAAGTATCGATAATATTTCATTTTCACTCTGTAATCAATTTTGGATGTATTTTAAAGAAATAACAAAACGTGTATTAATTTATTATTGATTCTAGGATAAACTTTTGAATGTTCTGTAAATACTCAAAAATCTTGGTAAAAACTAGTATTGGAATCCTTACCCAAAACATTTTTAGTTTCACAACTCAGAGAAATATAAGAAATTGTGGATTAGATACAAAAAAATCTATAATAGGGAATTACTAAAAAATTTTCATTCCAGATGTTAGAAATGTTAATAACTTAGAATAATTTTCAACTTTTACTAAATATTACATATTCAAAAATATTACAAATTCTTAAGTTTAAATTGCATATGCTCTGCAGTTCTCTTACTTAAATATATGAATTGTTTTAGTTATTATATAGCAATATAGCGTATTGGGTTTTCCAACAAAGAAAATTGGTTACATCATGTAAAAAAAAGTAATCATACTAAATATAATGTGATCCAACGCAGAAGAATCTAATAAGACGATAATTTTTACAAATTTGAAATTCCACAATTTAAGGGTTTTGCAAAACTTTCTATTTTACGTAAATATTTTACTGCATTGATATACCTAAACTTCTGGTTTGCTTACTTTGAAATTGGATTGAACTGAGTTCAGAAGTTTGATAATAAACGATCTATGCTATTACTATTTTCTACACTATTTTTGAAAGCTATGATATGGGATTTTACGCATTTAAATTACAATCAAAACACAAAAGTCTTGTACATATATAATAAAAAAAATAGTTTAAAAAATATTATATCCCATAAAAATATACTAAAATGTTATTCTTTTCTTTTTGAAAAGAAGTAAATGTAATTGTATTTAGTATAAAAATCTACTTACATCTGTTTATTATTTTTGAAGTATATAAATAATTAGTATTTTAGTTTCATAATTTTTACACTTAAAATATTATGGTAATAACTTCATTGTAACTAGTTTTATAATTTTTAAATGAGCTCAAAAAATACACCCGTAATTTCGTAGAACGTGAAGTTCTTCTAATTGCATGATTTTGAGGAACTACTTATTCTAAGAAATACAGTTATGCGAATAATAATTTAAAAAATGGAAAATTAATATCTATATAGGATATTTCACACACTTTTAAAACCACTAAAATGCTCCTAAAGGATCAAAATCTGAAACTCCATCACATTAGAAAAAGTACAATAAAATATGCTGTTACATATGGCTTTACTGGAAAATTCAGTCCTAAAATACAAA
This sequence comes from Latrodectus elegans, assembly GCA_030067965.1. Lineage (NCBI taxonomy): Eukaryota > Metazoa > Arthropoda > Arachnida > Araneae > Theridiidae > Latrodectus > Latrodectus elegans. The sequence goes on from CM057820.1 coordinate 51,812,497, forward strand.
ACAACTCAAGTATCACAGAAGAACAAATATAATAAAGAGAAAATAAAAAGTTAAATTTAAAAATTAAAAAAAAAGCATAAAAACACAGCAAGTGCAAACTTTAAACGGTTTTCATGTGAAATCTAGCATTCCAGTACAATACACTCAATTCATCAGTACAAGCGTTCTAGTGCATTTCGTTTATGAGGACCTTTATATAATTTTGAGCGTACAAGAAAATGTTACGCGTAACTACGTTGCCGAATTACAAAGTTATCATAAACCTGAGGAAAAACTGTAGATTTTGTTCACATGTTGAGCCAAACAACAATGGTAATTTGCAGTCTGAAATTTGCCACAGCCTCTTTGTTATGTAAAACATTATTTGATAAAATGTGACGTGATTACGTGATGATTTTAAACCATTGAAAATAACTTTAATTAATTATAATTAATTAACTTTATTGTATTAAAACATATTAGACATATTATTAAAACATATTAAACATATTGTATTAAAAAACCCAGGGTATCATCTCCAGGCTTCAAACCTGTCCTTGCACAGCATGAGACTTGTCTCGTCTACTCTCTTCAGCTACCAGTATAAAAGTTTCAAGGCAGACCAGTAGGGACGTTTAGGGTGCACTGTTCTATGTGCATGGAGGATTGTCACATGTGTTCCATTTACCACAATTCACTGTCGCCAGCTGTTAGTCTGGAGAGCATGCATTGTGGACACCGCAAAAGTGGTTTTGATTGATGTTTTCAGACGAGTCCAGGTTTAGTTTTCAATCTGATTCTCGCCAGATATTAATACGGAGTGGGCCAGGTACCCGTTGCTCCCAAGAGAACACTATTGAACGATACCGTTTCGGTGTTTCTGAATTGCCCGTTTAGGGAGGAATTATTCTGTGTTCCAGAAGTAACCTGATTGTTCAGAATGTAATTATGGCAGGACACATCTATCGAGATGTCATTCTGAAAAAGCATGCACCTATATTTCGCAGTGCCATGGGTGGCAGAATTTCTGTATATGGATGACAACGCCCTTCCTCAAAGTGCAAAAATTGTAGACGAATGCCTTCAATCAGAGCATATCACCTGAATGGACTGGCCAGCTTACTCACTTGACTTGAATCCAATAGAACATGTAAGAGACACGCTTGGCTGATGAATTGCAGCCCATCAATCCCTCCCACTTATCTACTGGAACTTCAGAGAGCATTGCTTGATGAGTGATGTAATATTCCCCAAGATCAGATTGATAATCAGCTTGCCCAGGCGGTGCACGTCCTGTATTGCATCGTCTCGGGTGCATACTAGGTATTAACCATCATACCAGCCATGTTATATTGATTTTTGTAAATATTTTCTTTATTAAAATTTGCACCAGGGTGTAAAAATTGCAATTTTTATTACTAATGCCAAACATAAAACTTTTTTCGCTCTTTACCTTTTGTGTAATAAATATAATTTACAAATAAGTCACAATTGTTTTGCTTCTGTCTCTTACTTTGTCGGAACTTTCATTATCCTTAATTTATGGACACGGGAGTAGTTTTAGAAACTAAGAATTCTAATTGTATTTAAAATCCAAATGTTTTTCTCTTTTTAATGAAGAATGTAATTAAATTATATGTGTGTTATTTGGATATGATATAGGAGTGAACTTGGCTCGTATTCTTTTTGTGTGTCTGTGCCTTTATTATCGTTTCACGGAATATTACAAAACCACAATTGAAAAGTTTGTTTTTTAATTATTCAATATAATTCAAAATTATGTTATATTCTGTGTGAAAAATATAATAAATTTAAGATACGCATGTTTTAAAATTTTTTAAATTATCCAATTGTTATTTAAACTGATTTTTATAATATTTAAATGTAGGAAATCGTCAGATGTAGTATATTCAAAGACAATACTTTTTAAATAAATGTTTCATCAAAACTCTTATGTAAAATTCTTGAAATATAATATTTTAGAAAGAAATTCAATAGTACAGTATGAAAAGTATATATTGATCTGAGAAAAAAAGTTGTCTACAGCTTTCAGTATACATTTTTAATTACTTAAAAATAGGAGCCTACTTTAAGATAAAAAAAAACAGATACTGTAAAATATGTCATCAAATCATTTGTAAATCCCGATAGGAATTTCATGAAACTGAGGCATGAAATTATTATATTTGTTATTTTTATCTTCAGTTAGTAGTTGCACTATTACAGTGTCTAGTTGTAAGTAAGACACAGTTATAAACTATAATCTCTCTTCTGTCTCCCATACCATTCTTTCAAACTTTATTTCATATCAGAATGTCTTGATATAAAAGTAATGCAAACCAGATGTCTATCATATACAAACTGAGAAATTGTAATCAGTATCAAATATTTTGGGTAAAAAATTATTATTGTCCCTTAAAGTGCAAGTGCAAATGTTTTGAGATTAAAATACGGTTTTTAAAAAAACATTAAAAATTAATCTACAATTTGTGCCTATACATCTAAACTCTTAACTATGTATTTCTACTATATCTCAAATACTCAGTCCATTGTCTAAATAGAGCATTTCGAAAACTCCAGCAGCAAAATATTTAATTAAGAATACAGCCAAATGAAAAAGGACTTCAAGATTGTTGATTTATTGTGTCACTTAGAATTATGATTACTGCTATTATTTATCTAAAAGAGAACACTTTTTCTAATCCTCTAAAGCACAAAGAAAATTTACCTTGAATTTTTCATCGGAATTATGTGTTTTAACTCATTAATCAAACTTAAATATTCTTAATCTTGTAAATATAACTACGATCCTTTTCGATTTCATTTGTTTCACACATTTTAAATGACACTCGATAACCTTATTAACCCATGTCCTATGTTAATATATCTATATTTCTTTAAAATATATATAGTTCTGCATATTTTTATAATGTAATTTTAATGAAAGTATTTCTATTAAAAATACGATACAAGCATTTATGGCACTGCAATTTGGAAAAAAATAATTCCATATTCGTCAAATGAACTAAAATTTGAAGATAGATACTTGTAGGATGAAATAAAATAATATATTTTAGCAGTCACTAAACAGGTGAGTTCTAAAATAATTGAAATTGTAAAAATGCTGCTGATATCGAGACAAATAATAGCAATGGAGTATAAATTCAATTTATGAATTGAAAATAGCAGTTCATTGAACACAAAAACAAACAAATCTGTTAGCAGATAACTGTCATTTTTAATGAATAAAATATATTTTACCCAATATGTTTATTTTATAATATTATTATTATATATATTATTTATAATATGTTATTCTATAAGCTATATATATATACATATAGTGAAAAATTGGCTTATGTACTATATTAAAATAAAAATATATCAATCAACACAAACATATTTGAAATATGCCTTAAATATTATATTATTATATTTAAATGTACTTTAGGATTATAATTAATTATATAAAAATAATAAACTTTTTTATAAGTACAATAATATAAAATGTTTGTTATCTGCTTAAATGATATCTCTCTTGTTAAAACGTTCTGGTGAAAAATATTACTATGTAATTTATTTGCGAGAATGGTATAAAAAAACCCATCATTTGTTTAAAAATAATAGTGAGGTATATTTTTTATAAAATTTATTTACATAAAATACTTGTACAAATAACGGAGTATTTGATAATATTGAACTTTATATACTACAACTTAAAAAGATTTTTCTAAATGGTGTGAAAGATTCAATGTTTTGAATATCCAGCGTTACAATATTCACCTTTTATTGAAACACAATCCTCAGTATTTTCTCATAAGATGAGATGATAAAATGTTAATATTTATTTCCTCAATATCAGTTCAGACCTGAATATATATTCAAATTTCAATTTAATTGAAGAAGATAATTTAATATCAACGTAAAAAATGCATTTTAGGAAGGAAACAATTACGAAAAGCTGAAATAATTGTTCTTATTTTAAATATAACTATAGAATTATAAATCTATAAATCAAATTAATTTACTTTTGCAATGTATATAATAAATTAATAATAAATAATAACCAATATAATTCAAAATTAATAATAAAATAATAATAAGTAATAAATTCCAATGTATAGAATAAATTAATAAATTAGATATATATTAATTCAGGTACAATATTTTTTAAACATTTTGTCTTATTCAAAGAATTAATATTTTAAATGTTATGACATAAATCTCTCTCTTTTCTTTTTGTAAAATAAAGAATTTAAGCAATCTGGACATTTAAAAATTTTCTTTCCTGTGCTTAATTTCATCCTGAGTTATGTAATTTAAATAATCTCTCTGAGGAAATATTTTGCAAGAATGTTTTTAAATATTGTTTTATTCAATAATAACCTTAGTTTAATAACTAAAATATTTTATTTTAAAAATATTTTTTTCATTATAAACACAATACTTTTTACACATAGAAACTTTAAAAGAATTTATTAAATTTTTTAAACCAGTATTAAAATTAATTATGTATTAGAAATGTTGTGAGTTGAAATGTTACTACGTAATTTTCAATTAATTTTAGTTATTCAGCCATTCTGAATGCATGTAAATAATATTCTATCTAACATAAAATAATATTTTAAATAATGTTCTATCTATTTATTACATGGAAGACCTAATTAATCAATAATTAATTTTTATGGATTTTAAATGCCATAAATACTCAAAATACTCAGTTCTGAAAATTATAATTTGTACCTGCTATTCGCATATTATAAATTTATAAGTACTTATATATATATATATATATATATATATATATATATATATATATATATATATATATATATATATATATATATATATATATATATATATATATATATATATATATATATATATATATATATATATATATATATATATATATATATATATATATATATATATATATATATATATATATATATATATATACATACATATATATATACATATACATATATATATATGTATGTATGTATGTATGTGTATATATATATACATACATACATATATACATACATATATATACATGCATACATATATATATATATATATATATATATATATATATATACAGACATACATTATATACATACATATATATACATGCATACATATATACATACATACATATATATATATATATATATATATATATATACATGCATACATACATACATACATATATATATTTCTAATATCAATCAATTGCTCCTTGTGAAAAGTACGGCTCAAATAAATTTCTCTTAAGTTATAATACTTCAATAAGGGCAGCGCAATTAAATTTAATTATCAAATTTGTAACAATATGCTGCAAATTCTAAATTACTGTTCCGGCTTAAATTACACCTTCTGTACATTCTGAAAGGAAAATTAAGTTTATCTGGCGCATATTAATATAATGCAATAAATTTCAATGAAGTTTATATAATTAGTGACTATACTATGTAACTATATACGTGATACTCACATCAACATTTCCAGTCAAATGGAATTATTGTATTAAATTAATGTGCTTTATACTACATATTGGTAAATATCGAAAAATATTTTACACTTTATATAATAAAACAAATGTTAACAAAATTTCCATGCCAATCATTGTAAATAAACATAAAATTATGATTAAAATAAAACAAATCTTATTGTATAAGCTGTTTTATTAAAGTTTATTTTATCAAATATAAAAGAAATATTTATATATATATATATTACATTATTACGTATTGGAACAATTGAATGATATCCTTAAGATATCAAAAAGAAAGACGAATGCAATCTAAAATTTTGCATTTTTTCCAATCACGAATGCTTGTTGCCTAAATTATATATATGTATACATATGCATTTTGTTTACAATGATATGCGTGTAAAAGTGCGTGACTGATAGTTTTAGACATTCTTTAGGAAATCAAAAGCTGACTATGTTACACCGAAAAGATTCTTCGGTACTTTTCTGTCTTCCAATTGTTACCAAATCCTCAGTATTTGCGATCTTGATTCGACAAACCAATTTTCAGAATGTAATCCTTTTCTTTCCTGGTACATTATATTGTTACTTCTCTATTTCAACAGAAGAGGTTTATTCTATAGTTCTTTGTTCATTTTGTTTCACAGAGAAGCATTGCAGTGTGTAGGAAACACGGAGGTTCATTTTGTAGTCTTTTGTATAATTTCTTCTGAAGTCACAGTATTTATTACTTGAAGAATTTTATCAAAAACATTGTTCTCATTATAAATAGAATCTAAAATTTAATATCAGAGAAAAATTTTTTTTAACGAAGTTAATTTTTCAAGACGTCATTCTGTTAAAATTAATTCAGTTTTATGCGAATAAATTGATTATTTTAAGGGCGTATTTTAAAGCTATATACCCAAAGAAACATTAAGTAAGCAAGATGCTGCTACTACCATGAAAAAAATGCAGTAGAGATTATATTTATAATTAAACATGATTATTATTAAAACGTGTAAAAATTGTTAGTTAAAAGAATATGAATTAAACAAAACATGGATTTTCAGAAAATAAATTTAAAATATAGCAAATGAAATTTTTACTTCATATTAGATTAAATAATAATTACAAAACAAAGTGCTAGTGCTAAAAGTTATAATTCATGTTCCAGTTTTATTTGAAATTTTTTGGATTATTTATTTCAGATATAAAACACTTTTGTACAATTGCAGTTGAACAAATATCTCAAGTTGCTACTAGTATTTCATCCGAACTAACAAATATCAGCTTTAGATAAACTGAACACTTAAATGTTAATAGGAACACAAGAAATACATTGCTCTTTATTGTGAAGTGGGTGTAAAAGGGATGTACTAAATGTTTCTTCAACCTCTTCTTGGTAGTGAAATAACAGTCATTAAAATCCCTTTTTTATTTCGAGGCCTTTTCAATTTTATGATCGAGATAAGAATAGAATATTGTGTCTTCAACATTCACTGACTGCTTCATTGAATTTTCTAAAAGAATTGAGTTTTAGATAAAATTATAATTAAAATTTTTTTTATTAAAATGCTCGGCTTAATACTTGCTCAAAATTCTTCACAATTTTACAAAGACATTTTTTGGAAACTTTAACGTTATTATCAATCCAATTTATTAGTTGATTTAATCTAACTAATACTTAAATGATCATTTTTTCTCGCCTTACTTGCTTATAATGATAGCATTTCAGCTTTAAATTTGCAGTCTGCAGTAGCATGAAAGATGTATTAATATGAGGTTTTTTCAAAAGATTTAAATAAAAATCTTAGTAAATTTATCTAAATATGAAACGTAACTTAATATTATTTTACTGCATTGTGCTTAGAAAATTAAATATGTATTAAAACTGAGTATTTTAACAGCAATATGGAATTTATTATTTAATTTAGTTTAATAATTTCTATTTTGCATTTGTCTGATATAGCTGAGAATAAAATAGTATTGGGCTACGGTTACTTTTTGAACTATTATGAGCATTTAAAAATATTTTTATCAAATTTTTGTTTTTTGTTCGTATTTTTAAGTAATCATAAATTCATAATTAGATAATTGCCCCCCACAAATAGGTTTATAACTTTAAATGGCTTAGGAAAGTAGGATCATTTACAAGTTTTTTTTTTCTTTAAAGGTAGATAATTTCTTAGCAATAAGACGCCGTCAACTATTAATACTTATTGGAATCATTTTTCAATGTATATAATAAATTAATAAATTAAATATCTGTTAATTCAGGTACAATACTTTTTAAACATTTTGTCTTATTCAAAGAATTAATATTTTAAATGCTATGGCATAAATCTCTCTCTTTTCTAGTACTAAAATAAAGAATTTAAGCAATCTGGACATTTAAAAATTTTCATTTCTGTGTTTACTTTCATCCTGAGTTATGAAAGTTAAGTAATCTCTCTGAGGAAATATTTTGCAAGAATGTTTTTAAATATTGTTTTATTTAATAATAACATACACTAAAATGTTAGCTTTTTTCAACTTAATAATAACATGTAATGACCTTTGAAATTTACTCAAATTTATACGTCAAATAACATAACTTGTATTTCAGTTGTTTTAATTTGAAATACAAATAATTTCGTTTTCCTTATTACTCAGGGCTTAATACCATTAGTTTTAATAGCAGCAATATCAAGTTTCATTGGTTATTTTATCTAGTATATTCCATAATAAAATGACTTCCAATTGGAAATAGAAAGTTGATAAGCTTTTGCTGGTTAATAGCATTTCCAAGTTATAAAAAAAAGAAATTTTCAGTATTGAATGCCAATTTAACATAATAAAAAGATAAGTAAAGTAATTTAAGAATAATAATAATAATAAGTAATTTAAAATAACTTATGTGTATTTGGCATTCGTGTAATGAAACAAAATATAAAAAAGAGAAGTCAAAAAATTGACTTTAGTAAAAATATACTTTCACATCAGTCTTTAAAAAGGAAAGCCACCTAACAAATGAATATATAAGTTATGATGATATAGATAAAAAAAAAGAAATTGGCACAAATACAGTGCACTAGAAAATGATAAGTGCAAAGATGAAAGCATGAAATAAATTAACAACATTCATTGCAGATTACTTACAATTATTCAAAAAAATGATTAAAATCCATAAAAAAAATTGTTTATACTTCCAGTTTATTTTCCAGTTAATTTTTACATACCACTGAAGCCATCTTCATACACAACTTTATAAAAATAAGGAAAACATTCGACAAGTGAATCTAAAAAATGTAATGATGTAGATGAAGAAGAAAATTGACACAAATATAGTGTGCTATAGAATGATAAAATCAACTATAAAACTATGAAATAAGCTAACATAATACACTGGAGAGTACATGTAATTATTCCAAAATTATATGTAAGCCATTGAAACATTACTTTTAGACTCAGTTTATGTTCTAAATAAATTTTTGAAAAAATTTCTTACATTAGAAGAATACATTACATTTAGTATGAAATTTGCATTTATAAAGCTTTGTAATTAAATTACACTTTTATTTAACTAAGATAAATCGTATTTATCAATAAATAATAAAGTCAATCTTTAGAAATAAATGATTATGTTGTTAGCAAGTCTATATTAATCAATATAATTTGTGCTTTTACCCTATTTATTTCACATTTCCTAAGAGAAAATACGAGTTGTGCATAATATATTTCTCTAAGAAATTTAACATAAAGTGTAAAACGAGAAAGTTACAGAAATTTATTTTTGTGACAGTAATAAAATAGTGATTTTAAGTACATAGAACTTATTATAAATTAGTAATTTTGAAGTATATAGAAAATAATGTCTCCGTTAAAGGCATATTAGATACATCTGGGATACAAAAATGGGAAACAAATGATATATAGAAGCAACATATTATTTGATTGTAAACTTCAGACATGTGTTTGAAATGAAATATATTTCCATATTCTGTTCTAAGTATTCATAAACTTATTTCTATTTGATTGTAAGACTAGTGATACATTCTCATAAAAATATTTGACAGATTAAAGATACTGATGCTTTATCAACAGTAATCCCTGCAAGAATCGATCCTGTGGATTTGTTTTCCAAAACTTTTATAAATCCATTAATTTCCTGTAGAGTAGATATAGTAAATATACAAATTATGGCACAGGTGCCGAATAATCCATGATTCCAAATTCTGAATTTTTTGGTGATGAAGAAATGTTGCCAAGATAACGTATCGTGACGTGCCGCGATGACATAAATACTAGGGTTACCAAAATATAATTTTCTGCATAATTCTTTTAGGTCTCCATGTGTATGACGTAACAAAAACAAAGTTGCCAGATACATAAGAAAATCTGAAAAAAAATCGCCAATATCAGAATTTGGCGCATGGATTATACGGCACCTCTGCCCAAATTATCTCATAACATATGAGCCAAACTGGTTAAATCCTTTTTTAGTCTTATAAAGAATAAGAATAAATCTTACCCTAGTTTCAATAAAAATATACAACAAATGGTGTATTTATGCTCATACCAGTATATTAAAACACATATTAATAACATTTTCATACAATGCGTCGTGAACAAAATTTAAAATACAAATATTTTTTTATATATTTTTAATTAAATAACAAACATTGTAACCAGTGATTGTTTAAAAAATTCAGAAAGAAAGTAATTGAAACAATGACTACAATATATACGTATTTTTAAAGAAAGAAATAAGAAAACTTTTTTCTTTGAATTTAACAGTTTCGAATGAAGTTTTCTCATACAGTATTTGTAGATGAATGTTCAAAAAAGTTTTATTTTAATAAAGGTGATGAATTCAAGTCAAATTATTTAAAGAGAAACAGAAGAAACGTTTAAGAAATCAAATTTTCTTTACATACATTATAGTTTTCCTTATACGCATAAATATTTTATAGGTAAATTTGAATAATGTATTGAGTAAAAACGCTTCACTAGTAATTTGTAATTAAATTAAGAAAATTTCATTATTTTCTCTATTTAAATAGTACATAAATATTTAAATTAATAGACTTAAAATATTTTAAAATTAAAATTTAAAATTTAACTTCATATTTTACAATGAGTTATACAATTATATACAATTTTATTATATATTTTTATATAGATAATTATATTGAATTTGGTAAATTAATGCTATATGCATATTATAATACAGGAATCAGTAAAATGACAACTTATTATTAAATTTTCTATCAATTCTTGGCTGATTTTTCTTATTCCTTACGCAGATATAGGAGACTCAAATAAATGTTTGCAAGAATTGTATACCTGCTGTGTAGATATTTATAATGACATAATCATATATTTAATATATGTTAGCACAACTAATGTGCGATATTTTAGTTACTATGCAAAATAAATTAAAATCAAACAAAAAGTAATTCCTAAATCTAAATCAAAAATTAGTATTTATTAAGGCTCTGTTTATAAGTGTTCCTTAAAATATGAGTGTAACGAGTGAACTTTATTCCATTTCACCTGTAAAAAAATTTATAATGTCATCTATGGAAGCAAATGAGTCTGTAAATTTGAAGAACGATAGCACTTGACAAGAAACATCAATTTGCAAATGATTAGGATTTCAGTAACTTAAGGATTTTTCATGTCTGTACAATGATAAACTTCAGACGACAATTTGCATCTTAAAGGGGAAAAATGTTTTTACAAGTTTTGAAGTATATTTCTTCGCATTAGCAATCAAATACTACTAGCTAAAGTGTTTTAGCCTGAATTAAGGATCAGAACAAATGTAAAGTTTTTCTCATTTGAAGATGAGAAATTTTTTCGATAGTGATTTTACTCTTACATAAGCAATTTTATATTGATATAATATTTACGAATATGACGCAGAAAAACGAATTTTTAAAGAAATTACTCTTGCAATCATCTTATTTAATTAATAAAGATCAAAACATTTTTAAAGGTATACATTTATAAATTAGTATTTTAAAACCATTTTAGACCCCCGAAGGTACAATGCAACATTTATTTATATATATGTACACACACACACACACACACACACACATATATATATATATATATATATATATATATATATATATATATATATATATATATATATATATATATATATATATATATATATATATATATATATATATATATATATATATATATATATATATATATATATATATATATATATATATATATATATATATATATATATATATATGTGTGTGTGTGTGTGTGTGTGTGTGTGTGTGTGTGTGTGTGTGTGTGTGTGTGTGTGTGTGTGTGTGTATACATATTAGATATAACACTTATGTTTAGAAATGCATCCAGCACAAAAGCAGCTAAAATATAATTAATAAAACATTTTTAAGAAATTAATAATCAAATATTGGATAGAGAATAATAATCAAATGCCAGATGGATAATAATACATTTAAATTCCGAATGGAGAATAATAATATATTTATAAAATTAGTCAAAAACCAAATTGAGAATAATAATTAAAAACTATATGGTGAATAATGCATTGAAAATACGAAATATAGTAAACAGATGGAAAAATGTTTAATATATATTTTAAGATTTCAAAGAAAATAGAATGAAAGAAAATGGAACGAAAATGGAGCGAAGTACCAAAATGGCCAACTTCATGAAGGAGTTTTGACCACATCGGTACAAAGTGTGGCTTTTCTGCAGTGGCTCAAAACATAGTCTTAAAGAAGCCAGTGTACCCCAAAGCCACAGCAAAAAATTCAGACACAAATATCAAACCAGAATAAAAGTGAAGCCAAAATATATAAGCCCAACTCCAATGTTGCCAACATTTAACTTATAGTAATCAGTATTAATATTAAATCCAAATCTGCAAGAACTGCACCAAATACTATATGTAAACCAAATAAATACATAAATTTAACTACTAAGTGTAAACACTATTTTAGTTTTAACTTAAAAGTGCTACTTATTCTTGGTTTTAAGATATGCTTGCTGTTTCTTTAATTTCCCTCTAGTTTTGTCCACTTTTTTATTTCATTTCTATATTTTTAAATAGTTATTGTTATTTTATTTGACAATGTTTTTTTAACGTGATGCTTGTGTATTGAAGTATAATATTTTATTTTTTTTAATATTTATTTTAATATTCTTTGAACTAGTGGTTGTGTTATATGAAATTATTATATACTTTTATTTTATGGCGAGTATAAAAATCATGATCTTGAATTAAAGTTAAAGATACATTTCCCAGGTAGTAACCAAAATTTATTTGGAAATAACAATTACTTACGTGTATTTTAAAATAAAAGTTCTTTCCATCTGGTTATAGTTTCTAGTAATTTCCCTATATTGTTCAAATATGATCTTTGAAGAAATTTTCTAAATGTTTTTTTCACTAAATTAATTACTAAGATTATTTAAATTGAGCTACCATGATTTGTTTTAGTTTGCAATTTACTATTATATCGTAAATATTCAGCAACGTGTTCCGATATAAACTAAATTTGAAAAATTACTTATTGCAAATTTATGTTTTATATTATTTAATTAATTATTAAAGACTTGAGACGTCATTTTTACGAAATGTTTTTACTGTTTTATGTTTATAATAAACGAAATAATTTTAGCAGGTAATATGGATTCTCTGTTATGTATTTATTTAACTAATGAGGAATGGATATGTTGAATTCATAAATAAATTAAATAAATATACCTGTTTTGAAAGTATTTGCATTAAATAATTTTTTAGTTTTTAGAGAAATTATTTAGGAATTTGAAATTTCATATAGATATTGCAGTTAAAATATTGCATTTTTAATCAGTGAATTAATCAAAATTACAAATAAACTTGTGAATGATGTTCTATGAAAAATTCATTGAAACCAAATTTAAATTAAACTATTGTTTATTTATTTAACTTCCATAATAGAGACTATTTTTCATCATAAAATTCTATAATTATATGAAGTTCCAATTTTAGAAATATGTTTATTACTTTCTATCAAAATACATAACTTAATATTACTTTGCAAAAAATTGACAGTTTAGCAAAAATTTGGGAATGAAATAAAAATCAAAGTAAGCATAATGAGCAAAACATGATAAAATCGAATAATATGCTTGTATTTAAAATCTATTCTAAAGTTAACAGATCATGAGGTATAATTCCAATGCATAAATAATAATTTCTTGACGGAGGTATATAAATTTAACTATAAATGTAGAATGATATCTTTTCAAATAATTTGCTTTTTTAAAAATATTATTTATGCGTTTATTGCGTTTTTATTCCACATAAAACTAAATAAATATGTTAAATTGTTGACAAGACGTTTGGTTTAACTGAATTGATTTTCAAGAGTATCTTCCTAACCTACTCATCATTTTTTTAAAGGTTACTTGTATATTATAACTAAGAATGTCTTTAAAGCATCATAGTATTTTCACAAAGCGAAGTCTAATTAAATAATAGTTGTCCCTTCAAAACATTGAATTAAAATTTAAACAACTTTTTAATTAATATAATATCTAATAGGTAGAAAGATAAACTGATTTCTCATTCACTGTTTATTAATCAACTAATATATATTGAATCATTTAACATTAAATGTTGAATTTCAAGTGCTGTTTATATATAACTCAAGCAAGTAACAATAACCCATATAAAATCAGAGAATTTTTTAATTTTACGTTAAATCTTGTTCAGCATAAAATTGTCTGAATGATATGCAAATAATATAATTTTCGTAATGATTGTATGAGTATACATCATTGTTCAAACAAGTAGATAATATATTTCAAGAAAATAAAAATATGTAAACTTAAAATTAATTTTAATAATCTCAGATATTAAACATGAACTATTTTCGTAGTATTATTTAGTACAGTTTTAAATCAAATATAGGCTACATACAAATTTGCTGATCACTTTCTTCATTGATCATTTTAAATGTCAAAATAATTTTTCATTTTATTTATTAAACTGGGGCTTCTCTAAGAGAGACTTAACAGTATATCATTCTTTATAGTGTTATCAGTTTTGGATAAACTGAAGTCTTACAAGTGAAGGGATAGGAAAAATCATTCTTCATTTTCAATGATAAGAGTTTGTAAAATTCAGGTCTTTAGCAAATCCTTATAAGTCTCCATGTATAAGAATAATCATTAAATCCCTTTCCTATACTATGTGAGATATTTTGAACTTTACGACTACAACAAATATAAAAGTGTTGCATTGATGATTGTAGATCACATAGAATGTATGTGTCCACAGAAGAGAATAAACTCTTATTGGATGTGAATTAAGATAATTTACAGTTTTTATACATTTCTCTCTCTAACAAAGAACCTAAAAATTAATGTACTAATATTTATAAGAATCGGATACTATAGAATGTTAATATACTTTTACAATATATAATTAGTTTTATTTGTAATTTCTATTTAACAATAACCCATGTTTAGTTTCTAAATTATATTTTGAATTGTAAAGTTAACTTGAATTTTCAGATTTATACCTTTAAAAGTAAACTTGGCAAGTAAAACTAACAAATTAGTAAAATTAATTGGTTTCTAGTTTGAAAATAATCAAACTAAATATAGCAATTGCTCAAATAAAAATCACACTTGATATTTACGTAAAACGAAAAGTTACATTTTAAGTTACAATGAAATATATTATTTGCATGACCAGCCATTATTTATGCCTTGAATTCTTAATTCCCAGATATAAAACAAAAAATGAAATTTTTTATTCCATCTTCACAATAAAATATGTCTGAGTATGCAAAGTAAGTCTTCAAAGAGAAAATAAACTTATTTAATTTAAATTATTTTCAAAGTATTGCCTTAACTAAGTAACCATTCTAAAATATAAACAAGAGGCTAATGTATAAATTAAAGTCATAAAATGTTGCAAAATAAACATTATATCCTTTAAAAACATTTCTAAATTTAATAAAGTAATTTTAAACAATATATTTGATAAGATATCTTACGAAAATAGTTAAACTAATAGATTTAGTATTTTCCTTTATATTTAACGTATATACTTATATGCACTTGCGTATTTCTTCGTTTTACGTCGATTCTTTATATAAAATCCTATTTCTCAGATTATTTTATAATAAAAAATTATAATTTTATAAATATTCATATAAAATGTATCTGTTCGCATGTAAAGTGGAATTGTTTTACAAATTTGAAAAATTCAATAGTAATCAATAATATACTTTATTTAAGATTTTTATAAAGTATTTCAAAATTATATCCTTTAGAAAAATTAAATACTTATCCTCATATTAAGATACACAAAGTTTAACTGATTTTTTAAAATTTCATACAAGCTTATTTATTTCTTAAAAAATTCTCAAATAAAAAGGAATAAAATCCTTTTCAAAATAAAATCAATAAATGAAGTAATTGATGATTTCCTAAATAGTCCAAAAAAATCATTTTTGTAAATTATAATAACAAATAATTAATTATAAAAATCATTTACGTATTGCTTAAATAACTACTTCTGTTTCATTACATTTGGAAGCTTGATACTATAAAATCAATGGCGGAAATAAATATAATCAATATCCAAAATAATCACATTTGTAAATAATAAGAATACTTATAATCTTGGGTAATAAGCCAAACAGAAATTAGAATCACACACTTACAGGTACAACTACAACTTCAAAATGATGTCACATTTTATCGACTGTAGTGACTCCAATGTGGTAACAAGACAATAGGTGGACAGTAACTTACTTACATTAACTAACTTATCCTTTGATGAAAGGTTTAGATTATTAAACGTAATTGATTGGGGAAATGCTAGTATTTCTATATTATAGAAGTTTCATATATTACTTGTAACGTGCACTCGGGAATTATTATTCAAAGTTTTTTGAAGGCCAAGTATAGAAAGTGTTTGATACAGGTACCTAAACAAAACAGAAGTACTGGCATTGAGAAGAATTATCTGATATTCATATATATCCAGTGGTATATTTCATATCATTATTCCGGATGATGGATCGCTGTGTTGACGTCAGAAGCACATAATAAAGCATTGTTTCCAAAATGCTGCTAAAATAATTGCTAGCTCCATAATCCTGTAAATTGTACTGGGTTCCATGTGAAAACTCGATGTCTCATATCCGTGCTTCCAAGATGATTGAGATCTAGTCCCAAATATAATATTAGAGTTACAGAGAATGAATAAAATAATGTGAACGCCTGTGAAATGAGATTTTTAATAGACTTTTGACCTTCTTGCAGGAATTTCAATTTATATATTATTATTCAATTATCAAATACAAGTAACATATGGAAATATGATAGATATATCTACATTAAAACTTTAAAAAAATTTTAATTCAGAAAGATTTCTTGGGGTGAGAATTATCTGCGTTGTTTGTTTAAATTATTTTAAAAACAGTTTATATTATATAATTACCTCTGAGATTTCTGTTGAAAGAACGATTTTTCCTAGTAAGAAATTACTTCACTTGTTATGTTCAAATTACATATTAGTTATATTTTAAGCTTACTCTGTGAGTTGAATCCCTCTCAGTCCTTGTGAAATACATTAGTTCTCTCTTTTTCTCCCTATTTCTTTCTCAAAAGTAGTTCCATTTTACCAAATGTTCCCTGCAGCGTGATGCTGAAATGCCCTTTTTTGAAGATCAGATAGAAATGTTGACTAACTTTATCGGCTAAGAAAAAATGTAAGACCGCATATTTTTTGTTCTCTGATTTTTTAAGTTTTTTTCATATTTAAAAATAAATTTTTTAAAAGCATATTAAGTTTATAAAGATTTAAGGAGAGATTTTTCTTCTCCATTCTAATCTAAGAACTTAAATTATTAAAAAAAACTTGAACATGAATATTACTTCAAATATTTAAACTCATTTCTCAAAGATGTTTTTATAAATATTACAATACCATATTTTATTCGTGATTCAAAAGAAAAGTTTTTAGTATGATTTTGAAACTGCACTTTATTTTCCACATAAAAACCATTGCAAAAATACTTACCGCAAAAAATATAAGCACAATTACTTAAAAGTAGTTTCTTAATGCATTTGCATTAATTAAAAATAAAATGTTATAAATTTCTAACTATAATATGCACATATTCTTATTCAACAGTCATCATATTCAGTTGATTAATAAAAAATAATTCTAAATTTTTAAATGTTTTAAGCAGTTTGCCAGAGTAAATAAGAATTTCAAACAATTTAATTCGGTAATGAAATGAATGTGAACACATTTAATTATGCATGAGATTAGTTAGTAAACTATATACAAAATATAGAAAAGAAATATCATAGTATTTTTATTATATTTCCTTCATATTTAAATGCCTTACTTGAAAATGGACATGTTATACTATGAATAAAAATATTTTAAATATTTTTTTAAATTAGCATAACATGCCGTTATAGCATTATTATATTTATATTTAATTTACATATTTAATAATATATATAATTATCATAAAGAAAATTCATAAGCTGGATGATATTTATAAGTATTCAAAAAGATACCATTAGCGAACATTGAATAAATAAAATATTTTTCTGATAAAAATGTGTTTCAAAAATATTTTTTTTCTAGTATCTCCCACATGTGATGCTTTGGGGAAATGTGTTTACCGATGAGGGTTACAATAAAGTTATCGATGGTTAACTGCTGCAGTATTTCAGACTCGTCTATATATCATTGATTTGCATATGTAGAATGCTTCTTAATTACCAAAATTAAAAAGCAACCTTTCTTCACTAAGAAGTTAAGAACATGAGATATTGATTTAATAAGGAAGATAATTTGGCCAAATTCCTTAAATGATTGTTCCGAATAAATTTAAATAGCATACTAATTAATTAAACAAAAGTGTTATTTTGAACATAAGATTTACTTATTATAAGATTACTTATTAAGAGATTATATTTTATTATAATATTATTCTTTATAATAATATTTTACTTTGAAATTCACTGCCAAATTTTACAATAATCAAGAATTCTTCGTATGAAGTAAATTCCTACAATTTTTTCCTCATCTGGAGGCATCATATGCGTATTTTTTTGCAACCATCGAAAAAATTCTTATTAATAAAAAATAACTTTAGTGGCGTAAGCATATAATTATACATCGTACGAATGGAAAGTAAATTATTTCTGAAGTTTCTGTTGCCCTACAGTGGTACTCATAGACAATTTTTATGACAATAGGAGGTTGATAATAATGTTTCCTTTATGATGATTTGACCTTGCATCTTATTCTGCTCTTCTGGTTTTATTTTCAAATAACGATTCTATATCTTGAAGTAAAATTTGAGATACTCTTATCGTTTTCACTCGATGTATTTAATTTGAGTTGAACTGGCTCCAAACGGCCGATAGTTCCTCGGAAGAAATTATGTATCACCGAATTATTTTCAATTTGGTGATACATTGTATTATTTGTTGCAAAGTATTTAACTTAAGTCATTTGGCTGACATCTACTGTTACAAAACATACCGGGTGATTATAATTAAAGTCCCGATTTTAAAAATCGATAATTTTAAAACTACTGGTCAGAATCACTTGATATTTTAGTAGAACAATCGTAAGGCAATGGAATTTTGTTTGGCGAAAGAAAAAAAATAGTTCCAAAATGTACCGATAGATGGCGCTGTCCGGTAATATTAGGAGGAAAGTCCAAGAATGTATTTGTTAAACACAGAAATGTTGTTAGCCAAAAGAAAAAATTAGAGTTCAGGAATTTACTAAAGATTTATTAGCGAAAAGACAAGAATACAGCGACAATAGCGATTATGACAAAAAAAAGAGCTTCATGGAATCAACACCTTGCTGATGATTAAAGCATAAGTTGTTCGATATGCCCTCCATCTTGTTCCGCTACTAATTGGAAGCGCAAAACGGCATGCTCCACAACAGATCGGAGGGTATCTGTACTGATGCAATGCATGTGGTGTGTGATGCTTGCCTTCAAGTTGGCTAGATTCTGAAAACTCCCGCTTTAAACAACTTTCTCCAGGTACCCTCAAAGCAAGAAATCACACGGGCTTAAGTCGGGGGAACGTGGCGGTCACGTTGTTGGAAAATGACGGCTTATGATCCTTTCATCTCCGAAATTAGCACTCAGTAGCTGCTTCACAGGAGTAGCAATGTGCGGAGGAGCGTCATCTTGCATGAATATTGCGTGATCCACACACTGACGCTGCTGAAGTGCCAGAAGGATATGGTTACGCAAAAGTGTTTCATACCGCTTGCCAGTAACGGTGCAGGTAACGGGACCCGCAGGTGTGATCTCCTCGAAGAAAAACGGACCAACGATAAATGTTGCCGTTATTCCGCACCACACAGTAACCTTTTCAGACTGAAGAGGTAATAGCTGTAGCTGAGACGGATTCTCGGTCTCCCATATCCTGCAATTTTGCGTATTTACAGAAACTTGCAAATGAAAGTGGGCTTCATCAGACCACAGAATGTTCCATGGCCATCCGCTGTCCACTTCCATCCGGGCAAGAAATTGCAGTGGAAAAGATTGACGTGCTTCTAGGTCAGCCGGTAGCAACTCCTGCACATGAGTTATCTTATACGGATAACAGAGAAAGATCTTCCGTAGGATTTTACGCACCGTGCTGTTCGGCATTTCCAGCATTCGGCCAATTCCTCGTGCACTACTGATTCCAACATCACTGTTAGTCTGTTCTTGTAATGCTGTAGCCACATCTTCCACTGCCGCAGCAGAGACTGGTTTTCTTCCTCTACCCCGTTTAACGTCAAATGAACAGGTCTCTTCGAATTTAGCAATCATTTTTCGCAGACCATTTGCGGTTATTGGATCCCATTTAATGGATTTTAATGTCCGAAACTTCCTAATAGCTGTAAGTGCACAGTCATCGTTCTTATAAAAAAACTTCAAAAGCAGAGCGCGATCCTTCATAGTCAGAGTCATGATGGAGCATTTAGGCAAAGAGCTGGTGCTCTGCATTTTTATGGCAGCTAAGTCTCATGTGCGCATGTCACGTATTAGTAATTTGCATATATCTAGACAATGTAAACGCTGACATTAAAAACATTTTAGAACTAATTTTTTCCTTCGCCAAATAAAATTCCATTGCCTTACGATTGTTCTGCTAAAATATCACGTCATTCTGACCAGTAGTTTTAAAATTATCGATTTTTAAAATCGGGACCTTAATTATAATCACCCGGTATTTTGCAAATTACTTTTCATTTCCTACCGTAAATATTCAAAACATAGTTTATTTTATCCTTTTTATATTTTAATCTCCTCTACTTTATTTTTATCAAAAATTTGTGAATTACATTGTTTTTCATACACATCTACTCAATATCATTCGATTTCTCACTGGAAATTTTAACACTATTTATATTAATAAGTATTAATTTATTTTGAAGGGTAAGTGGCGATTCTTAATAATACAGGTAAATGAAAAAGAGTTATTTTTTAGAAACTGTTTTCTGCTTTAAGTATTTTATTATACCTAATTAACTATTCAAGTAATCTCCTTTATTGTAAATTTAAATATTGAACTGTAACTGTTGAATAAATTGTTCTTTTAATCCATATTTTATAGTTCTTATTTCATCAATGTTTCATTTTTAATGTATCATTAAAATCACTTGATGATATCCATACGTTTATCAAAAAATAAATTATATTTGCCTCTGGTCATAGATGTAATTACCAGATTGTAGAATGCGACATTCTTATGAATCGTAAGAAATTGAAATCTGCAACTTATTATGAAAAACTCCACTCCAATTGAAAAATATGTTCTTTTCTTTCATGGTTTGTAGATAAAAAGTCAATGAAATTAAAATAAAATTGCTAAGATACTTTTAAATGCTGTGTTCACTTGTAATGAAAACATAGAAACGTTTAATAATAGAATTATCTTAGTAAAAACCGTTATTATATTTGTTACACTTGAAAATGTTTACTTAGTAAATCAGACATATTCAAAAAATTTTGAGAGCAAAATTGTGCATACTTATCATGAATTTAATGTAATCGGAATAGCAAATCTAATACAGTTAATAAAGTTACATAATTTATAGATATCAATTTTATGTGATGTTTGTGGAAAAATGCTGAATCAAAGGTACGTTCAACTACAAAGCATCTATTTTTAACATGATGATTTAAAAATTAATATCTTAGAATATAAGAACCATATGTCAATGTATGACCAATTTTTTTATCAAACTTTTTCATTCCGTTAAATTTAAATATAATGTGAATCCATCAAATAGCTCTGGACGATTGATATTTATTTTCTTATAGTTATTTAATATTCTTACATACAGTAAGAATTCAGTACAATGTTAACTAATATTCTAAGAGAGATTTAAAATTGTATAACGCATGTCCTGTAATAAACTAAGGATAGAAAAAAAATATTTCATTATAATTTATAAAATTGATGTTTTATAATTGACGTAAGACGTAGTACAGCAACTACTGAAATAACTTACACAAGGATATGTCTGATTATTTTGCTTGTGCATCTACGGTCTTTTGCACAATTTAATTTTGATATACGTGTATTAGTTTTTGTGCAGTGTTTAGTATTTCTCAAATATGGATAAATTAAAGTGTACAGTTATTATTATACCAATCTCTATCTCACTATTTCCTGATCAGAAAATTAGTTTTTAAAATACTTGCATGAAAAGGCGCTTTTTGCTTTCATATTTAAAAAATAAATGCAGTTTAATATTTTTCAGCTTAGATATGTTATTGTAAGTCCAACCAGATCAGTTTAGATCCAAACGTAAGAAGCGTTTTTTTTATTTATTTTAAATTTATTTGATTGTGCAATGTAATTTTACTAAACTACATTATTATTATAAATCATTGCTTTGTTTGGAATCCTGATATATAATCACTAATAATTTTTTAGATTTTAATTTTTTTGTGAAATATTTAATTTTTTTTGATGGAGATATAATAATAGCTAAAGATTTTACAAAATTGATTGAATTCAAATAAACTTATTCTAAAAGAGTGCATTACTTAAAAATTTAACTTATTTGACAAAATTTTAACAATCTTAATACAAAATAATGTAATATGGTCCTTAAGATATTTTAGATATAGAAATAAGGAATTTAAATACAGAACAGAAAAAAGGAGAAAGAAATATTTTGTAAAAATGCTACATTATTTAATACCTTATGAAGAAATTATGATCTTCATTAAAAATATGCAATACTGAGATTCAACCAAAAATAACATAAATATTCTGCTGTAAAGAATGATAAAACGAATGATTATAGCAGATAAAGGTACTGCAAACATAGTAACAATTTTCAAAGAAAGCATATACATTTTCAAAGAATAAACGGGAGAAAATATTTCTATGCTTCCATTTATTCGGAACAAATAAAATAAATCTACTAAAAGAATTTACCATGTTTTCACAAAACTCAAATCATTTCTACATCTATGATAACTAAGAAAGGAGGCAATTGATATCAATTTTCTGATCTATTTAAGGATAATCTAAAAACAGAAATTCATAAATCAAATTAATGAAATAATCTTTCTTACGCCATTAGTGTTTAACATGTTGATTTTAGAAATTTTATATTTACTATATATATATATATATTTGTGCGTGTGTGTAACAATTACACAACTAAGATAAACTTTGATTTTTCAACTTCTTCATTCGATTTAAAAAGATATCAAATGAAAACCTAACAAAAAATTACAAAAAAAAATAAATAAAAAAAAAATAAAAAAATAAAAAAGTTAAAATATTGCTAGATCCAAAATATTATAAGAATTGAATTTAAATCATTGTAAAAATTAAAATTTTACTATAAAATTATCAATGTTGAAAAAATAATTCTACCATTAAAAAAAATAGAAACGTAGTACATATATCTCAACATTTTTGAGTTATTAGTTTCTTTTGCAATTTGTGAAAGTAAAACTAGAATTCAGAGATATTTTTATAGAATTTACTTTAAACTAGTTATATAAATAAAATTTATTTATAAATTATCCAACAATGTACTAGTTATTTAAATTCTCTGGAAACTCAGTTTGAGTAAGAAGAAAAATGAAGATTTATTTTCTGGGAATATGGAATACATATGGAGTTAGAATTTCAAACAGAACGAGATTTGACCACTATTCATGACTAAAATATTAATTTCAATTTAGAAAGTAATTTTAAATATGTATATTTGAATATTATAAATAATTTGTCTCAGAAAAGTTTCATGACTTCAAAGAATATTTCCAAATAATTTGCAAAATATGATAACAACTAAATAATAAAACGACGTTATGTTTAGTTAGTTTCTTTGTAACATTCAAAAGCAGAATAACGTTCCTGTGTGTTTCAATAAAATAAAATAAATTTATACTATAATAACTATTGCGATTTTTTTAAAAATGCAATTTAAATTTCTCCATTTTGTGAGTATGAATAAATAAAATCGATTTATGCATAATTATTATTTTAATGAAGTAAATTCTTAAACTTATTTGAACTGAAATTTTATTAGTTTATATTTTATTTAATATTAATTATTGTGGCATCTGCATTTTTTCGAAAATTTTAGTTAGCATTTAATTTAAACTTTTCAACTGATGTCATTTTTCAAAAATTCATTGAAATATATCCTTCGTAATTATATTTTACTTTTCCGTTTGAATAATTAGAACTCCGAAAAGGAATGAATAAGAAATGTTGACAATTTGAATTAAATGAACTTTTAATTACGAACATATTCCATGCAATTTTATGTATTATGAATGAATTTTGCAGTACAAATTAATTTTCAATTATAACTGCCATCAAAATACAGAGGAATAAATATGCTAAAATGGCAAACATAATTATCATTTTTACAACTTATTATAATTATATACATAAAATGCATGTATATATATATATGTATATATATATATATATATATATATATATATATATATATATATATATATATATATATATATATATATATATATATATATATGTATATGCATATATACATGTTATTGATATATATATATTTCAAGGTTAAGAAAATGTCTTTGAAATCAAACTAAAATTAAAATAAAAATAAAACATTCAGCAAATTTTAATTAATAATTACTGTGCTCATAGTAATGAATTGGTTTATCATAATGCATTACTCAATTATGTATATGATATTCCAAATAAAATAACACAGAACACAAATAAAAAGTTTGTGTTTTACTTCGTTATTTTAGGAACAAAAATTTTGATTTAAAAGTATCATATTATATACGGAAGGAGTTAAACGGATCCGCTTAGCGAACGTAATGAGTCACAAATTTTAGAATTTGAAAACAATTTTTTTTTAAATTTTTATTATTAATGAGTGAAAGCAAATTTATTGTCAATTACATTTTATATTATATTGATTACTTGATACAAACTTAAATGAATTTCAGGTAAGAGACGTTATAAGAAAAAAAAGCAATATAATAGGTTTTATATTAAAAATAAAACATGAAAAGTGAATTTAAGATGCAAATAATAACTGTTTGGTGAAAATCAAAAAATGATAATAAAAATAATTTGCAAGGTGAGAACAGAATCATTTCTGTATCATTTGCTAATTTTTAACATATATCTGCAGCAAGACACATGTGAATTTGTGTAGAAATAAAATAAATTTTCTTGCATTTTTTCAATATCTGATCCTTTTATTTATTTAAATCTGTGAAATTTTCATTATTAAAATGAATTTTATTGCTGTAGGTGATCTAATTATTTTGAAAGCATAGTCTCCCAATTCTTGTTCATTTTCTTTTTCAAATAACATGACAGTAGGAAGCAATGCTATTAGATCCTTCTATATTTTACAAATGATGGAATTCTTGGCATATTACATTAAGACGCAATTAGAGTATATTTCTTCACAGACACTAAATTATATGGATGTAATTTAGAAGCAGTGGTCAATCATACGTTTCTCAGACTTAGTTTGGTACCATAAAAATATGCTTCATGTGAATGATATTGAGTCATTATATATTTTAAGAGCTCCATCAAATAGTACTAAAAGTGATGCATCTTCTGTTAAGAAGATATATAATTCATTGTTTCTTAATTTCGAGAAAGACGGATTTACCGAACAAGCAGAGCCTCTAGTTTCCAAAGTAGTGTATAAAGAGTCATTTGAGCACACTTGCCATTTAATATAATGATTGATTTCCATGTATAAAGATTTTTTTCTCAAAGCAAAACCGAGGTTATAATTATTAACACAAATCCTTTCTAAAGTAAGATTTTTTTCATACCTTTTCTAATTAATTTTTCCTGTTGTTGTTTCTGATTACATCTAGTATTACATTTCAATATTAGATCTATGAGTACCCTTCGTCCTCACAAAACCAGAAATAGTAGGGATTTCACAAGGAAATCCTATTTAGTAAATCCCAGATACGAAAGAAAGTTTTAGGGGTTAGACTAGAGAGCACCGCATTTATTAATAAAATCATATTTCTTAGTTCAAATTTAAAAATACGTAGATATCCACAAGACTTTGACACAACAAAGACTTTGTCATCTGATCTCTCTAAGACCCCTGAAGTCAATGCAATCAACCAAACCATCACCAGAGTACCATTCATGAGCAGATCGAATGATCCAAGATAGCTTGGGCTTATTTGTTATAGAATGCATTTTAGTGTAGGTGAGATCAGTATTAATTAGAAATATATAGCAGCACCCCTTTTAAGATTGGGCATGAACTCTCTCATTTCCATGGATATCGACATAGGAGGACATCCATCTCTGTAGTGGCTGCGAGAAAGTTGCTGGCGGAGATGAAGGATGGAGATCTCGATTATATCCCCGACATGCGATCACGCACCCAAGTACTGGACTGTTCTGCGATTGTTTGTGACAATCCAGGCATCATCGAATCAGGCAACATTGTAGAAATTTCTTCCTTGTAGACTCAAATGGCGTCAGTCATCTCGTTCATCAGTTTGGCATAAGTCATCATATATCAACAAACACAATTAACTATAGAAAATATTTTTTTTTTAATTCTTGTCATACTCGATTGCATCTAAGCCTGACAATTCATTGCCTTTAGAAAATCATGACTTGCCAGCAAAATACTATTATTATCAGCAAAATACTTTATTAAGGGCATTTGTGAGTGGATAATTTCAACCTATGTAAATAATAGCAACAAAAAGATTTTTGATGACTTAAGAAACTGTGTTGATTTAATCATTTTGGAAATTGTTTAATATTATTCATGTGCAAAGAAAAATTGAAATACAACTAAGCTATATTTTTATAATTATGTAAAGTTAATGATTGACTGTAAAAATTAAAAATGACAAAATTTCTTAGAGTAACAGAGGTTCTGCTTGAATTAATTTAGCATTTAATACTTTAGTATTGTATCTGTCAAAAAGTTAATTTAACTTAACTTTTAATTTATTATAAATTTGAAATAAACAGAAATCTAACAAGTAGTGAAGTTATCCAAAACATAAACAATATTTTTCAAGGTAAGGTGCTGCAAAATTTTTAAAGTCAGTAAATGATTGTAAACCTTTGAGAAAAATATACATTAAATATTTTCTCTCAACATGAGATATTTAATACTTAATGAACTTATATTAAATATCAAAATGCATTTCATATTATTTAAGAAATGACAAATTTTAGGTACTGAAACACACATAAACGAAACTTTTTAATCTTATTTATTAACAACATTCTTGCTATACTTTGGTTAAATGTATTATAATATTTCTATTAAATTTTATATCTATTACATTGTTCAAGACAACGTTAATATTTCATTTTGTTGCAATAATATATGTTGTTAGCAATAATATATTTTAATACTTACATTAAAGAGAAATAAGAAAATCATATCTGTCCTTTTCATACATTTATTATACTGAATTAACATGTGATAAATAAGTACAGAAACTCATTACTTAAAATGAAAGAAGTTTACTACCTAACTAAGAAATTATAATATTAGAAAGTGATTCTAATTTAAAGTCACTTTAATGATAGAATCTTATGTACTAAAATAATTAGATATTTAGCAAATATTTGTCCCCGAAAGAGCAATTTCTTTTCAGCTGTAAAAATAAATAAACAATACATGGAATATTAATATCAGAATTGGAATATTATTACAAATAATTACACATCATGATTATAGTTTGAATATTTATACTAAATTACTAAAAATTCTTTATTGTTTGCAAAGCATTCTACATTAAATTTTTACTTAAGATGTACCTTTTGCATTTTTCAAAAACAGAAAATATTTTATTAACATTTCCAAACATAAATAGCATGAAAATTCCAATAAACCAAAAAACAATTCATTCTGTTTTATTGAAGTAAAGAAAGTAAAATGTAATTCTATAAATATGCACCATTTTTAATTGAGTGTCAAAATTTATTAATGTACAGAATATTTTTATGCTAAATCTTATACTTCCAGTATACGATTATTAGTTAAAATTCAAAGCTATTACTCTTTACATTTCATGGACATTACTTTTATGAAACTAAAACAATTTGATTAAAATTTATTTTTATTAAATTAAATGCATATCACCAACACATGCTGATAAATTACAATATTTGACAATAACATTTAAAAAAAATGGGAAAAATTAAAATTATGTTTCTACACTAAAATTCACTAAATAACATGTATTTTAGACGCATGATATTTCATGTTAATATGAACAATGTTTAGTTAATAATATAAAGGATAGTGTTTCTTTTATATGATGCATATGATGCGTTAAAATGTTTTTTTTCTTTTTCAAATGGCAGATTGTAGACAATTACAACTGCAACAGAGTCTATTAATCTTTTGTTTCTTGATATCAAGGAACCGGTCAGACACAGCACAGTAACCTCTTACCCACCGAGGCGTTGCCCCAGGTGCACCACAGGGGTTGGGCCACCATCGTACCCTCACACATGCCATTGGGATCCGTTTACAGGGTAGGCATCATACATACTTCATTCACACACACAAGGAAAGGACAAAGACAGGATACAGAGGGAGAAAGTAAATCCATGCCTGAACCAGGATTCGAACCCAGGACCTCCCTATCCGTAGTCAGGCACGCTGATTTCTAGACAAGTTGGCCAGCATGCGTTAAAATATTATCGGCAAAATGTAATATTTCAAAGCAAAAATTCACACTTTTTACTTTCTGCTAAAAAAATGAAATATTTAATGAAATACTTTTAAAAAAGCCATGAAATACACATTCATTTTACAAGCTCAGATACTATAAAGATAGATCATAACAAAATGATATCGCTTAAAAGAAATATGCCTGAAAATCAACTGTGCAGAGTTATTAAGTGTCGTGATTTTTTCCTGCCTTCAGAAGTGGAAAAAAATACCACTTTCCTATTCACCACACACAAGGAAGATATTAATATTTTTTTCTTTACCCTTACTTTTACTGAACTAGTTGTATATTTCATGAAATTCCTCAAAAGTTGCTGTCTCTTTTTCAACTCTCATATAGATATCAGGTTAAATGTAAAACGAATGTATTTTCTACATTAGTAAACATCAAAATACAAAATACAACAGCGATTTTTTTTCATGATCTTGCATTATTTTGTCACTTATTGTTTCATTTATATATATATATATATATATATATATATATATATATTATATATAGATAGATAGATGGATAGATTGATAGATAGATATACAAATTAATAGATAGATATCTCCCAAATAATTTAATAAATTTCAATTTGTAGCAGATCCTTTTTAATTCTCTGTGTAAGAAAAGCATATTTATTTCTTTAAATTTGAATATATTTAATAATAAAGAATCATAATTATGCTTGAAATAAAAAGTATAATATGATACAAGTACGTAAATATAAATAACAAAACATAATTTAACAATTAAATTTTCATTTTCAAGTAATGTTTTAAGACTGTGTTGTTTTAATTTAAAAAAAAATGTTGGAAATTCACTCTTAAACTATTCGACATAACGATAAAAATTGTTGCAATTTTACTAAATAAAGGTAACATTTCTCAAATATTCTATTTTGCAAGAAAAAAAAACTCTTTAATCACGTGGTGAAAAAATAACTTTTACTCACTAAAAAATTTGAAAACTTCCCTTTCTTAAACCATTTATAGTTTTCTTAATTAAGAATTTAATTAAAATTACGTTTTTGTAGTTTAAATGAGTCATATTTCTGAATTACGCTTTTAGATAAATAAATGTTCATTATGAATGCATTGAAAAGTTAAGAATGCCTCGCAATGCCTTGAAAAGTTAAAAAATGCTATTTTATTTCTTAATGGATCTAATTAAAGTTATTATATTTGGTGTATTGTGTTAACAACATAATAAAGTCAGAATTAGTTTAATTTTAGAGCAAGTATAGGTCTTTACTTTAAGAGAGGATATTAAGTTATTTCATTTTTATTTAAATGTACTTTTATCAAAGCAACTTATTTAAAGAGAATGTATTTTAATTTTACTCTTAGAACAGCTCTAAATTAAAGGCAGAAATTAAGCAATTAAGATGCACAAATGATATTATTCTTAAAAACGTAACTCAAAACTAAGTGACATTTTCTTCCTCTTCAAAAATACATTTTCTAATACTGATTAAAAAAAGTATGCATATCTGATTAGAAACTTATTTAAATGATTAAAATTCTGATTATTTAAAATCTGAAATTGATAATCTGATTAAAAATTTATTTATTTATTGCTAAGTACTGATTAAATTATTTTAAATTTATCCGAGCGTGAAGATTAAAATTGATAATATAAAATAGTTTTGTATAAAACCCTATTAATCATTAAATTGTTTAATTATATGGTTAGATTTGGAACCTAAAATGTAAATAGGTCCAAGATATTTATAAGTCCCTATAAATAAGGTTTTACTTTTAACTGTTAAATAGTGCTTAAATAAATTTTATTCATATAACTTATAAGGTATGCTAAATAAAGATGATTATATAAAACAGACTCTATTGTAAAAATCCTGCATCAAAACTGCATAAAATATATTGACCTCGAAATTATGTATGAAATTTATTGCTTGTATTTGTTTAGATATAAATTACAAATTGGAATTTTTACAGAGAAATATCTCATTATGAGCGTAATCAAACATAATTTGTTTCAAACATGATTGAAAAATTTAACTTGTTTTCCTTTAATTTTCTCTGAGCTAACTGATGACGGAGGAAGTAGCGTCCCTAACTTAGAAACTCTAGATCCCGGGTTCGAATCCAGATTGTTTCTTTCTGTCTTTATGTTTGTCTTTTCTTATCGCTTCACTTTCGTTGCAAAGATAGCACACCTACTAGGTACTACTATGTAAATTTGCTAGATGGTCATGTATATGAGAAAGACAATTGAAAATACTACATTAATATGAATACTAAAAATTACTATAACTTTATGACTATAATTTATTGCGATTATACTGTGATTCCAAAAACTATTCTTCGCTGATGTTTTTAAACATTTACACAAATTTTACATACTACTATATTCGGAAGTATAAATGTTATATTCAAATAATTGATATATATATATATATATATATATATATATATATATATATATATATATATATATATATATATATATATATATATATATATATATATATATATATATAATACACTTTATTAAGAGAAATATATAATAAAATTTCCTTAATCAAATGCAATATCAAAGAGCCGTGTTTACCCAATTTCTTTATTTTTTTCATTTTTGTAATTTATTCTTTTGTTTAGCAAATGTAAGAAAAATATATTTTCACAATGCTGTAAACATTTACTTCGGCAAGCCTACTTCTGCAATGCAGCAGAATCATCCTCGTAATTTTAATTAGACAATTTCTTGTAACAATAAGCAGTTAATAAGAATATTAAAAGACAAATAAAAAATGTAAGCATGGAGAGTTTTTTTTCTTTTTTATCAAATGTTATATTGAAAAATATTTAATATATATATACATATATATTGAAATATATATATATGGTTATACTTCTTTATATATATATATATTTATATATATATATATATATATATATATATATATATATATACATATATATATATGTATATATATATGTATATATATATATATATATATATATATATATATATATATATATATATATATATATATATATATATATATATATATATATATATATATATATATATATATATATATATATATATATATATATATATATATATTATATATCTGTGTGTGTGTGTATGTATGCTTGTGTGTGTGGAATGTGGAAGGAAAGAAAGAAAAATCTTCTTGTGGTGGCAAGAAAAATGTTTTTTTTCCATAAACAGTGGATAAATATAACGAAACTGAAGCCTCAGTCTGTCTCTGTATCAGACATTGACTTACAGGTAATTAGTAGTGAAGCACCAAAGGACTTTGGCTGCTGGCTGAATGACACATTAGAGACGACAGTTCGTTTCTCAATACAGAAGAACGTAGCCATGCAGATAGAGGGACACACTTCAGTGCCTAAGCAATCAAACGCTATTCGTTAAAAGGTTTCCGAAGCACCGAAGTGTAAAACAAAGCAAAAAAGAAACAGTTCCATTCTTTTGCCTGTTTGATGGCCAAACACTTTATGAAAGATCCGGCATTTACTAGAGTTCTTATTATATCGTTTAATAAATGAGATATATATTATATTATATACAATATACATGTGTGTGACCAGTAAATCAGTAAACTGATGTAGTTATTTTATTCACACAAAATATAATCCGTAAATACAAAAAGCTGACAATTACATAAAAAGAAATTATTATTTATATTGGATTAAATTTATAATATATAGAATAAATTCACTAAATAGAGAAAATTTTATATCTCGAAAAAGCAAGATGAAATTGTTTAAACACAAAATGAAAAGCTTAAAGCACTATTTGAATCTGCAATTTTAAATATTTTTATAGTTCTATGTTAATTTTAATTTGTTACTCTGATTTAGATACTCTTCTAGAATGTAACTATCAGGAGTAGTTCATCAAATTTAGACTCATTAGTAGGAAAAATCCTAGAAATCCTGGTTTTGAAAGTAAAATGTAAATCCAGATAAAGATATGTTCTCTAAAGTGATATTTTTACATTCATTGCATTCAGCATTTTCTTTTCAAGTACTCTGCTATTTTATTTGTATTTATATTGGCTTGTAATTTATATAGAAATGGGATATTCCGGAATCCATGTTTATTGTAAGATTTGAATATGAAAAAAACATAAATAAACTAATATCGTGTTGTTTAAATGGTAATGATTAAAATTTCAAGGGTTTTGAATATATTGCAAGAAACAGTGAAGTTGGAAATCAATTTACTTCAAGTTGAAATATGTGATGCACGCTAGAAAATGTTAATTAATATACAATAATAAATGTTCTTTTTGATAAATTATCAAATTTTCTAGTCCACGGCGAAAATTATTTTGCTTACTGATGTAAAATGTTTTTTCAAGCAATTCAAAATAAATTTTTATTAGATTAGTATCTTCACATATAAATCAATGGTGCATATTTAACTGATATGAAAACATTTGTTCCACAAAAACGTTGGTTCGTACTTAACTTTCAAATTTCATTTAAATTTACTCTCTGAATCACTTGTATTTAACTTTCCAGAACTTTTTTAATACAAGTATGACCTCAAATTTATAATTCGGATAGATCTTATTTATCTACCAACATATCCATATCTTATAGACTTGAATCAAAATAAATGTACGTATGAAATTGCATATTCACAACTAACTATTTCATGAAATAAATAAATGCTATTACGAACAAAATATTATGAGCTATCTCTTATATTTTGGTAATTGGTGATTCTTTTCCACACTAGAAAAGGTGAAATAAAATAAATCGATATATGAAATAAAATAATCGGTAAAATAATAGGTGAAATAAAATAATCGGTATTGAAAAATCGATACAATAATGCGTTGGAATCATTCAAGTATTCCGCTCAGCAAAGTTTGACTGAATATATTTCAGACACATTTAATTATGAAGTTAATTTATGTTTATGAAGGTTGCACTTTTTAACGAATTAAACATTATTCTCAAAATATATTTTCTATTGATTAATCATGAGTTATGTGTTGCAGGGCCGAGCTGGCAGCCGAATGGTTAGCGCTCTTGCCTTCGGTTCAACAGTTCGTGGGTTCGAATCCCACCTACGGCATGGATGTTTGTAGTGGTTCGGAATCCACTTTAAACCGTAGGTCCCGGTCTAGTTAGCCCTCGTGTGCAAAAGATGACCGTTGAGCGACACACAATCA